>CAJNDS010002173.1:0-360000 GCA_905221605.1 Symbiodinium natans | reverse complement strand
ATTGGTGATTGTGTGCAGTTTTCCAGCTTGGGATGGTTTGATGCGTTTGAACTACACTACACCTTGCGAGCTCGCTGGTCACCTTAGTCATCTGAGACTTGCCCCGCTTGCCAGGATGCATGGATTTGGGCATTTCAGCTGGGTAGTCCGCAGCCCAGCAGTCGTGCTACAAGATTTCTGCGACTACATCCTTTTCGGCACAATGGCATGCACTCTGTCGATACTCGATAACCTTGGAAGTCGGATGAGCTGGGTGTGGCTGCAGGATTTCGGCGCTTGCATGGGTCCACTGAGTCTTTTTGTCTAAGGCTTGAAATATCAGAAATTGCAGCAAAAGTTATCATGTTGGATTGTTGGGCCGAAGGACCAGGGAGGCTTTCGCTCACCTTACCCTTGCCCCTTCACTTCAGGATGGCCGCAGCTATGAGGGCCAGTATGTCAGTGATCAGAAGGACGGTGAGGTGCGCGCCGCAGCGTTGAAAAGCGCCTCAGACCCTGTAGACCCCCGTAGACTCCCCGTGGATTCCCCGTAGACCTCCCTGCTTGGCCTCAGGGCGTCTTCAGATGGCCCGACGGCCACTTGCCCGCATTTGACCTTGCGAACGCCTCTGTTCGCCCCTCGCTGAAGGTGCCTGATACAGGGGGTGCCTCAAAGTTCTTAGCGTGTGATGCACCAAGGGCGGCAGTACGACGGGCAGTGGAAGAATGGGAAGCAACACGGCATCGGCATCTACTGCACTGCAAGAGGTGACATGGCCAGAATGCCCGTGGTCGTTGCAGCACTGGTCCGTATTTTGTCGTAGCTTCTGTGGTGACGCTGTGTGCAGGAGACAAGCGCCGAGGTGAATGGGAAGAAGGCACGGGCTTTGCTCACTACAGCTAGAAAACACGTCTGACTGTCAGTTGTGCTTCTGCAAAGACCTTGTTTTGGAGATGCCTCTATGGCTAACGGATGCTAACGGCTTTCGCATGGCCTTCATGCTCCTGCTTGTAAAGGCCGGCGCACGTGCTGGCTGGGCCCTGCGGAGCCCCAAAAAGAGGAGTCGAGTCAGAAGACTGCTGTGTCTTAGAGGGCGTGCAAAGTCATATATCTACAGTCTCTATCGTGAGTTTAACTCGATGAAGTCATGGTGCTGACGCTGCCCAGCATGTTTCTTGCTTGAAAGTTTCACCTCCCAATGAAGCAGGGCCCCTTCCTCCAGCACATTGTCTAGATCCCGTGTTGCAGAAGATCACGCCATCATCCATTTTGACAAAGTCAGGATGCTAGAGCACTGCTATTCTGAGGAAGGGCGTGCTCGCGCGAATCCAGGTGCCCCAAGGAGGGCACCTCGCCCGAAGAAGGCAAAATGGCCCCTGGTGCTGTCAGTTGGGTTTGCTGACATTCGCTGTGGCGAGTCTTGTGCGAATTCTACCCCTGGCTTGGCGAAAGTTTTGCATCTGTCAGTTTGGCCCTGTGGCCACCTCAAGCCCTCAGTTGCTTGCAAAGGAGTCTGTACCTCCTGGACGACCGAGTAGCATCAGACGCGACAGTGCATAATTCTCAGCTCGGTTGTCCAGGAGACCTAGGTCGCAAACTTGCACCTGCGATGTGGCGGTGGCTTCTTGCCTGCTTCAGGAGTGGAGAGGGGCCCTCAAAATGTTGGAGGATGTGGGCGCCCTGCGGTTCAATCAGCAAAGGTTGTGTGGTATCATTCGCACAGCAACATCGGCAGACAGTTGAAGAAACCAATGAACGAGAGCATCTAGAGAATACCTCTGATCAGCAAGGTTATGAGCACCTAATAGCACGTAACTCCCCGTCATCTTCGGTTTGTGTGACTCTCTGCCGAGGCTGTGCCTGGCCATCGCGCTGCAATGTCAAGCACGGCGACTCGCACGGTTCACTGAGGCAGCTCACCGCGTACATCCCCGCAATCAATTCAGAAACCCCGTCCTGAACCTGCGCCGAAAGCTTCTGCGCCCGTGTGCAGAAAGCACAGGCAGCCCACCCAGACTCACAAGCACGCACAAGCACGCACACTTACAAGGAGGCACGATGACAAGATCTGCGAATTCAAACTCGAACCCTCGAAATTCGAGCTTGAGAGTTCAGTTTTCCCAGATTTCAGGAATGCAGGTCTTCAGACTCGTATCCCAAAGACTCGCATCTAGGACCGTTTGCCATCTCAGAGACGTGTGGTTTCTGCTCGGAGGAGACCTGAAGTTCTGTCCTTGAGCGCGGCTTGCCGCGAAGTCCTGGAGTTAGGGCCCCAGGGCCATGTCCTAGGCCCCGAATGTTGGAACTTTCCTGCGAATTAGATCTTCAGCCCCTCGTGACGATATGCCGGGTATATGCCGGGTATACCACTTCAGAGTTGTTCCGGAGGCGGATGATTGCCACGGGCTGGACACCACTGCTCTCAGCGAGGCAATGGTGCGTGTGTGGGTTTGCGGAACTTGCTTCAAGTGGGCAAGACCTGTGGGCCCACGGACTACACCTTTAAGGACTGTTGGCACAAGCTCAGTTTTCTCGCAGAGTTCTACCACGGTGGTTGCCATTTCAAATGGTTGCAGCAAGGTCCAGTCCTCGGCGACAAGTGAAAGAGTTCTTGCGTGTCGGCAGGGGACGGGCTGAGAAAGCTAGCATTGGAGTGTGCGCTGCTCAAGTCGTAGCGTTCGCAAGAAGAGTGGGGAATCACCCAATTTGAAAATCCTCCGTTGGCCCCCCTCAACTTTCAGCGAAACCTCTGTTGAGCTTAGGAACTGCCCCCTTGCAAGCCCTAGAAAACTGTGCACCAGATGAACAGCAGGCCGTCTCCAGCGTGCTATCGGAGCTTGAGCACCGATGCTTGGAAGCATGCCAAAGCATCGACGTGCCGTGAGCGAGGTGTTGTTTTTGTGATGAGTTGGTGGAAGTAGGATCACCAGTAGCTCGCCAGTGTTTCCGCATTAGTTCAACTTGTCTCTCGTCTCGATCGGGGTGGTTTGAGCAATAGCTTTCAACAAAACGATGTTTCTTCTGGGCCGGGTTATCTCTGCGTGACTTTGATCTTCACCCGAGGCCATCAGAAGTTGCTCAAGAAGCAGAACCTCGCAATGCCTTCAGATGGTCAGGCCGCATGCTTTAGCAGCGCTGAGTTGAGTCGCTGAGTCACTGAGTTGCTTCTGCCTACGTATGCTTTCGAGGTGATGCTTTCGGGTAGGTGGAACTTGTCGAAGCCAAAGGGCACGTGCAACCGCTTGTGTTGTCTGATTCTGAATTCCCTCAGCTTGAATAATTGGAGGAGGTCGAACTCTGGCGATACGCCCTTCACAGAGTCCCAAGAGTGAGGCGCCGAGAGAGGCAGCGGGGGCCTTGACGTCGCGGCTCCAGGACGAACCTCGTCTTGACTTCATCTATTGAGGGGCCGAAGGTCTAAGGTCTGAGCCTCCCTAAGCCTCCCCCCGAGTGTTTGATGCAGCTATGGCCCTTTTCTATTTCTTGTTTCTGGGGGAGGGGGGTAAGGTGAGTTACCGGATACCTTTGCTAACGTTTCAGGCGTCGGGAAAAGTTACAAGACCACCCCCCGGCCTCGGTAACATTTTCAAATCGGTCAGTTTTGCTATCGGCCTTTCGCTGGTTCTATGCTTTTTTGTCTTGAAGAGTTCCGGGCTTGTCTGTTTGTTTTTGACATGTGAGAAGCCCGCTAAGACACCCGAAGAAATTCCCAGCAAAGTAAACTTCAGGAGCAGTAGGCCCAGTAGGCCTTTGTAAAAAAGAAAGTTGCAGAAGTCAAAGTTATCTTCACTATAGCTGGCCTTTCTTGCCTTTCTCTATATCTAGTCACAAGAAGAGTAAGGAATTCTCATTCTAATGAATAATTCTCATCCAGAATGTCAAAAAAGCAGAGAAAATCTGGCCTCCGGCGCCTCGTCGCCCTTTCAAAACGCTGGCCGCGCGCCGCCGCGCCGGACCGCGCTTGTGCAAAGAGGGTTTTTATAAAAACCCGGTTTTGCTTGAAAAACCACCCACAGCCACAGCCCTCAGAAGAGGCCCCCAGGAGGGGAAGCCCAGAAGAGGGGTGCTGCAAGAAAAAGGGCCCCCCCCTTGGGTTCCCCTAAAGAGCCTCTACATATGGTGTGCTAAGTCTAGGAAGTGCAGCTAGAAGTACAGGTATGCTAGGTTTATCTACATAAATACACACTACAGGTTCCCTACCTAAGAATCTCAGACGGGGCCTTCAAAGCTTCGGCCTGGAAAGCAGTTCGAGAGGAAGAACGAATTTGAAAAAGAACCCCTGTGGCTTTCTCTTCTACCGCAAAGAAGTTTTCATCTTCTAACTGAACATTTGAACAAAAAATCCAAGCTTCTAAATTCGCGGAGCCGGGTCGCGAATAACTTTCAGAGCCATATCTGTCTCTGTTCTCAGGCTTAGAGTCTAGAGTGGAGTTTCGGGTGGTTTTGGATGTTGTTCTGTTTTGTGCTTCTTTCTCTCTCGCCTTCAGCACGTCATTGCACCTCCAAACCTTAAAATCACCATATTACATCGATCCATATATACTGTCGATACAGGATATGAAATGTTACCAACAAAGTCTTTGGGTAGGTCAGCATGAGAGCTCCCAGAATCCCTTGAGAGACCCAGAAATGTTACCAGAAACATTTGGGTGGTCCTAGGCCTTAAGGCCAGGGCCACATGCAGCTGCAACCGCTGCGAGCCCTCTTGCATGACTGCTCTCATGCAGCCGAGGTTGCATGCGCTGCAGCGCCGCTTGGTTCAATGTTGGGCAGCTTTCTTGGGCTCTTTGACTCGCGCATGGAAGCCTGGGTTCATGGCGGCGCGAAACCTGAATCTCTGTAAACGCTTGTGCGCGCAGCACGGCCACGGAACGTGCACGCGGCCCAGCGGTGCGCCTCGGAATTTGCCAGTCTGCACGGTCAGGCTACAAATATTGAAAGCTGACCGCCAGGGGGTTCAGGGGTTCGAAGAGAACTCGGACCTGCCTGCCATCCGATGCAGCTCCCTCAAGCGAAACGGGCAGCTCCCACAAAAGAGGGGGCCACGGCAACTATTGTGAAGGGGTGTGAAAGGGGTGAAGGAGACCAGGTCCAGTTCCAGATGGCGGGAGCCACCGCAAGTTCATCACATTCCAGCTCCAGATGGTACGTCTTTGGTCCATTGGGCCTTAAGCACTGCAAGCAAGAAGAAGTAGTTTCCCTTCAGGAAGGGCTTACCCCTTGCCGCACAGCACCTCGAAGCCATAGCACCCGCCCTGAGCAATCTCATTTCCCCGTTCCTAAGTCCCAGAGACCAAAAGAAACCCTTCTGAGCCCTCCAAAGCCTCGGCAAGCCTCAGCGGTCAGGTCGCAGATTGCAGAGCTCCAGGCTTCGTCTTTTGGGCCTCAGAGGGGAAGAGGGAGGAGAAGTGAGAGAAGGATTTGTGCGTTTGTTTGTTTGTTTGTTTGTTTGTTTGTTTGTTTGTTTGTTTGTTTGTTTGTTTGTTTATGTTTATGTTTCTTTTTCTTCTTTTCTCTCCGGGGAGCTCAGATAATTTTGTGCGTCCTTAGATTTTGGTGCGTATCCGCCTCTCCTTTTTCTTTCTGAGTTCACGCGTTCGGCACATGAGACTAGTGCTGTTCTTACGGGCTTTGCATCATTTGCATCCCACTTTGACGTCGCAGGGTAAGATCACCTGGAAGATGCGGTACCTGCATTGGCTCCTTGGCTGCGTGAGAGGATGCAAGGTTGTTTACGTCTGCCCTTGCATGCCATGTCTACAGACAAGATGAAGAGAAGCGCCCCTGCGTGTGATGTGAGAATGTCTTGACGTGGACTGCGCCATGAGGCCCAGGACCTTCCGTCCTGGCGGGGTTTGGATGGACTGGAGGTGAGGTTTCTAGTGCCATCCCTTCTCTCAGGTTGTCCCGGTCTTCTGTGGACCTTCCCTTTCGTTGGCCGTGCCTTTGCTTGACACATACTGGAGATGCTTGGTTTGGTTTCAATATGTAGTTCCCGAAGCCGCGCAGAAGAGGGAAAGGTTTCTCATCGATACTTACAGGAAAGTAGAACTTCTGCAGGGTATTCCCTCAATAACTGTGCCCATGCCTGTAGCTTTTCATGGCCTGGCTGGGCCCAAGCCCCTAAGCCCTAAACGCTGAACCACAAAAAGCGGTGCTGGACCCCTCCAGTTGACGAAGGTCGACGCCTTGGAAGGACATCTTCATCGGAAGCGACAAGACAGACAGGCGAAAGTCGGCGAAGGCTGTGCCGAAGTCCAGGGGGCTCTTTAAGTGGAAAGGACACTCCAGTGTCAGACAAGCTGTTTCAAAACTCCCTTCGGCCATTGACCCCCCGTATCGATGACCTCTCGGCGGAAGACTTGGATGTGCCGACAAGCAATCTGAGAGTGATAGCCCCCTTGGCATGCTGCCTGCAACAGAGCTCGCTGGAAATCAGTGGTCGCCGTCGGAGTTGTTGAATAGGTATGTTCTTCAGGGGTGTGTCGGCCGAGAATGCTGGAATGCACTTTGGAGCAGCGGTCACGACGAGTGGCTGGGAGTTATGTGAGATCAACACGAAAGTGCTGTTGCTGAAAGTGCATGAGATCAGGTGTTGAAGTACGTCCACTTGTCTCTTGTGCTCACGTGGCCTGACAGCATTGAAACGGGGCTCAGTGATTTTCTGCTTAAGACTGCCGAGGCCGGGTTCTCAGCATTTCTTACCGCGTTTTGTCTGTGTCCTTGCATTTGCAGGAGGGGGTCGAGAAGGGCATCTTTCTATGTTCGGTCGCAGAGCTTCCAAGTGACTAGGTACAAAATTCGGCAAGAAGCAATGGCAGCACTTCAGAAAGCTGCTGTCTTCCCAGAAGGCTCGGTTCTCAAGTAGACACAGCCTTGTGGGAACAATTCCACGAAGCGTCTCTCAGGGTCCGGAGTCCAGAGCCGTTCTCGGGACAGGGTTGTCCATTCTGCAGTCAGAGTATGCTGAGACGCCAGCTTTCTTGGTTTGAGCGGTGTGATCTAGCCACCAGCTGCCGTTGCCATGCAGGTCAAGTGGACGTGGTTACTGATGACGCTTCCGCTGACACAGCAAAGGTTTAGCGGCATGCGTAGTAGCAGGGTAGGCCTGAGCCTCCCCACTAGCACCGTGTTCACGAAAAGGAAGGGTGGATGCATATTGCTTATTGTTGACGAGTGTGGCACGGTGCAACTTGTGCAGCATCTGCAGCTCGCCTAAGACCCTGAAGACCTTTCTGTCCTAGGTAGGATAAGGGGGACCCTTAAAAGGGAACCCCTTCTTAACCCTCTTCTGGCTCTCTTAAACAGGGACCTTATTCAGAGGGTCTATATCCCCAAGGGCCCCCCTAATCCTATCCCCTATTCTGATGCCTTGAGCTCAGACCCGAAATCCATGCTCAGGACCTGTTCACCATCACTTCTGCTGCTTATGAACTGCTTCACAAGGCCGAGAGCGAAAAAGCAGAGCAAATTACAGGTCATTCACGAAAGGGTGGTGAGTATCGCGGGAACTCTTCAGCCCTAAGCCCGAAACGCTGCGAAGTTTCGGAGAAGCGAACTTGGCTTGCACACCCCAAGGCCATTGAACAGGCGGGGTTCGACGGCGGCCTGTGCAAGGTGCTGGACCGAGGCGCGCATTTCTCCTCTTACGAGCAATAGCCGTACGAGTATCAAAAAGTTGTTTCTGTTCAGAGTACAATGCAAATACTGTCAGTACGATCATAGTAATCGTGATGATGTTTACTTGCATTAACATAGGCAACCCAAATCCGGAGCAAGAAGCTGTGCCATCAGTGAAAGCGCTCCAACACTGGGCCGGGCGACTCGAAGTTCTGAAGGGAGCTGAGATGTCAAGGGTCCACGGGGGTTCGGAAGCTATGTGCTAAAGAAGTGCAACAGGATGTTGAAGGAAGCTTCGCTGCATTTTGTCTGTTTCGGCTGCGCGTGGCTGCATGAGGTCTGCTAGCTGCTGGCTTTGTTGGTATTGCTTAGTACCAACATGACTATTGCGCAAGACTGTTGCTGTTGCTCTTGCTGTTGCAGGCCTTGCTTTTACTACTTTTGCTAAATGGGGTTTAGAGACTGCTATTACGATTCAACCTTGCCGTGTGAATGTGTCGTTGCAGGCGATGCGATTGGTGATGCCTTTCACCAGTTCGCTGTCCAGGCGGGTCTTGAGCAGCCACTTCCGACTGCCTCTTTGCCCTTTGGGGGCCTTAGGACTGAAGGCTCCAGGCATCGGGACATATCGGGACCATGGTCGCGAGCAATTAGTTCGATCCCAACGGGTATGGGTTCAAGTGTTGCTCCTCTCCTCGTGTTGTTCTTTCCTCTTTTTGGTCCAAAGCATTTTCAAATGCTCCATTGGAAAGTGGACGTGGCGAGAGCAGCGGCAGAGAGAAGGCCAGGGGCCTAGGGCTGACCTCCGTCGTCCTGTGCCGGAAAAGTAAGGAAGCGGCAGCCTA
The DNA here is from genome assembly GCA_905221605.1 of Symbiodinium natans. Classification (NCBI taxonomy): domain Eukaryota; class Dinophyceae; order Suessiales; family Symbiodiniaceae; genus Symbiodinium; species Symbiodinium natans. The sequence goes on along the minus strand of CAJNDS010002173.1, from coordinate 351,555 downwards.
AAGCCACGCCGTTTCAGGAAAGGTGACTCAAGATGCTGCAGATTCCCACCTGCCAGCACCTCTGTGTGTGCTGGTTGAGGGGATCTGCGATTCTGTAGCTTCCTTTGTCAACTTGGCGCCGATGCACTTTGTGCGATGCAGAAGCGCTTGGTCAGGTGGACCTGGTACCCTTCGCCCAGTTGCTTCGACAGCACAGGGCGGAGTTTGCATTGCTGCATTTGGATTGTTTCGGGAAGGTTTCGGCTATTCACCTTGGGCCGTGAGCTTGAGGGTTTCCCTCCTTCGGTTAGGATAGAGGAGTGCCGTTCGCCTCCTTCCACTGAATCCTCTTCCCATGCAGTCCCCTTAAAGGAGCTCATCCATGCATGGCTCTGCCATGGGTCTGTTCATGGCATGTGTGCGACAGGCGTAAGACAGGATTACCCCCAACTGCTGAAGGTCTTCAGCCCTGTTTGGGCTTGCCGAGAGCATGCCTAAGGCCTATACGCAGAAAGCCATGGCTCTGAACATGTTCGCGCTTGGCGGACCGTAGTTATAAGTGGTACTCTGGCAATATCTGGCAACAGCTGCTGCAGCTTGTGAGGCTTCTCTGTCCCTCTGTGTGTGTGTGTGTGTGTGCACCTCTTCTTCCGACAATGCGCAGACTGCTGCTCGGTGCAAGGTTCCTTCCAAGTCCTCTGGACATGGTTCTGAACCAGACAGCCTACCAGGCGTGCCCCGCAGACAACAACAACTTCGAAGCTTACAACATGTCAGGAAGCTCCACTTATGTTGTAGGATGCTCAAAGCCGGGCACTAAAACTACTCGTCGTTTAGCTCCCACGCAAAGACATGTAAAGAAGTGCGGATGTGCAGGTGGTGCGAGGGGAGGCCCCGGCGCCCAGCACCTGCACCCACGCCGAGGCGCCACAGTGCCAGCAGGCGCAGAGGGGGGCCCAAAAGACATGCTAATTTCATGATCGTTCCAGGCCCTGCATAATTTTTTCAGCTCAGTCCACGGAAGGAAGAGCAGCATAAGATGGTAACGTGCTCTGCCAGGGCTTCTTCGGCACAAGTGGGTGCGGTGCTTCCCTTCCCGCCTCTTGTGCGTGCAACTCAGGCCACGGAGATGTTCTGCCCCTACTGCTTGCACTCAGACCACCTGGAAGGTGAATATTGGCCGCGGCCCCTGCATACAAACAGAGGGGAGATGTGCAGCCCGAGTTTTGAGCAAAAGAAGCGCGCACCCGCGAAACGGATCCACCTGAAGCATGCTGAAGAGCAAGCCCCCCCCTTCAGCTTGCTTTGCTCTTTCTCAGGTTTTTTGTTGACATGATGGCGGCCACTGTGATGAATGCACTGTCCGACGGTTTGAAGGCGCAAGATCACCTCAGCAGTCTTTCGAAGTGCCTTGGCGGGCTTTGGCTGGCAATGCCTTGTGCTACCGTGAGGCCTCCTAAAGAAAGCGAGCACAAACTTCACAGAACTTCACAGGCTTCACAGGAATATCTGTTTTCTGCAGTCATGGATCCCTGAATTGAAGCCGAACATGCGAACATCATCAGTCGCAATACAAGTTCCACTCAGCTTAGCAAGTCCTTTGCTGCTCCATAGGTCTTCTTTAAAGAAGCCTTCGGATGTCTTCGTCCAGTGCTGAAAGTTTCGAAACAACGAGAAGTTCCTGCTCTCCCTGAATGTTCAGCCTGACATGCCAAACTCTGAGAGGGTGCTCCAAGCAGCAATCTGCTCCCTCAGACCTTCCCCCAAAACACCTGAAACCCTCAAGCCCCGCTTTGACCGCCTACCCAGGAGCTGCCAGAAGTTCTTCGGGCCAAAGTTTTCATAAGAATCCCCGGCGACCGCAAAAAACGCTGCGTGCGGGTTCAGGGCTTGTCTGAAAAATAGGGGCAGTCCTGTAAATTGTGGGCCCTTTTTGGGGACGCTTGCAAGGGCCCGCATCATACTAGGCAACCTAAACGGAATGTTGGAGAGTCATGATGGTGTGCGTTTGTTTTTTGTACTTTTTTGAAGGTTTTTTGCGAGCTTTGGAAGGGTTTACAGTTGAGGGGTTCAGGCTTCAGGGTTGTACGCAAGCCAGTTCTGGAGCAAGTCTTGAAATTTGCTTCGGTTTTTGAACTTTCTTTGTCATACGCCAGCTTGGGTTGCATTGTGCACGTCTCCACTTCTTCTCCATAACAGCCCTTCGCCTGACTGCCGGAGCTCCCATGTTCTCATTCCCAGTATCGACTGCCTTCACCCTACAATTCATGATCATTGACGTAATTCAGGGTCTGAGCCCTTGGCTTCTCCCCCCATTTGGCAACAGCTCCGGCCCGTCATTTCTCTTCAAGCCATGGCGGTATCCATCTCCGTTGGTTTGTTGAGCGGCGAGAAAGTTGCTGTTTTATTGACAGAGGGTTCCTCGGTTGATGAGTTGCGGAAGCAGGCGCAGCGCTCCTTGAGGGTCAGCATTGCCCAGCTCATCACTGCATCGGGAGAAGTGCTGCAAAGACCTGCGACGCTCCAAGAAGCCTGCATCAAAGACGGGGATTCACTCACGGCTGTTGTGGGGCAGCCGGCCGTGGCAGCCGCGCTCAATGCCTTTGCTGCCATTCGGGCAGACGGCTCGGTAGTGGCATGGGGTGGCCCCCCAATCGACGAAGACGAAAGTGGGGACCCTGGGAATTGTACCGCTGTTCAAAGTCAGCTGCAAAGAGTCACTCATATTCAGGCCGCCTACTGTGCTTTTGCTGCCCTCCGGGAGGATGGGTCCGTTGTGACGTGGGGAGATGACGTGGCCGGCGGGGACAGCTCCAGTGTGCAGGACCAGCTGTACGATGTTTGCAGTCTTCAGTCTTCAATGCATGCGTTTGCTGCACTCAAGAAGGATGGATCAGTGGTCACCTGGGGCTTGGGGTTAGCAGGCGACAGCACCAGCGTCCGTGGTCAGCTGCATGACGTGCGAGCAATCCAGTCTGATGAGAACCATTTCGCTGCTCTCCGAGCGGACGGAGTTGTTGTGTATTGGGGCGACTACGCGAACAAGGTGGGCTTCGAAGTGCTTGATTTGCTCCGCGACGTCCTGTGGATTCAGGGCTCGTTGGACGGTTTTGCTGCTGTCAAGGCCAAAGGGAAGCTGGTCTTCTTCGGTGTAGCCGATCCAGACTTTGGGGATATCTTCCCACGTGGCGAAAAGCCCGGCGACACGCTTTCTAGCGTCCACGAAACAGGTCTTCCAGACGTCTGCCATTTGCAGTTTTGTCGGACGTGCTGGGCTGCAGCATCCCAGGACGGCAAGCTTGCGACTTTTGGGCCAGTTAACTCAACGTTGTCTTCGCTCGTGGCATGCCCCGCGCCGCATACAATTGGAGATGTTGTGGGTATTCAGAGTTATGCCCGGTATGATTTAGCTGCCTTTGCAGCGATTCGCAGGGATGGATCCGTTGTAACGTGGGGGGATGGTCTCGCGGGCGGCGACAGCAGTGCAGTTCAGAATGAGCTCAAGAACGTTGTTCAAGTTCAGGCGGCAGGGTCAGCCTTTGCAGCTCTGCGGACTGATGGTTCTGTGGTCACTTGGGGACGTTCTGACGCAGGCGACAGTCGCAGGGTGCAAGCGCAGCTGAAGAACATCACAAGCATACAGACAAATGGCGCTGCCTTTGCTGCTCTTCGAGCTGACGGATCTGTGATCACTTGGGGTTCTAGGGTAGAAGGGGGTGACAGCAGCCTGGCGCAGGGGCTGCTTCAGGATGTTACGTGCATTCAAGCCAGCAACGCTGCTTTTGCTGCTATTCGGGTCGACGGATCAATCGTCACTTGGGGACGAGCGTGTGCTGGTGCCTGCAGCAAACGGGTTCGGGAAGAACTCGGCAGGACAGAAGCAGCTACTGGACCGCAACTAGATTGAGAAGGTACATTGGGGGGACTTGGTGAGGTCAGACAAACCAAGCAGGACAGTATGGTAGGAGTATCGAAGAAACCACAGAACGGGGCGGTTTCTCCAGATCGTTCAAGCTTACACGTGGCCGCATTTGGAATTACTCGGCTTGCTGGAAGCTTCGTTGTGGAGGAGTCTAAGAGCCGGTGAGCTCCCCAAAGCCGATGCTCCTCTAAGGACCTGGAGGTGGAAATCTGGGCAGAGGCCCAGGTAGAAGCCCGACGTGAGGCGATCCAAGCACTAGATGGTTTCGCATACCACGCTCTCCTGTTAGTTTTGCTTGTAGTTTTAGTTTAGTTTGTACAGTTAGGATAGTATAGTTAGTATAGTTAATATAGTTAGTATACTAAGTTAGTATAGTTAGTATAGTTAGTTTAGCTAGTAGAGTGTACCATACTATATGCTATATGCAGCATATGAAAAAGTAGTGGTTCAAACTCGAGCCCAGTTTCCTGAGTTAAAGGCACAACAGATTTTCGATGTTCGTCCGAGTGCGTATTAGGGGCTAAGTCCAAGGAGCACAAGGCTCCGCGAACCTCGGTAGCATGGAACGTGGGCGTCATTACGGTTTTGATGCCCTCCCCATACAGAAACAGTTTTCTTAAGACCTATAGCTACAAATACCACTCTTATCATCGGACTCCACTACTTTCCTTTAAATCATTGTTCCTTCCATGGGTCTTCCGAGCCTTTGGGCAAGGGTATAGAGCTTCGGAATACAGGTATCTGAGGTTTTCATGGGTTCTAGTCTTGGGGGCTTGGAAGAATATTCAGGTTTTGGGTCAACTCGCGTTGTACTATCGGATCTCTTGGCACTCAGAACTGGATTTTTGACAAGGCTAGAGGCCCCCTTGGCTCAGACAAAGCTGCCTAGCTGCAGGGCTTCAGGCTTAGGGGGTTTGGCTGTTTTTGGTCGCAACTTATCTCCTGGCCTTGGAGAGTCTCTTCCCCAAGCTCTCTTTTCCATGCAAGAAATGGACCCCCACGTAAACCCCTGAATCCTAAACCCAACCGATCTGGCTTTGTGGATTGCCAGGCCAAGCTAGCGCAAAGAACCAAAGCTGGGGCCAAGCCCTGCTTCGGGCCCCTTGACACAAATTTGAGTTTGGGGTTTAGGGACTTGAGGAGTTGAGGAGTTGAGGAGTTGGGGGTTCAGGATTGAGGGTTGACGATTCAGGATGGAGGGTGCCTGTTCAGGGCTGTTTTTTGCGCCTAGAAACCGGGCTTTTGGCAGGTTTGGGCATCCTTTCGGGCTTAGGAGGTGGCATGTTCGAGTTTGGGGTTCATGGTTTCGGGGGCGGATTTTCCTCGGAATGAATTTGTTAGCAGGTCTATGGGTTAAGGCTTTAGGTCTGAGGGGGTTGCTTCATTCAGAGAACTTGCCCCTTGAGACGTGCCTGTTGCTTCGAAGATGCTCATCGTTGTCAAAGACGCTCAACTCCCTCAACCCTTGACTCTGAAACATGTTCGGCTCTGCCACAGCTCCAAAGACAAGGTTGAGGGTGGCCAAGCGTCGGAAGAGGGGCGGCTGACGGTACTGTGTTAGGGGGTCGAGAAAGATTCATTCAATCGTTGTCGTACGTCGTGGGCCTTTTAGATGAGATGCTTGCTGCAACATACCATAGTTGAATGTACTTGGGTACTTGGCTAGTTCCAGGGTGTTTGTGCGGTGCTGACGTTTCAAGCCGTGGCTTGACAACAGCGGTGGCCGACATGACAAAAAGTCTTGCTGCTGTGACCCGATTTGGCCTGTTTCTGCGGCGTCTAGGGCGGAATTTTGGGTGTTGAGGGCGCGGGTGGATGAGGGTACCCGGTTGTTCGTGTTCTACCCTCTCAGGGTGTCGGCAGCTGAGTCGATCCAACTTGGCAGATCCCCTCCCAGTCCTTCCTCACTTGCCGCGCTCAATCGACATCGAACGGGTCAATCGAAACAGGTTTCAGCTGAGACAGGATGGTTGTTCAGGGTGGTGTTGGTTAAAGCAGCTGACACTGTAAAAGGTCAAGAGCCGGTATCCGGTATGTTCTTTTGAGCTGTCGCAGCATGACATCTTTGAACGCTGGCGAGCTTTCTGGCGTGGTGACGATTGCCTGTGTTTGTTTCATCCATGGCTCCAGCTTTTTGATGCTTCGACGACCCAAGGTAGTTAGACATCAGAATACGTTCAGTTCACGACGGTGATGAGTCCACGACGGTGATGAGTTTGGCCTCACCCCGACATTATGTTTTTTATCTGCTTGCACTGCTTGAACCTTCGATGGAACTGTAGTTGTTTATTAGATGCACACCTGCGTGTCCATCACCGTTTCGGCGCGAGCAGCATGCCTAAACAGGCTTGGTTGCACGTTCAGGGTTCAGGGTTCAGAGTTTTGGGTTTAGGGTTTAGGGGCCTCGACTTTTCCATTTCACCCGTTTTCAGACTTGGTTCTGGCACTGTCCAGTGTTCGCAGATCGTGAAGTTGCCCTTTGCAGTATGTAACTTCGGGTTTGTGCAGTGGTCCAACTTGAGTGGCCCAACTTGCACCCAAAAAAGGCTAAAGGGGCCCCAGGTTGCTTTCAGCTTACTAGAGCGCTCTCAGCTCCAAACCCTCAAACCTCCTTGGTCCAAGGCATACAGCGCGCTTTACGTGTTCTCGCTGTGCTTCGCGTCCCAACACCTACATGGCCAGGCGATTTGGGAGCTAAACGCAATCAGTCAGCAGCCCCTCTTTTGCAAAAGCATGTAGAGCTCAGAGTTACGGATTTGCCACGAGTCATTCGCTGTAGCTGATGGAGTGCCAAGGTTCCCAGAAAGACACAGACATGAACTGACATGAACTGACATGAACTGTACGCGTGTTTGTTGCTTGTGCCGGGCTTTCCTACTTGTTTGGGGCGTTGGCACTAGTTGCTAGTGTCATGCTTCACGCCTCTGTATCAATCCACCAACAATTGGCAGGCTCAATTCCTGCAGCGTGCTTCAACCACGCCAGCGCCCAGCAACGGAGGCTTAGGCGCTCTTCACGGAGAGTCTTTGCTTTAGTTCTACGAAGCCTTTGATGGGGGATGCTCTAGATGATAACTGTTCTTGGGGCCGGTATCCGAGTATAGTCCTTTCATTTAGGGGGTGCCGGGAAGGGGCCATGGTTTAAAGCCATCCACATCTCTAGCAAGGGGGCACTGGAATTTGACCTGTCAGGTAAGGAGGAGCAGCGAGCAATCAACGAGCTGTTGACCGTCGTAGGCGGACCTTCTCATTGGCAGCAGAACTCCGAGTGCTCAATCGCTTTGCATTTGCCCAGCCTTCGGGGTTTTGTATCCTTCGAACCTTGATGGAAGTAAGGCTTTCTACGTGCTTGTTCATGTACATGAGGAACCCTTACTAAGCCGGATCAGAGAGAAAGTTGCACACACACACACACAAGCTTCGAAGCCTGGAGAGTGCACCCTTCTCCTGATCTGCGTTTGCTTCCAGGCCCTTAAGGTGGAGCCCACGAAGGAAAGGAATGAGGTGTTAAAGCCTCTACAAGACCTCTCGCATGCTTGTGTGAGCGAAACCTGCATCAGCGTGGACCCAGGGCCCCTGAGCCTCCTAAAACTCCACCAAAAGCCCTAAGAGCCCGAAAAGCAGCTTGCAGGCCTCATTTGCTCTCCCATCCTCTTGGGCCTGCTGGTGGGCCTTTTTAGGCGGGGTCCCCAAGCTTTGGAGTGTCCTGGGCTTTGGGGGCACCCCTGCAGGCCATTTGGAGTCTTTAAAAGGGGCTTTAGGGCTTTGCAGGGACTTTGGGGACTTAGGATTGAGCCCGAAAAACCGCAAAGCATCCGTTCACCCAGTATCACCTAGTATCACCTTCCTGACGATCCAAAGTAGGTTTACGATCATTGGTAAAGAGGCACCGCCCTTCCGCTGTCAAACCCCTGAATTTTCCTGACACAAAAGGTATCGAAGAACCCTCATCCAGATGTTGCCGGCAGCACGCTCAGCATCCTAGAGTTCCTAAACCGGGTTGCTGCTCAGGAACGTAACCTGAGTGACCATCGTTTTGGCTATGCGTAGCGTAGCGAAAGTATCTCGTCTCCTGACTCGGTGGTCGTTTTAAGTTCTGTTCTGACGTCAGACCAAGTAAATCGGTCTGGGGCCTGCTGTTGAACAGCCTGGCCTTTGCAGGACATGACGAGAAGCTTCTAAAGGCTTTAAAGGCTACTACGGGGGATCTGCTTTTATGGAACCACCAAAAGCACGGGAAGCAAGCATAGATATCTTCTTTTGTTGTGCAGTGATTCTGAAAGAAGGGTTCTTGAAGCTAGGACCACGGCGGCCATGCGAACCGCATCAGAAACATCGCGCGGGGACCATCTTGAACTGAAAGCCCCCAATCCCCCCAACCCCAAACTGCCCCAAGCCCCAAACTTTAAGCCATCTTGAGTCATCGTGCAAGCATCGGTGATAATCACTTCGCTGCCCCAACACCAGAGCTACGATCCGTCGACCGACCTCATCACATGCTGAAACCCTCACCCTGAAACCTCCAGACTTCGGCTCTCATGTCTAAAGCCTCGAAAACCTGTATGTAAACTCAAAGCACCCCTATGAAACCGACACCCTCCAAGTTTTGCTTCGCACTTTTGACTCATTTAAGTGGGGTTAGTATTGCGGGTGGGGAGTGCAATAGGGTTTCTTGGGGATGCTAAGCAGACTTACGAAGTCAAAGGCGCTTCTAAGCTAAGGCTTATATACCTTCGGGGTTTAGGCCCCCTCCCCAAAGTCCACCACCACATCCTGCAACTTCTGAAAGCCTAAGGAGTTGATAGTCAAGGAGTCGAAGGAGTTTAGGGATTCTAAGGGTTACGGTGAAATCCGCTGCGCCCAGGAGTTTCATTCCAACAAGGCTGGGTCCAAGAAGGAGGGTCCCCCCAAGTTCAGGCAAACTCGTGGGACTTCTTCATTTCGCGATCTCTTGTGCTCTTCGAGCTCCAAGTTTTTTTCCTTGCCGCGGAGCACTGCAGGAGTTAAAGCGGTTAAGCGCAGCCTCATTTGGGTGACCATATGCTTTTAGATTTTGCTCTGGACGATGTTTGTATCTTTGATTTGCTCATCGGGGTTCCCAGAGTCATGTTGCCGTGCTTGGTCCAGTTGTGTGTTCTGAAATTGTGTTCAGTAGCAGGAATTGGATTGCTCGGAGACCTTATAAATATTGTGATTATTATTGTTATTGTTATTATTATTACTATTATTATTAGCGTTGTTATTTCTATTGTTATTGTGATTATTGTTATCAGGATTATGATTAGATTCTTCTTGTCTCTTGTTTATTACTAGGAATATTTTATTAGTTTTGCTTTTATGAATATGCTAGCGTTTTTTTTGGTGCCGTTTTCCATCGGCATGTTGCTATCACTGGAGTTCCTGGATTGCAGCTTCGTCCATGCAACAGAGCTCGTCGCCCACTTGCCCTGTGCAGCTTGAACCTGCAGAAAGCCAGCAGCCTGTAGTGCCCTGGAGGCCTTAAGCCCGACCCCAAAACTCCAACTCCATGTCCCATTTCCCTGCAAACGACGCTTCGACTTCGGATTGAACCTTAAACGATAAAACCCTAAACCCCAAACCCTACAAACGCTTAAAGCCCTGCAGGTCACAGACAAGGAGCGGAAGTTTTTCAAAGCGGCCGGGGCCCTTCCGCTGTGCTTTGACAAGCTGGTGCCACTCCAAAGCTATCGGGTTTTCAGGGTTTAGGGTTTGGGTTTAGGGTGCTGGACATTCAAATGGGTAGCTTCTTTCAGTCGTTGCAGATGCTTGCAGAGGGCGGACGCCCCACAAGGTGACAATCGGTGGGGGGGGTCGCCTGAGACCCTTAAACACCCTCACAGCTCTCTCCCCTTAAACCCACATGAGGATCAGCATTATTGGTATTATCATGCCTACAACTCTCATGCTCCTTGTTCTGATGATTCTCGTTGCTGTTCTTTGACGGCCCCCCGGGTTGGTCGAGGCGGAGACTCAGAAGGCCCGGGCCGAGGAACTGCGAACCGCCGCCGACCCCGTGGCCGAAGGCCGCAGCGCAGGGCCCCCCATAAAGCCATCCAAAGGTTCCAAAGGGCCCCCAAAGTCGCAAAGGGCCGCCCCTTCGGGGTTTTGGGGCGGCTTAAGGGCAGTTTAAGGGCGGTTTAAGGGCGGTTTAGGGCGGGTTGGGGTTTTCAGGGTTTAGGTCAGTTTAGGGTTTAAGGCCTACACTGACTGCGTCACGGTTGCGTGAGGGGCCTGGACTTGGGGGTGGTTTCGAAGATTCCTATCCCTTTTTGCTGTGTTCCCTCTGTTACGAGCTCAGGGGTACTAGGCTCCTGCAAAGCAAGCCGGCAAAGCCGGGCTGAACAGGTCCCGTGTTCCTCCCGGCGCAGCCCAAAAGGGATTTGGGCCCTTTGAACGACGTGGAGGCGCGCTCTGGGTGGTTTGTGAGCGAGGTTGGGCTGTTTTTAAAGCCCGGCTTGCATGTTTCCGCCTGAAGCTCCTTGTCTGTTTTCCCTAAAGCCCCTTACCTCCCCGAACCTCCCCTAAGCACCCCAAATCTCCTTTGCTGAGGCATTCTTCCGCGCTTCTTCGGCGGAGGTGACTTTCTCAACAATGTCTAGTTGTTTCTCAAGGGTCTAGGGTTTTCGGTGTAGGGGGGGCCAAATCAGGATTTCAACAGGGCCCCCAACTTGATCATGGAATCGGAGGACTGCCCACTTAGAGTTAGCGGGTGGTTTTGGGATGGAATGGAACGGGGCAGAGATGAAGGGTGCAAAAGCGGGTGTGTGTGTGTGTGTGTGTGTTGGCTCGCAGATCGGAGGTACCAGTATTGGCTGTCAGGAAGGTTGCTTGAGTGTGTGTGTGTGTGTGTGTGTGGGGGGGAAGCAAAGCCGGGAAGAGCTGAGAGCACCCGCAGTGCCTTTTTTGGAGTGGGGGTTTGTCCGGGGGTCTATGGCCATTTAAAGGGTTCGGGCGTGTTGAGGCGCGGCTGTGCGCCTTGATATGCCATCTATGAGCCCTCATTCCTGAACCCCGAGCTCCAATTCCCTTAGCTCCCCCCAGTGACCCTGGTGCCTGGCCAGGATGACGATCGCAGTGTGTTCGCCCATAGCAGCTGGATTTGGTTGGCCCCCATTAAGACCGCTGAAAGAGCCCTTAAAGCGTCGGAGTCCTTCCGGCGTTGCTCCAGGGGCATCTGCTACCGTGCAGTTGGATGAGGGCAGCTTAGTTGAAGGCTTCGCGTCGACCACACATTTCCAACGGTGGTCATGTCCCGTTATGGGTTTCTCGGGCTGACAGCAAGACATCCGGCAAAGGTGCTATTGTTTACGGCTTTTCTGGTTGCAATGTCCAGTACATCCATGTATGTGGCATTTCAAGCAGCGCAGTTTTCAACAGCCCATCCGTGAGTCGTATTGAGCGCGCGTGAGCTCATTGTCCGAAGGTGTGAGCACATGAATGCACAACTCTTTCGCTCCTCCTGTATTCGAGTCTAAACTTAGATGAGATTGACATAAATATACTCAGGGTTAAAAAGGTTCACATGCCAGGATATGAAGAAGTGCAGGTCCAAGGCGCCTCGAAACCCCCCCTTCCTCCATCCTCAGGCTCCAAAGCATCTGCCAGCACCGAGAGCTTGACGGGTCGCAATGAGGCTGTCAGACATCACGACCGACCGATGCCCCATCCCACCCCTCCTCAGCCAAGGCCCACCTAGTCTGGGACTCTGGGTTCAAAAACCTGCGCATCTGACCTCAAACCCTCGCTGCGTCTCCTCGCCTGCATTCCACATGAACTCCAAACAGCCCCAGCGCACATCCCTCAAATGCCCAAGACTGAAAGCCCCTCTGGCATCCAGGAAGCTCAAAGACAAAGCGCCCCCAAAAGCACCGACTCTTGCCAGTTGGACGAGTCTATTGGGAGCCGCCGGCAAGCGAGCAAGGCCAGCTCGAAAGACAGCAAGGCCAGCTCCCTGGGCTGTGTGTGTGTGTGTGTGTGTGTGTGTGTGTGTGTGTGTGTGTGTGTGTGTGTGTAAGACCGTTCAGACCTTGCTGTGATATCAAGAGATGTGGCTCTCTTGAAGTCCCTGCAGATCTCAGGTGGACAGGACCCATATCCACCTTTGCTGCTTATGACGTAATGTGTGTGTGTATATATATATATATATATACATATATGTGTGTGTAAGTAAGCGTGCAAGTAAGTGTGTGTGTGTGTGTGTAGGTGTGTGTAAGTGTGTGATGGGCCATCCACCCGAGCTGTCCTTGTTAGACATCGAGATTCAAGCCGCTGCTTCTTTGAAGAGGCTGTGGCTTCTCTTATTTTCCGAAGAGGACATCTGAAGGATCACCCCCTCCCAAAGGGGGCCACGTGCCTCCAGCCGGAAGTCTGACCACCTGTAACCTGTGTTTGCGCCGATCTCCCGGTGCAGGCAGCCATGATCACCGGCCGAGCCGACGCTGACTTACATGCCCGAAGTCCTGGACCCTAAGCCCTATCGCAAACTTTGGCAATGCAGGCTTTCTTCCCAGAACACAGAGAGAGAGAGAGAGAGAGAGAGAAGGCAAGATCTACAAAGTCATCGAAAGCAACTCAGTTGAGGTTTTGGAAGGGCATTGTCAACGCCGATCTTTAGAGATGAAATCCCTTTCCCAAGAGCTCTCCTGTCATGTACCGGGGTCCAAAGCGCTAAACACTAGGCCCTGGTGATTTGAAGAAACAGCCTTGGAGCCAGAAGTCGTGGCAGGCTTGACCAGATCGACGAGTGATCTGTCAGAAGGCTGTGGGGCATCCCTCGTAGACTGGCAACATCATTGGAGCCGCTCACTGCCACGCTAGCATCACTGAAGGTCCTGGTGATGGCCATGACTCGGTAGTTAGTCTTTGTTCACCAGCCGCAGGTCATCGACAAAGGTAGACATCCCCGGAATTCCAGCCCTGGAATCCTCCTCATTGCCCAAACATGCCCAAGCCAAAACCAGCCTTAATTCTTCGATCCCGCTTTGAGCCAAGTTACTGCGAAGTGCAGGTAGTTGTGAGCACGCTGCGCGGGCACCCAGTTGGGAGGAGAAGCGGGTTTGGGGCGGGGGGGGGGCGGGGGGTGCCTTTCATCACGGATCAGACTCATACCCATGGGCAGCCAGGAGCCACAGGAGACGTTGTTCTCCCGCCCGAAGCCCCCCGAAGTCAGATCTCAACTGAGGCTGTACACCCAGAGCTCCATCCGGAGGAAGGCGCCGAAGAATTCTGTTCCGAATAATTTCTTGAACCCTCAACCGCACAAAGCTTCACAAAAACCGCTAAACCCCTCCTAAGAGAGAGAGAGAGAGAGAGAGAGAGAGCCATGCCTCCAGGTGCCCCTCCTGTTCCGAGCCTGGGCAAGGCAGGGGTTTGAAGGGGTGTTCGAGAGCGTGGCGCAGCGTGGCGCAGCGGGACCATAGCATTTTAAGGGTGTGAAAAGTTTCGGGGTATGGCCTTGTCTCGGCCTTCCTCCCCTTTCCGCATCCAGAAGTCAGGACTTCTTGCGCCTGCCCGACGAGAGTGGTCGGGTGGGCCGCAAGCCAAGAAATGGCAGCAAGCAGAGCACCGGCAGCCGCAAGGTGCCGTGGTGTCAGGTGACTTCGGTTGCGTGGGGTGCCGGCTTTGGGTGTGTCTTATAGGCTCTTTGGGGCTTAGACTTCGACTCTCCTCTTCTAGACTTTACAGGAGAAACGAGCCGCTGCTCCCCACCAGAGTACATATGTCAGTTTCTTCGTGAACATCGTTCCTGCTTTGAAGCGGCGTGCCAGGCCCAACAGCACCCCGCAGCACCCCCGCAGAATCTGGCTCAAGGCTTGAGTCTCGTCAGCCTTGTGTTGGTGTTCCGGTCCAGTCCATGCAATCGTTGCAATCCTTTCCCGAAGCAGTCTGGTACCTCGCCAGCTGCCCGGTTAAGAACACATTCCTGGACTTCCTCGATCTCGACGATCCGGTGCTCTCCGGTACGGATAAGCCTTCCGTTGCATGGAGAAGAGGCGTATCGGAGCCTCCTGCGGATCTGTCAGAAGTTGGCCGAGCCGACACGTGTGGGCAGGTTCTTGAAACCTCGGAAGCTGCCAGCAGCACGGACATTGCAGAGGAGGTAGGGCAGGTAGGGCAGGTAGGGCCCCTGGTAGAAGAGCAGCATGCAGCTGGCAGCTGCAAGCCTTGCAGGTTCTCGGATGGTACTTCAATACACAGCTGTTCAAGCTTAAGGGCGCTTAGTTGCGGAGGCTTTCTCCTTCACGAGAAAAACCCTGTGCCCTTTACCCGAGGTTCTTCGCCATGCGCGAGGAAGGCTGCCTCAAAGGAGTTTGCTGCCCCTACTGCCACTTGTGCAGCAGTGAAGTCGCTCGTGAAGATCGGAAAAAGGCCGGGGGGCATTTCCCGTTCTCTGCCTTGCGGTGCTGCCGTTAACAAGGTGCTTTAGAGCGAAATCGAAATTTGACCGAGAAGGAAACAGTCTTCTGGCATTCACATGTTGTTGCGCATTGAGAGAGAAGAATTTGTGCGCGCGCAACAGCACAGCATTTCCCCTACCCTGAACGTCGAGTGCCGGAATTTTGGAACATGCCCCCGAATAATCGGGACCGTTTTTTGAGACTTTCCAGTTGTTCGCCCACGTGCGCTTACATTTTAACGCCTTGAGGAAGCAACCGTCTTCACGCATGAAGATTTGTCTCCGCACGCTGAGAGAGAAATTAACTTGCGCGCGCACGCAGCAGCACAGCAGCTTCCCTGCTGCTAGCATCATTGTGGGACCGCACAGCAAAAGACAGGGCACGGTGCTCATGCGGAGTGCAGCAGTTGTCGGACGTGGACATGGTCTCCTTACTGCATGTCACCACTGAGGCCACGAACAAAACGCATGAGCACCATTTACGCGCTTCTGTCGTCTGCTTCATGCCCATACATGAATGCGGTCATGCGATGAACATTTCGCCCCGTTCGAGCTTCTTCGAACTGCAGCCCCTGCTTAAACATCCGCCATCGATACAGGACCACGATATCTCAACAATTGAACTTGGCCCCCGCTTAAGCACCTGCTTTCGATTTCTGCAATGGCTAGCTGGTGCATGAGGGCAGACTCGAGCATGTATAGATTGTGCCTAAATTTGCTAACATGCTTACGCAATCCAGAGATGAAGAAATGTTGCTGGCCGGCTGTTTTGTCCGCGCAAGTTCTTGTAAGGCGCCGCAGTTGCGGCTCAAGGTTGAAAGCTATAGGGGTTAAAAGCCCTGGCAAACTACAAGTACTACGAGGGGCCCGCTAGGGTCATGCGCGTGGCTCGACCGCCGCCAAATGAACTAGTCACGAATCAAGGCTCACGCGCCTGCAAGTAGGGGGCCCATCTCCACTTCTCCATGTTTGTGTGCACGGGCGGTTTACCACACAATGGTTTCTTGCTTGATTTGGTTTGTGTGCGTCTTCCAGTTTGTTGTGCGCTTTGTTGTTCTTGTTTCCTGTTTCTTCGGTATCTGCGCTTCAGTTACCAAAGCGTCCGCTGGCCAGAGCGCCCAATGCCCGACGATGATAATGTCCATGCTAGAGCATACTGTCCGTGCTACCAGTGCATCCACTGGCCGAAGCATCCATGTTCACACGTCCATGCTACCAGTGCATCCACTGCACTGGTCGAAGCATCCATGCCCAAACGATGGTACTGTCCATGTTCCACCTGTGCATCCATTCGCCGGAGAGGATCCGTGCCCGGACATTGAGAACGTCTATCCTGCAAGTGCATCCATTTGCCAGAGCATCCATGCCCAGTGATACTGTCCATGCTAGGAGTGTATCCATTGGCCAGAGCATCCATGCCGCAACGATGACAGCATCCATGCTACCAGTCTATCCGTTCACCAGCGAATCCATGTCCGAACGATGATTATGTCCATGCTGCCAGCGCAGCTGTTCACGAGTGCGTCCATGCCCGAACTCCGAACGATGAAACGCTTAGACTCGAAAGAGCGTGTGTGCGACGAAGCATCCAACACTCGAGTATCTTATGCCTTTCGAAGCCAGAAACGAAAGAAATGAAGGGGACCCCCACACGAAAAGCTGACCGGATCGCTGCTTCGTGTGGCAGGCGTGGCATTCTCGGCATATCAACCGCGGTATTTCCGACGTGCCGCTGATCGGAACTCTTATTTCGTAAGGCAGGCATGACACACTCGGCAAACACATTTTGAAACTCGCACGGTCAATTCCTCCTGGAGATGTTTGTTGCCACCCGCTTGCGATTTTGCATGGTTCATTTTTTCTGTGCAGGCGAAACCTCTGATATGCCGATCTTTTGACAAGTGCAAAGCTCTCACGGCGGTACCTCAAGTCTTTGGGTATACTGAGAAGCAGTTTTAACACCATCTGACCGTTTGTCTATCGCTGTTGGGGTCTGTTGCTGAGATTTTTGTTTTTCAGACGTTATTCTACACCCCAAAACCCAGTAAAGCTACTGGAGACCCTGAGCTCTGCGCAAGGCCAAGCACCTTGCAAGAAAGCATCGGCGGCAACTGCGCGCGCGGCAAGACGCAGGGGACGACCGCGCGTCAGAGTGAGACCAGTGACTAGGCGAATGGGTGCACGGTGCAGCTTTTTTGGCTCGGTGCAACGGACCGAGCGTAAAATACAAGCATTGAAGACTTAAGCGGGCCTCGAGACAGATTCGAGAGCTATGGCCTATGATTCTCAATGCAGTGGTATTTTGCACATCCGCTCTCTGAGAGTAGCAGGTGAGGGCAAGTCCTGCCATCGTGCGGGGGGCTGTTTCGGTATTCCTTCTTGTTGCCTGTCACAAGCATTATCTTCACATTTCCGGTGTGGTATCAGTACCGGCATCATGAGAGACAGCCCCCAGCCCCAATCTGTCTATCAAGGGAGGACCCATATCAGGGGGTCCTTTGGGCTTAGATGGGGCCACAACAAGAGGCACGTATTGTCATGACCGCAAAGAGGTGTTAGATAGGGTAGCGTAGGAGCGCAGGGTCCCATCTAGAGCGTACCCATGAAGTCAATCTGCTCACAAGATATTTCGCAGCCGCAAAACCTGGGAAAGCCTGGGGGGCTGCTGTGAGTTGTTCAGCCCGAAGCTGGAGCAGCGGAGAATCCCCCAACCTTAAGCCCTAAACTCCAAGCCCTAAACCCTAAACCTTATACTCTCAGCCCTAAACCCTAAACCCTAAGCAGAATGCGCTTGGGAGAGGACTTCGGGGAGCAAACAGGTTAGAAAGTCAGGGTTCTACGCTTGTTCCGCTTCAGCCATGGGGCTTACTGCGTTTTATGGAGCTGCAAACAGCCTCAGCTCCGCTTCTTCGAAGGAGAACTCATGTTGTAGACTTTCGGACCCGAAAAACCCTGACTTCAGGCAGGGCTGAGCATTTCGGATGCCGTCAACCTACTTGGTGCTTTTCGCTTTGTGGACAGAGGGCGTGGGGTTTTTAGGGCGGAGGTCTTGAATGGTCTTGATCTTCCGGCCGATGTTGTAACACGGAAAATCCTCCGACAAGTCGGCCCATCAAATCTGGCTCGGTCTTTTGTACAGACTGCGTGCGCGGCGCAGCGGTGGAAACGGAAATTTCGTGGGAGCGTCGGAGCGGTGGCTTACATTGACCAAGGCCTCAAGTTGCCTCAAGAATCTTTAAGCCCTTGCCCGCAGGGCGGCATCCAAAGTCCAAAACCTGAAGCCCGAAAGCACCAGAGAATCCATGATCTAACCCGAACGGCCATTAGGAGGGCCGTTAGGATGTGGGGTCATGAGGACATGGCATCTGCAGGCAATGACAGGTTATGGATCCTAGGCTGAGTTCATGGCAGGCCGCGTCTCGTTCTAGCAGCAAGAGCTCGGCCCGAAGTGGCAGCAAGGACTTTAAGTGACTTGTTCTGATGCGGAATGTGAGTTCTGGAAGTTCAATTCCGGGGTACGCACGTGGGCCCTCCTTTGGGACTGCGCGACAACCTAAAACCAGGGCACTGAATCGCAGCAAAGAAGACGGGGGGGGGAGGGAACACACCAAGCCAGTATGCCAGAAGGGCCCTCATGGATGATTCGGATGATGTATACGGTTGCCCGCATCAGTGTCCATTTGCATCGTCTCTTGCCTCATGATCATGACCGATGCCCGAAAGCACCAAAAGCAGCAAAGGGAGACATCCAACATGCCTGGGTATCAGCTCCTCTTTGGCCCCTGGCATGCCTTGAACCTTTGGGTTTTTAGGGTTTTCAGGGTCTTTGTTTTTTGCATGTCTTTATGGGCGTTTTAGGGTTTGTTTGGGTTTTCAGTTTTCTTTGGGGGGGCTTGACCTTACGCAGAAGCCCACCCCGCATTGCGAGAGCTTGTCCCCAGGAGAATCTGGGTGAAGGCGCGCGGAAGGGTCCTGCAAGATGTGGGGGAAAAGCCACAGATCCCAAAGCGTGTTAGGGTTTCGGGTTTTTAGGCGCCCTGCCTCGCGAGTTCTCGCAGGAGCTTTGCCACCTTGGGTTGAAGAGAGATTTCTATGCCATTGATTTCATGAAGATTCAATATTTTCTCCTCAAAATTCGAGGGCAAGCGTGTCGGGAGCTTTCCATCTGCCAATGGTCATGCTTCTGAGATCTCGTTCCCACCTGTGTAGCCCTGAAGGTTTCTGATTAGAGTCTGTCTCAGGGTTCAGGATCTACAGCTCCCAACCCTCCGCAAGCACCCAAGTTCCGTCGCAGGAGGAGAGGTCAAGAGAAAGAACCGTCGCTTGCTCACGAGCTGAGCTTCCCCGAGGCTTCTCAGAGATTTCGAAGTTTAGGAGCGCAGTTTTTTTTTTCTCAGGGCGGCTCAGAACGGTGGATATCGAGTCTCGTTGACAGCCGAAGAACATCTACGTGGCCTGAGCTTTTCGGTACGGGTTTGTTTGTGCAGTGAGTCCAGTAACTTCGGAAGCTCCGAGAGGCTTCCAAAGATTTCGATGTGCTCCCGAGAGCTGCAGAGATTGGAATGAAACCAACAGAGATCTTGCTGGGCGCTGCGCCCTCTCTGACCTGTGAGACAGGGACTCGGATGGGGTCTGGGGTTCAGGGTGTCACACACTTTCTGCACATGCTTTTTGCAACTTCGGAGCTTCTGTCAGCTCTTCTCCTCGAAAGCCCGAACTCCAGACCTGAACCGGGGCTGTGCAGGGGACCAGCAATCTCTTGGAATAGAAAGGAGACATATGTTTACTCAGTATACTTATTTCTTTCAACATTTTTTGCTATGTATACATATGTATATATAGACATGTTTTGTTATTTCCGTTTTATTGTTTCTTTAAAGTGTTTTTTTTTTTCTTTTCTTGTGGTTGCTTTGCCTTGTTTCTTGCTTTGCCTTGTTTCGCTTTAGCTGTTTGTTTGTCTCTTGTTTCTTCTTGTTGCTCTTTTGCTTTATGTTTTTCGGTCTGCGATTTTCGTTTCTCGCTTTTCGCTTTTGCTTTGCTTTTTGCTTCTTGCTTTGTCTTTTCCTTTCTGCTCTCTGCTCCACTTTGCTTCTTTGTACTTGTCGCTCGATATGTTGCTTGTTGCTTTCGCTTCTTGCCTTTAGCCTTGCTTTCCCACCCTCTGGTCTCACCTTACGCCGCTTCGCTGCTTCTCATCTTGTCTGCTTCTCCGCTTTTCTGCACGTAGTTTCTGATGGTCGCTGACGCTTTTCTGCTTGTTCCACTTCTGGATTTCGTTTTGTTTTGAGTTTATCGCATGCGCATGTCTTGTCCGCTTCGTATACTAAATGCCTGGACCCCCCCCCCCCCCCCCCCCCCCCACCCGTGCTTTTGAAGCCGTGCAAGCTTGCTTCCAAAAACATACAAATGCCTACCAAACCCATCATACGAGAGCATTGTGTTTGCAAATGGGGAGCAGCGCCCCTCTCAGCCCCCCGTTTTTTCATTAGGCCCTCCCCCAGCCCCCAGGCTTTTTCAGCCGCACAAGCTGGCTTCAAATCATGCGAGCATTGTGTTTCACAAAGGGGTGTTGGGGGGGGGGGGGGCTGCGCCCCTTTCCAACACTCCCGTTTTGTGAAGCTGGCAAGCTTGCTTCGAAAGCATATGAGTCCTTTCCCCCGTCTCCAAACTCCCGGCTTCTTTTCAGCCCATGATACGAGCATTGTGTTTGCAAATGGGTGGGGGGGCTGGCCCCTCGTTTCTTTTCCCGGCTTCGAACACCTTTGAAGTCTTTCCATACCCATCTGGCGAGCATTGCATTTGCAAACCCCCCCCCACCCCCGCTTCTTTTAAGCACAAGCTTGCTTCCAAAAGCATGTGAACTCTTTCCATACCCATCATGCGAACC
This sequence comes from Symbiodinium natans, assembly GCA_905221605.1. Lineage (NCBI taxonomy): Eukaryota > Dinophyceae > Suessiales > Symbiodiniaceae > Symbiodinium > Symbiodinium natans. The sequence goes on along the minus strand of CAJNDS010002173.1, from coordinate 331,351 downwards.
TGGTGTTTGCAAATCGGGGGAGGCTGCCCACGCCCCCGCCCCAAGCCCCCAAGGCAAGCAAGATGTCTGCCTGTTTCGCGATTCGGAGCGTTTCGAGCGTGAAGAATTGTACGGGACCTAGGCGAATGCACGATTCCAACGCCGTTTGGTATTTCCCGGCCCTGAAACACTGACAGCGCCGAAGCCAGAACGTCACGGGCCCGTGACAATATCAAGAGGGTCGACGATCGCAAGTTGCAACGCGCACGGGGCCTAGGCGATGGCGTCCGAACCCATAAGAAGAGATTGATTTCCAGATGGTAGTGTGTATGCAAAAAACAACTTGAATTAGCGGTATTTCCGGAACTGACGCAAGACATCATCATCAGCCTTAGAGTCTTAGAGCCTTTGAGTTTAGGATCTCTGCACAGCAGGGAAGCTGCATGTATCGTAGGGTCTGTCGAATCAATTTGCAAAGTTGGCAAAGTTGCGCTGGAGTCCGCTGTGACTCGCAACTTCGGCCTCTATTCTGTTACGATCTCGCTTAAGCGAGATGCGTGCCCAGGATTTTCGAGAGGTTTCGAGAGAGGCCCGCCCGCCAGCTGGAGTTGCGGTTCTTGTCATTTTCGATTTGCTTGGTCTCCGCAGTTCCCATTTTCTTGTACTTTCCTGAAGTCGATGGATCCGAGACATGAATCAGAAACTGTCAGCACGGGTACACCGCCTCGCGAGGCCCTCCTCTTACAGTACATGTTTGTTGCGTGGGCCAGACTCGCATCTCAATTCGGACACATGAAAGATGCCAAAAACTCCCTGAGTACAATCAGTCGATCTCCGAAAGCAGAGAGAGTGAGGCCTCTACTCTTGAGGTGCAGCTGCTTCATAGATGTGCAATGCATGACTTGTCGCACGGCACCCTTTGGGTCGTAGCCACCTTGGCTTCCAAATTTTAAGCCGCGACGTCCGGACTTCCTCTTTTATGCTTTGAGAGCACCGCCCTGTGCCAGAGTCTGAGAGTAACCTGAGAGTATCACCAGGAGCCTAACACTGCCTCTTTGAGCCAAAGATCACAACACTGGCAGGGCGCTCTCGAAGTTTGTTTGTCGCGAGGCGGCCGCGGCTCGGAGGCCCCTTTCAAGAGAGGCAAAAAATTTTAAAAAAACGACTCCCTGCATGCGTGCAAAATGTCGACTGGCTTTGCTGAGAGGTGTCGGGAGGTGCCAGACCGATGGTGTTTGGGTGTTTAGGGTGTTGTTGGGGGGAGCGGCGAGGGCCGGGGAGTGGGTGCCCAAATGGGGAGAGGTGATTGTTTGTCGGGATATGCAGCACTTTGGATGTATACGCTTTACTCTTCGAAACGGCGTCTTGTGTCATACTTTCCACCAGCTCTAAATCTGACAGGTTGCTTAATTTACCTCTTCGTTTCCACGATTTTGTAGACGATGTGCCTGCAGTAGGCACCATGTCAGAGGCCGGGCACGGAACTATTGAGAAGAACGATTCCCCGAAAACAGCAACTCCTGTCAGGGGCACCCGAAAAGCCCCAAGCAGATCGCCGCATGTCAGCATCCACTTGCAGCTGTTTTCAGGCCCCACTGCATCCACTCCTAAATCCTCAGCAGTCAAAAAACCCCATCCAACCCATCCAACCCATCCGACCCATCCAACCCTAAACCCTAAAGCCTAAACCCTAAACACCCCCTTGCTCCCCGAAGGGCCGCAGCTCAAAGAGAAGCCCCGCCATGCGCCATGTCCTTTGGAGCCAAGCACGGGAACAAGGTGGGGGGGCGGATCCGAGGATTTGTAGGCTACCAGGGGTTAGGGGGGAGGTTGAGGGAGGTTTAGGGAGGCTTAGGGAGGTTTAGGCCTTAGGCCTTAGGGGGCCTTAGGGGGGCCCCTCGATGGGTTCCAGGGTATGTTAGGGATCGGAGCCGGGAGGCCCACATCATCCCGGATGCTCGGCATGATCCACAGCTCCTCCGAGACACGGTGCTGTCCATCAAGGCTGCTTGTAAAAGAGAGCTGTGCTTCTGAAATAAGTTTTGTGCTTTCCTTGAGTTCTTCATTCTGGGGGAGCCTATGCATAGAACTTGTTTTCAATCCGTTCTGATCACAACTCAGGGGCCCCCTTTAAGACGTTTTGGGGTTTGCTTTGGCGGGGTTTGGGGTTTGGCGCCGCGCTCTTGCGCGGCTCGGGTCTCGGGCGAAGCTGAAGGCGCACATCCCCAGAAACGCCCTGAGCTCAACCCTGAAGCCTCCCTCAAAGAAGACCAGCCCAATCCCTGGCAAGCCTTTGAGAGCTTCGCTGTGCAGAGGCCTCCTTCCGCACCCTGGAACAGTCCTGCAACTTCCTTGAGCACAAGGTCTCCAAGTCCAGGCGGGGTGAAGGGCAGAGCCCCCAAAAGCTTTGAGAATTTGTCGGAAAGGGCTTTTCCACCCTACTTGTACATACGCGAAGAGCGAGCAATCCCGTGAAAGGTTCGTGAGCGGGGTCCTCGCGGTCGGTGTCTGAATGGGTTCTGGGAAGAAGTGGTCTTGTGGGAGGCTTGACAGAAAGGATCCTTTGGTGTTGTTCGTGTTTGGTGCATTCCGGCGTAGCTGCGGCCAGAAAACTCTAACCTGTTAAGCCTTCGCCTGCTTTTAGGTACGAAGCATTGTGCTACCAGTAGTACTGAGTGCGCCAAAGCCACGAGCCAGGACCCGCATACTTGGGCAGCTGCTGTCGGCGCGGCATGCGATCCACGAGGAGCATGTGGCTCCTTGGGCCCCAATCTGGAGTTTTGGAGGGTTTCGGATGGAGCTTTTTCCGCAAGGTGGGGTTGCAAGGGATTTTTGCGTTTTCGGGCTCAGGTCTTCCTAAAAGGCACTCGAGGGCGAGTCCACGCCGGCTCTCTGTGGAACTCCAGAAGCAACGTGTCAGGTGAAGCCCTCTCTGCCGACGATGCCGTGGTCCACGCCGCGCATCGACAGGCGAGGCCCCGAGTCCGAAGCCGCAGGACCGTGAGCCCTTCTCTGGGAGGGTTCTTCGCTAAGCCCACGGATGAACCCCACAAAAGTGGATGGTCTGAGTGCTTGAACCAAACGATCCCAAACCCAGCAAAAACAGTCCTGGCCAGTCGCCCGACCGCCCTCGTCTACGCAAAGGCTCGGGCAGCTCTGGAGGCACCTGAGGGAACTCTGGGATGCCAAGCAGTGCAACACACCATGCGGAAACACGATGCGAAAATCATGCACCCAGAAATTCCACACCTCCACTGCGCGAGCATTTAGGGATCGGACGTTTGCTGCTCTCGTTTTCTGGGAAGAAGGATTTAGGAACTTAGCATTTTAGGGTTCAGGGTCTCAGGATTCTTGGAGGTTCAAGGGTTTCCGCAGACGAGTTCAGCACCTGATATTTAGGGTTCAGGAGAAGGGCCACAAGCAGCTCAGGGGAGTTGAAGCCCTGAGTGAAGAAGGGTTTCAACCTGTCAAACAGAATTGCTGGCTTGGCTGCCCTTATGTGAATGGACCAGTCTGACTGGCAAGCTGTTTAGAAGATGCAAGAGACAAGACAAGACGCGGAAGAGTGTTTCGTGGTTGCTACATACTTGAGTATGCACAGGACAGTGGGATTGAAGAGCAGATGGCAATGCAAAGGAAGCCACGCAGTCGTGAAGATGCAAGTGGCAAAAAGACACAAACAGGAGCGCCATAGTGAAGGTCAGAATCCCGGACCCCCAAACCCTTGCACTTTGCAGGGTTTTTGGGTCCTGTCTCTAGGCGCGGCGGGCTGACTCACGGCCTCTGAAGGTGCAAGGGACCTGCGAGCCTCCAGGTCTTGGTTGTATCGAGTGGTTTCAGGATTATGGGGGTTCAGGGCTTCGGAGGGATAAGGTTTGGGGTGATTCTTGAGTTGCACGCGCAAAGAATCGTCGAATCCCAGCCCTCGTGTATCACTCAAAAACTGCCCGCGATCCCTCGGACGTCTTCGCTCTTGCAGTGCCATGGGGTACATGATCCAAAAGAGCCCACCGAAATCTGCAGGATGCATCGAGAGAAGCGTAGGGGCGCCTGCCCTTCCCCAACCCCCCCCCCCCCCGTGCCCGAGATTCGAAAGACCTGAGATATGATCTCTGGGTCCTTGTAATGGATTTGTACTCTGTTGTTTTGGAGGGGTTCCCTCAGCAGACGATACCCACACACTGATTTGTCGCTGTAAGTGCTAGGGTACTCCCCACTGCACAGGTGCCACTGCAGATAGATGCGGACAGCGATGCAGAGAGCGACTGCACTGACAGCATGCTGGCGTGTGAGATAAACGGCTTTACGTTCACAACGCGGGTGCTGGGACTTACGCTTCGGAAGGCATTTTTCCGATTCACCTTGTAGAGTTCGGCGGGCAAACATTGAAAGGGCTCAGAAGGTTGTTGGAAACCCGGTCCACCTGAAACATTCGGCCCCCCAGAGGCTTTCTCACGCCCAACATCCTTCAAGTTTTTGACACCCCTGTAAGGCCCCAAGGTACATGCAAAGCCGATCCCCTTTTTTGTCCGCATCTACAGACGTCCCAAAGCCCCAAAGCCCCAAAGCCCCAAAGCCCCGAAGCCCCCGAAGGCCCCGAAGCCCCCGAAGCCCTCAAAAACTGTCCGCCCCGCGTTGCCAAGTTGCTCAGACCTCAGCCCTAAACCATGCGCGAAAGCACTTCAAAAGCCCGGCGCGAGCAGTGAGCTCAGGCAGCTCCGACATCTCGAACTTCAACTTCGAGGTCGGGCCCATTCATTTCGCGTAGGGGGGGGGGACGGGGGGTGGGGGGGGGCTTCTAAGCTCCGTGTGGTTGAGGTTACAGTAGGCCGCGCTTCGGCGTTAAGGTGCCTTGCGCAGCCAGGGCTCTCAGGGGGGTCTCATAACCTATGTCGACATCGTTTCAGGCGTCATTTTCCTGTAGCTGACATGAGGGCCAGTCTGAACCTGAAGCTATCCGCCCTCAAACTCCAAAAACATCTTGCGCCCCTAAGCTTCCAGGTGCAGCGGCGCTTGGGACTACGCTTGGGGAGCCCGAAGAGTTCCTGAAATCAGAGCTACAAAGAATCACAACAAGAATAAATAAATAAATATATATATATATATATACACACATATATTATTGTAAGTATCAGCGCACACATCATACCAAGAATCTAAGAATAGTAAGAAATTATTAAGACGAAAAAGAAGAATATTCAGAAGAATAGTCAGACTGCTAATACATATGTATACATGTATAGTCGTCGTTGTTCATGCTGAACAGGCCCGGGCAGCGGCCCTGGTGCCGGGGCACCCAGAAGTCTTCCTTCGGTTTAGGGGGTTAAGGGGGGGGTTTGAGGGGCTTGAGGGGCTTGAGGGGTTTGAGGGGTTTGAGGGGCTTGAGGGGTTTAGGGGTTCTACCCTCCCGGAGTTTTTGCCTCCGTTACACCGTAGCCCTACAGAGCCTCCCAAGCGTGGTGCCTCATGAGCCTTGCAAAGGCCCTCCGACGACTCTAAACTTCAATATCTCTAAGCCGCAATGCCTCTGAAAGGTTACTCTGAAACCCGAAAGTTCCAAACCCTGTGAAGCGCCTGGGCTTGTGGGATGCGGTTTGTAGTTTCACTAGGGGAGCATTGAGTGCAGATCTTCCAGATTTCGTATCTGGTCCCGAGTCGGTAGGGCGGGAGGTACGGCGGTTTCATCGAGGCCAAAATGGGCATGATACCCCTTAGTTTTCGGAGGAGGCACTGTTGTGAGGAGAGGTGGGGAGTACTGGAGGGTTGACTGGGGTTTTGGGCTTAGGTTCCTTTCCTTGAGGGCCCTTCTTTAAAAGGGGTTTGATTGCAAAGGCTATAGGCAAGGGGATCAGAGCAAAATGCATTGGAGGCGTCGCCTTAAGGTCCACGGCATGTGACCCTCAGTTTCCCGGATCCCAGTGGCTCCAAAACCATACGCAGCCATAAGCGACACCTCACGAACGCCGATCGCCCGAGCCCAACGCTTCGTGCCCAGGGATCCCGACGGGGGCGGGAGTGACAGGCCCGACGCAACGAAAGGTGGAGTGAAACTAGAGTCACTGGAGGTTTGAGATGATAAACATGATAAACATGATAAACATAAACACAGGGACATCTGCCGAGGTCTATGAGTTTGGGGTTTCAGAGTTTCAGGGTGCCTTTGCTTTGCACCCTAAGCCCTGCACCGAGAATTCCAGCATCCCTTCGTTTCTTTTGGATGGGAAGAGCCCAAGTTCACCGCTCCAGTGGGCTGAACCCCCAAGTTTGGTCGAATGCTGTGAAAGCAGAGGTCACACAACGTGGGGTCCTAAGCCCCAAGCCCAGTAAATCCCTAAGCCTCAAACCCCCCAAGCCTGACACCTTGAAGCCCTGAAGCCCTGAAGCCCAGCCCCCGAAGCCCTGAAACCCTAAAACCCTACCAAGCCCTGAATCCTCAAAACGATCATTTCGGAGAGCCCTCCAAATCGTTCAGCTCCAACTCCAGGACAGTTTTGGTTGGGTTGAGGGTTTAGGGTGTAAGGTTACGGTTCAGGCTTAGGGGTTAGGGTTTAGGGACCCTGAGCACCCTTTAATGAAGGCTTATGCAAAGTGGAGCCTCTGAAGCCGCTTTCCCTCGAGGTTGCCCCTGAAAGCCCAGAAGCACTGAAGAGCCCCTTCAGCCCTTGAGCACCCCCCCAAAAGCCTTCCCAAAAGCCCTCCGGGCCCTCACAGCCCCAAACCCTGAAACGCCGTTGAGCAGCTCCAAGAGAGGCGTCGAAACTCCGAGTCTTAGCTGCGAAAGGAGGGTTTTAGGGTTTGAGGGTTTCTTTCGTGGCGCCAGGCTTAAAGACATGTTTGTCGGCTTAGTCTCAAACCGCCTTTGACTGTTACGCTTGTTGTTTCTCTTTGGGGGAATGGCCCACTCTGGATAAAACGGTGTTCGGGCCCTCGTTGGGAGAATGAGCCAATGGTGTTCGGGCCCTCGTTGGGGTTCAGGGTGTCACTTTCCAACGAAACACCAACCCCAAACCCCCCCCACCACATTGCCATGTCGGCCCCAGTCATGCATTAGAACAAGCTTGCCACCCAGGGCGAAGAGAGGGACTCCGACCCGGCCGCCTCGCAGGAGCTCCTGGGGCTTCAGGGGTTCCAGGAAGGGTGAGGGGTTCGTAGGGTTTAGGTTGTTCAGGGTTGAGGATTTAGGGATTAGGGTCAAAGCTCCAAAAGCCCTGCAACACCTACAGCCCTAGAACCCCAAAGCCGCCAGAAAACCCTGTAGCCTTGAAGCCATCCGAGTGTCGGGGGCGTTCTAGAGTTGTACGGTTTAGGGTTTAGCGTCGCAGTGGAACGTGGCCGATGAGATTTTCGGGGCTGAAGCTCTAAACCCTAAACTCTGTGTTTGTGTCTACAAAGTATGCCTTGAGAGCAGCAAACTGTCAGTCTTTAGGGTTTAGGAAAGCCCTGAATGTTTTGGGTTTGCGGAATAGCGCGGGGCCTGGAGGACCTGCTGCAGGAGGAGGAGCAGGTGGAGGACGCCCTCACCCTTGCATCACAGCCCAGATGCCCCTTCGTAGGGTTTAAGTAACTGGAGTCACCAAGCTCTCAACAACGCAAGGGTAATGTCAGTTGCCTTGAACCATAAACCCTAGGTCCTCAACCCTAAACCCTCTCGTGGCCGAGCTCTTGAGCCCGGATTAGTTTAGTGAGGCTGCCGGTGGAAGCGTAGGTCTGTGAAAGGCCTACGTGCAGCTGTTCAGGAACATATGTGTAGTTCTCTCAATTAGGTAGGTCCTTATTGCAAGGCTGCCGTGTTCTCTAGGGGACCCCAAAACAGACCCCACATAGAGAGCTACCAATGTGTATGTGTACGTATACGTATACGTATACGTATACGTATACGTATACGTATACGTATACGTATATGTATTGTGAAGTCGACCAGCACTGGACTTGCACTAAGCCAATGCAATCACAGCCCGGTCACGCTGTTTTACGACTTCGCGAGTTCAAGCACTTGTGCAGCTACGCCTGAGTGCGTCCGGTCGGACCGCACAGCAACCTAAGAGCTACTGTACGACTCTACCGTGCTCAAAGGCACAAGCTCGGTACTTGAGCCAAAATTGGCATTGAAACGAATTGCAAACCTACACATGCAAAGAAGACTACAGTACTGGTCCTGGCAGCTCTGCACATGCAACGTGCGTGCTTAGACCTGCTCACATTCGCCCCTCAGCCGAGGCTTCCAGCTCATCTCGAGCTCGGAGTGCAGCAGGCACTCGCGCTGAACACAGAAAGGGAAGGGAGAGGGTGTCGCGTGCGACCGCGGTGGTCCGCACATCATGAGCATTGGCATGCGGCAGGGACGCTAGCCCGCACCACCACAACGAACGCACGACGACGGCAACCCTCAGCAACCCTTAACCACCCTTTCCCAGGAGGTCCTCACCCTTTTGCTGGTGGGCGAGGCTCTTGAATCCTCGAGCTGGTCTCTAGCTGCCAGTACGCAGACTATGGTACAAATGGTACACTGTACACTACCGGTCCTAAGCTACGGCTACGGCTACTCACCTATCCGGAACTACCCTACGGGCTACCAGACTCAGTGAGAGCCGCGCACATGGCTCGTGCCGCGGGCAATGCAGCTCACACGCGCTTCGGCGAGCGCATTGCCGCGACCAGGACACGGTCCGCAGCACCTGCAAAAGAGCACCCTCGGCACGAGGGGCCACAGGCAGGGCGGAGGAGAAAGATGCGGGGAAGCAAAATGGGCAGGTTTCCAACCTGCCGCGGCTTTTCGCCCGCAGTCAAGCAAAAGAAAGTGCAAAAGGTTGGCGAAGCAACGTGCCGTGCTGCAACGCCTGCCCTGATAATGCGTGGATGCATACCACGCCGCGCCAACTGGCCGCAGCCTACTCGATACCCTGTGGAGCAGTGTTGGGGGCACGAGTGGCGTTGCCAGCAACGTTGGAGCTACTGGCTCGCTCCAACTGAGGGCGCTTTGCAACCGCCTCATCGAGGGAGAATGCCTCAGCCGACACCCTCTGGAATTCCTCGATGTAGGACTGTGCGACCGGGTGCGTCTTGGGGACCTCAAGCTTAAGCCCTGCCTCCGCATTGGCTTTGCTGCTTGTGGTAAAATTGAGGCTCCCAATCAGCACCACCGCGCCATCAGGCCGCAGTAGGCATAGGGCCTTGGCATGGTGCAGCCCTTGAATCCCGGTGCCTACCTTAGCCCCGCGGCCGTCGCGAGCATAGGCGTCGCGCACGGATGTGCCACAACCCACCCTTCACCTCGGCACCTGCGGCCGCCAAGCGTTTCAACGCTTGCCACTGAAGTTTGGTGCGGTGGCATTGTCCCATGTCGGCGACAATCCGAACGCTTGCGCCCTTGCCAAGCGACGCTTCGATTGCCTCGATGCAGGATGGGCAATCCAAGCTGTACGCCCGGATGTAGATCACATCCTCTGCTGCTCCAGACCCAAGCAGCGTTTGGGCGGCCTGAACATATGGCCCGCCCGCAAGGAATTCCGCTTCTTTGACTGGAGAACTCCTAGCGGGGGCTGGGCCCTTGTTCCTCCGGCCTGGCGTGCGCGCCACAATGGCAGTGGCGGCACGTTGCACGGAGCCGGACTGTGCGTGGGCCGCGCTCGCTCCATCTGCTGGGGCCGCGGCCAGGTCACGACCCGCGAGCCCCTGAAAGCAGGAGAGCCCGCGGCTCTTGGCCGCCAGTTGGGAGAAACATCCTTCACTGTTTCCCAAACCCAACACAACCTTACCCTTAGCCAGGGTTTCGGAGGCGGTACTCCGAATGGAGTCTGTGAGCGCAGGACCCGCGCCTCGCTGGGCCGCGTGCAAAAACCCTAAGGAACGAGCGGTGTCCATTGCGGCATCGCAATGCCCGCAGCGTCCTTCTGCCAGGTAAGCACGACAGCCACAGGCAGCTGTCTCCTCCTTGAGGTGCACCCAAACCTTATGGGTCACCCCTTTCTTGGAGCTCGCGACCTCAAACGTCGCTTCGGAGCCAAGGAGCTGAGACAGCCGCGCCTCAGGGGCCGCGGTGTTGCCATGTCGCATATGCGCAATGCGATTGGCAACGGCACGACTCACGTACCACAGAACAGCGCCGCACAAAATCACTACTACCAGAGTGATGGCTGTTCCGGCGACCCACACGGTCCGCCTGGCCCCATGGCCGATTTCCTCGACAACGTCGGCCGAAACCGTTGCAACCGCGTGCATGGAGTCCTCGACAACATGCACAACCCCGCGGTGCAACTGCAAGGCAATCGGCGCCGACGCTGCAGCCGCCAGGCCCCACCAGCCGTTGATGTTCCCGTTGAGGGCGTGCATCAACCGATTGAGGAGCCCGCGACCCAGGAAAAAGGGGGTCCGCGGCGGAAGCGGAACACTTGGCGGCGGCCGGGCCGACCCGCACGGAAAAGCTGGGACCCAGCTTGTGCTTGGGCGGGGTTGGAGCGCGGCAACAATGCCCGCGGCGAAAGCGCCCCAGGCGTACTTGCCCCTCCCCTTGGGTTTGCCCTTGGCATCGGACTTGCCTCTGCCCTTCGGCTTGCCCTGGCCCTTGCCACGGGCGTCTGCCCAAGCACTCCAAGGGTCGCGGCCCTTGCCATACGTCGCCTCTTCGCGACGTCTCTTGCCGCCCCTCTTCTTGTGTTTATTTCTAAGAAGAGGCTGGATGGTTTCCTGGTCCATCGCGCGATTGGCCAGAAGGATCTCGTACTCCAGCTCGTCCTGGCTGCTTTCTGAGCCCGAGTCCCTCTCTTCGCCGCGCCGCGGATCCGGGATCCCGCGGGAAACGACCTCTGCCAAGCGGAGAGGCGTGCTGCACCGAAAGCACAGCTGCCTGAATGAAAGGTTCCATTCATAGCAGTTAGGGCACTGCCACCCTGCTATGCGGAGCGCCTCGCTGATGTGATCATCGCGCTCCGCCTTCTCCGCCTGGCGCCGCTCCCGCTTTTGGCGCGCTCGGCCGCCCGCGCCTCCTCGGCCGCCTGGAGGGCTTCAGCGAGTTCCTCATCGCTGAGAAGCCTCGCGGCATCTGCCCGCGCTTGCTGTTCTTCAAGCTCTTCGGCAGAAAACCTCCGCCGCCATTGCTCCGGCGCGGTTTGAGGATCTACCTCCCACCACCCGATGTCGATCCCATTGATCCATCGGCCGTCGCACGGGGCGCCCGCGTTCGGGCCGCCCGCGTGCGTGGTGAGGCACTGGTCCTCGGTGACCGGGTTAATGGCTTCGCAGAAGAAGCACCGCCAGCTGCCGTAGGGGTAGAAACGGCCTTCGACGTAGGCTCGGTTGGCTGGGAGGGCGACTTCGTCCGCCTCATCCGCGGTGCCCTCCTCCATTTCAACCGAGACCTCCTCGTCTTTGACAACCTCTGTTTCCTCCTCCTGTTCCTCCTTGACCAGGGGCTCTTCCTCCTCCCGGCCAACCTTGAGGTGGGACTCAGTGCGAACCTCGGCGCGCATCAGAATGACGTCAAGGCTGTCCGCGGCTGGGTCGCCCGCGAAGAAGGAATCGATCTCCTGGGCATGGAGATCGTCAAGAGGCGTCACCAGGTCTGGCGAATAATCCCGTTTGGAACGACGCTCCGCAAGGCGTTGCTAAACGTCGCCCTTCGGCGGCTCGAGGGCCCGCCCGCGCGGAGCTGCTTCCCGCGGAGGTCTCGGCTCGGCCTCCTCTTTGGGCTCGCTCTTGGGCGTGGACCCTCCACTGCTGCTCTCTGGAGCGGGATCCAGCTCGGGGTCGTCGCGAAGCCACCCCGGCGGATGACTACCACCATAAATGTGGTGCGACCCGTCCTCAAGCTGGATTCGGTCCCCTCTCTTCAGGAGCGGGACCTTCGAGTGATCGTACCCGTTGGCTTTGTGGTACCGAATCACTCGGAGCATGGGCACCTCCCCATACTCACCGTCCTTTCCTCGGCGGAACAACCGTCCCCGCCAGTCTTGACGAAAAGGGTCAAGAGGTGCGGAGGGGCTGATCCCCAGGTTGGGCGGAAGAGAGGCGCCCTGGCAGGCCGCCTGATGCAAGTGGTACTGCACCAGCGACTCAAAGGCCAGCCCGCATCCAGGAGCTGAGCATCCATAGTGGCCGTCAGCGTTGGGGCGAGGCTCCTCTGGGGCCGTGGCGGACTGGACGGTCCCGCCTCCTGAAGGCCTGGCGGAACTGCTCGACCCCGCAACCCCGGGGGCGTCCTGACCATCGTCAGACACCTCTTCCCCGTCGGCGCCTTCCCCGGCCGCCCGATTCTCTCCCTCTCGGCGCGCTTGGTGATCTTCTCTAGCTTCACCATCGCGGTTCCCGCCACCTCCAGTATCTTCGACTGGAGCTTCTGCGCTCTCAGAAGAGCTTCGGACCGCGCGAGGTACTCCTTCGCGCTGCTGACCACCGTTTGGCCGAGCTCGAGGAACCCTTCCTCTGTGCTCTCGGCATGGGCCCCATCAGCGGGCTCCTCGTCCTCCTTCACCTTGACCGCGGCTGGAGGCGCCCGCGTGTCGGGAAGATCCGAGCTGGAACTATCTTCCTCGACACCTTCAGCTTCTCGGGCTGCCTCTTCCTCGAGCGAGTCTTCGGCCTCGAGGACATTGGGGCCAGGGACGTTGCGCCTAGGGTACACCTTGGGCTTCGCTGGAACGATCGAAGTCCTAGGAGTCCCTAAGGGCCGCCCTTTGGCCTTAGGCGCGGCCTTAGGAGGGGTAACAGGTTGGGCGGCCCCCGCGGCCATGACACGGCCCGCAGCGGCCAGCACAACCGTCGAGGAGCTCGCCGCGCCACTGCTGGCCGCAGCAGCTTGGGACGCCTGGACCGTGCCCAGTCTCGGTCCTCGCCCCAACGGCGGGTATGGGCCCGCACTGGCGTCGCCTAAACTCCTTAGGTCGACATGCTGGACCAACCGATCCACTTCTAACTCAGCAATCAAGACTGAGTAAACAGGCGAGCCCTTGGGGAGTGCCCAGATGCGGGAGATGCCGGTGGCCCTAATCTGGCCAGTGAGAGCCACCCCATCCGCTCCCGAATAGATAGGCACTCCGGCGTCCCGCAGGACCGCCAGCCGGACTTCGACTATGCAAGTCGATCCGCGGCGGAACCCGCGTCTCCCGTCCTCCCACTGCGTGGGGCAGTGGCCTAGGACGTAGTGCACCCCGAGGCGGCCTCTCGGCCCGCCGCCGGGGATCAAGCCGTTCTGAATCAAGCTCGGCACGACATGCAGGTCCGTGCCGTGCCACATGGCCGGGCCATACCGGTCTATAAGCTCGTTGATGGCGGTCTCACTCAGACCCTCCATCATGAACCCCATAGGATGGCCGCAATCGGCCGAGTGGCCTTGGAAGGCACGCAGGAAGCCAGCGTGTGAGGTATCCAACCTCGGCTTCCGCTGGTTGGCGTCGTGCGCGACCGCCTGGTTGTACTGGTTGATGGTGATGCCAAGTTGCTCGATCAACTCATCAACCGGGTAGAGGCCGCCTGGAGCGAACCGGCCTCTACAACCAGCTTCGCCGTGCCGCATGCATCGGACTAGCCTGCGCTGCACGTCGTCTATCGTGGGCGGGCCCTTCCGGCCCTGAGGGCCAGGGCTCTTGCTCTTGCCCCTGCCCTTCGACCCTCCTCCACCCATCGCGGCACTGAGGCCCGCGGCTTTGCTGGACCTCCGATGGGCGAGGGAAACCTGACGCGCCCTTGAGCGGCCAGGACACGGCCCGCTGCAAGGGGCCGGTGTGCAGTAGTGGTAGGCAGCCGCTCCCGCGCGGCCAGGGCACGGCCCGCAGCGGGGCCTTGTGGTTGACCACGAAGGTCCGGGCGACCGATCGGTCGCTCCCGCGCGGTCTGGTCGCGACCCGCAGCGGGGCGCAGTGCACAGGCACGAACGCGGGGAGGGACTACCTACCCTAGACTCTACAACACACTTGAACCGCTGCGGCGGGGGTTTGGGGAGTTTTCTTAAGGTCTGGGCTTTAAGGCTTCTACGGCTTCTGCTTCGACCTTGGACCGAACCTCTAGGCCTGCTTGCAAGACACTGGCTGCGGGACAAACGAACGAAGCTGCACGCGACGAACGACGAAAAATCCTTCTGCCCGCAGACCGGCGACCTGGGAAACGGCCCGCCCCAAAAACACCCGCCCTGAACACAGAAACACCCGAACAGCCCCAACATCCTGAGCATCAGAACGCGCGTGGGGTGATTCTGGTCTGAGCGCGCTGCGTCATGGTTCGCGCGCTTGGAGTTGTGCGCACCGCGAACGCCTAAGGCTTCAAGAGCAGACGACGCGCTCTGCGGAGCCGCGACTGCCCCCTTGGCGCACGCTTCGCGCACCGCCCCCTCGGCTTGGGCATCAGTGAAAAACTGCCCATCAATGACCCTACCCGTCCTAACAGTAAGATCATCCACGTAGGCTATCCACTCCTTAGTATACTTAAGGCGCCTACCTCTGCCGGGGGCATAGGCCCTATCAACCACAAAGTTGAAATCATCTGGGCCGTTAATCGGGCCAAAGGTGAGGCCGACAGGGAGATATTTCCCTGATCTTGCCACAATGGCCAACACCTCGCGAGCACGCTTGGTGTTCCTAATCTGATTGAACCCACTAACCGCATCCACGAAGGTATACCAAACCGAACCCACTGCGGCGGCGAGCACATCGCTACCCCGCCGACAATAGTACGTGGAGCGCTTAATTCGGGCATTCACACGGCGGTAGTCAACCACCAAGCGTCGCTTCCTATGCCGCTTGTAGCTGGGCATTTCCTTGGTCGGAAACGGCGCAGATCCCCAAGCCGAGCTGCCGCGGATCAACTGACCCCGCTTGCATTCTTCTTCAAGCTTGTCGTCGACCCATTGCGCGGACTCGCCCCTCAGACTGTGAGGCTGGGACGAGACCGGCGGCCCGGTGGGGATGCAGTCATGGGCGAACTTCCTGACCGTGGTCCTGGTGGTGTCCTCCACCCAGAACCCAGCGGCCTTTCGCCGTATGACCTCTCTGACGGCTGCGATGTCAGCATCGGTCAGCCCTGGTCTGGTTGGTCCAGGCTCGATCTTCAAACCCGACCATACGAGGTCTCTATAGGCCTCGGTGCGCCTAGGATCCTCCGCGACCTTCTCGCCCGCAAGAGCATAGACCTCAAGGTCAGCCCGGACGGAATCCCAGTCCTTGGCGTCCGCCTTGGTTCGCCAAAACGCTTCCTTCTCGATCAGCGGCGTACTTATCCACCTCCTTATCCAGCTCCGCACGCTCTGCTGGCGTGAGGTCCTCGCCCGAGCGCACGTCCGGGAGGGGAACGACTGGAGAGGGCTGTGGCGCAGCCGCGACGCTATCTGCACCCGCAGTGGCTGGAAAGCTTTCTACTGCAGCGGTGCACAGCTCTTCTGCGCCCCTCAGACCAAGGTCCTGGAGCGAAGCGCAGAAAGCCGCCCCTATGAGGTTGTAGTCGGCTTGCGCGCGCTCAACGTGCTTGTGCTGCACTGCGCCTAACGCATCCGGCCTACTACACCTCAAACCTACCGATTCTAAGCTGAAATCGGCGAGCCACAGGGCCCCGCTCTCAACGAGGTTGCCGCGGCCACTGGCCCGCGCGAACTGGCACATGTCAGCCCGCACGAAAGCCCAAGGCCAGCGTGGCTCTGCGAGCGTCCCAAACAAGGCGCCCCACTCCTCTAGCCGCCAGGGTTCCCACTCGCCCTTTTGCGCCTGCAAACGCAGCGCGACGTGGGCGCCCGCGCGCGTGCGTTCCTGCGCACACCGGACGACTAGTTGGAGGAAAGCTCGGGGCACATTCTTGCCCTCGAGCCCAATCACGAGCACCTTCGGCTCTGTGCGCAGAACAGCGCCGCTAATGGCCTCTAAGTGCTCTTCTGCGGCCAGGTTCCAGGTGATCCCGTAGGCCTGCTTGCCTTGCACAAAAGCGGGAGCAACCCTGTACCCGTGCCTCCTAGCCGCGTCGGAGACGACCGCGTCACCCCAAGCAACCTCTAAGACGTCGGCAACCCCTCCAAGGAAATACTGCCGGAACCAACTTTCGACAGCACCCGACTCTGGGGAAGCCTTAGGCTGCAACACGCGGGGTTCCGCGACCAAGAGGTCCGCGAGGGCCTCTCGGATCGAGAGCACACCCGTGCCAGTGCGAGACGCTCTCTCGAGCGTCCTGTCCTGCAACGAGTACGCCCCCTTGTCCAACTTTCTGGCCGAGGCTGCAGCAAGCACGCCGTCGCGGTTCAGGTCGATCTTGGAAATGATCTCCCTGACGGAAACCGCTTCGTGGGCCGGACGAGTCCCCTCTGAAAGCGTGAGCGCACCGTCCTCGGCGATGTATGCAAGCCGCCATTTGACGCGAACCCCGCTGGCGTCGGGGAGATAGCGGTGCACGCCGACCTGCGCACGGGCAGCATCTACCTGCGTGACCCGCCCTAACCTGCACACCTTCGGGCCTCCACCTACACCCCGATAGGCAATGCGGTCACCAAGGCGGAGGACGAAGTCCCTCAACTCCACTTGCTTGGCGTCGCCTTGAACCTGTTGCCCTAAGCTGGGGCGAGACGAGCCGTCCCCGCCGGTTCCATCGTCCTCAAAGACGACCGGCTCGCGGGATTCCGCGCCATCTGCATCCGCAGGAACAAGAATGCAGTCTTCTGCGTGCGCCTCCATCGGGCCGCGCCGGGCGGAAGAAGTACCCCCCGACTCCATCGACACGGGCTCCAAGGTGAGCCTGTGGCCCTTGACTTCCAACACGCGCCAGGGGCCGGTCAGACCCGGTTTCCAAGGCACACGCCCCGCCCCCTCTGAACGGGCCCTCGGAGCGTTCCAGACCACTCGGTCGCCTGGCTTAAGGTCCACAGTGCGCCTATGGCGATTTGCAAGTTTCGCCCGCGCTTCTGAAGACCGCGTCCAGTGCTCTCGGACCGCAGCAGCTAGTTCCGAGAACTGCTTAAACTGGCTCCGAGCCCAATCAGAGATGGGTTCAAACTGCAAGGCGTCTCGCAGGACGTCCTTTTCAAGTGGTAGAGCGAGCGACCAGCTCCGCTCTAGGTCCCTCGGGGTATACCCGTGGGGTCCCGGAGTGTTATCTATAACGTACTCCGCCACCACGAGGCAATCCGACCAAGCTTCGGAAAGGGAGGCGCCGACTTGCCTGACGACCGCCCCCAGCACCTTTTGAACTTCTTGGTGGACTCGCTCGTTTGCGCCCAACTCACAAGGCCTCAAGGGCGCGCTGAACCGCCACTCGGTCCCAAGCATAGCGCTGAGTTCTGCCATGAGCGCATTCTTGAACTCTGGCCCTCTATCCGACCTGATGAGGCTCGGGATCGTCCTGCTGCGAAGCACACAGCGTACGAACGCCCTCCTGACTTCAGCATGAGTCAGAGACCTCATCGGCTCGAGGAGGACAGCATGACTGAGGCAATCGAAGTACGTAAGCGAGTACCTATGCCCTTCCCTGTCCTCTCGGTTCGGGCCTTCACAGTCCACGCTGACTTCCTGCCAGCATGTCTCGGCGCCACATTTGACCGCACGAGCCTCGACCTTCGTCGGTCGAGAGCGGCCCTTAATGCAAGCGAGACATTTGGCGACCCAGGTCCGCACATCTTTCTCTAAGTCGGGCCACCAGACTGCCCTCTCGAGCAGTTTGATGGTAACCTCAGCGGACCTATGGGCCCCAAGGACTCCGCAGTGGACTGAATTGTAGCAAGCGCGGCGCCAGGTCACTCCATTCGCGCCCGCAGCCCCGTTGGGAACCACTGGGACAACGACGGTTTGACCCGTCCTGAGGGTCACCTCGCGCTCAAGCAACCCGTCTCCGGAGATCACCATCGGCGGCTCTGGCTTGCGAATCGAGCCCGCCAATGAGGGATCGCGCCGCTGGCCCTCGTACCACGCCGTACGAAGGGATCCCGTGACTCGGAACTCCGAAATGTTCGCCGCGTCCCTTGCCTCGACCGCAAGCTGCTCACGACGATTTTCGTCCTCCTCCGCGATCAGGCTCAAAGACGGAACACCGCCCTTCAACTCGACCTTCACCTTGGTTGAGGAATGGTCCCAAATGCACAGGATGGGGCTATGGCTAACGAGCTCTAGAACCACTGCAGGGCCCTTGTGCTCTTCACCCATAAACGCCAAAACTCTACCCTTCAGCTTGCACTCATTGGCATTCTTTCCGCGACTGATAGCGCCCGCGGTCCAATGCCCTTCTACGCCCTCGTTGGACGAAGAGAATTGAGCAAGGACCCTTGACGCCTGCCGGGTAGAACTGCGGGGATCCGAAGCCTCTCCGGTTGCCCGCCAGCCAATGACCTGAGTAACCCTACCCACAAGGGCTATCAGCTTGCCGAAGGAGGGGTCTAGGGCAACCTCTTTGCCCTTAGACCTCCAGAGCGCTTCACACTGCTCATTCACGACATGTCGGTGGCCGTGCCAGTTCACTTCTGACGACCAATGCACGCCTCAAGCGGAGGTTCGGGCTCCTCCCGCTCGGCTATCTCTACCGAGGTATCGACTGCCTCTTTCTCGATGCAGGCGGGGCAGCGAGAAAACAGGTAGGTCCGCTTGCCGCAGATGCACAGACCCTCATGGTCCCAGAGGGGTCGTGACGGTTCGTCCAGCATTCCTCTAATGCTGGCATCATCGATGGAACGAACCGCGTCCAGCCTCAAGGACCGCAGAACTTCCGCCCCCAATGCCTGCTTCCCTACGATCCCAAAACCTCGCAGGGGAGGCTCCGGAAAATCCTTCTTGAGTTCCGGACAAGCCTCGGCCACTTCCAAGTGGCCTTGCTGCGTGCGCCAAAGGCGTGGCCGCACCGCCCAGATAGCCTTGATGCCTGCCCAAGCCTCTCCTACAGCCCTAGCTTCCTTGCGCTGCAGGTTCCTTGCTTGGAGCGTGAGCTCAACAACCAAAGGCCACCTAAGGACGGCTGTGACAAGCCCGCCTTGCCCAAGTCCTACGAGGAATTGCGGGCGAAACCCCGAAGCTTCCCTAAGAACCTTGGCACACGAAGTAAGCAAGTCGACCCTGATCCGCTTGATCTTCTTGGTCCCTGCGAGCCTGCCGGCCCCGCAATCGAAATGCGAGGCAAGCCCGTCGGTATCCTCAAACGGACCCCAACAACCCCTGACAGCCACAGAAACTCCAGGGAGGCTCGCTTGGAAGACGCGCCTGATCTCAGTCAGCTCTGCGTCCTGCTCTTTCCAACGCGCGTAGTCAAAGACAACCATGACGCGCACCGGAAGGGCTGCGACGACGCACATCGGCACAGCCGCGGCCTGGACACGGCCCGCAGGCTCTGGGACGGCGTCGTTGCCGACCGCCCAGGGCACGGGTCCGTCACCCTCAGTACCCTCTCCGAGGTACTGGTCCAGGTCGAAACCTCGGAGTTGGCCCGAAAGGCCCTCGAGATCTTTCGTCCTCGCCGCAAGGAGCGCATCCCGATCCTTGGGATTGCGGCTAAAACTGTCACCCAGCGTCGCTGAGCGACCGCTAAGGCTCCTTATTTCGGACCCATCCATAAGGATTTCCGCAACCCACCGGACGAGTTTCGGATCCATTCCGATGTCCGACGTTTGCGCTCGGGTAAGGTTGGCATGATCTGTCCAACACAGAGTCCGAATAGAGCCAAACATGCGGCGTGTCGCCCGCTTTACCTCGAGCTGGGCAAACGCCTCCTGTATCAAGGGCGGCCAGTTCTGCTGCGCGGGGGTCAAGCTCTTCGAGTGCGTCATAAGCACTTTGAGCTGGCTCAAGTCACGCGTCATCTGCACGACGCTGCCCCCTACCGCGATGCCCGATGCATCCGCGATCTGCTCAAGGGGACACGACCCATCCGCAGCAGAGGCCTCATCGAAGGTAGCCAAATTTATGCGGTTCTGCATCGTGCGCTTAATCGCTTTAAAGGCTTTGCAACCCTCGGTGGCGGCTGAGCCCAGCCCGCCTTCAGGAAAGACGGCGCCTGGCTTCTGCCACTGCCCTAAAATCTTGGCTGCGTGCCCATACTCAACAGGCAGGTAGCCGCGCAACCAGTTTGCGCAACCCAAAAATTGCTGAATGTGAAGCTTCTCCCAGAGCGGGGGAAAGTCAATCACCGCCTGACAACGCTCTTCGTCAGGCGAACTCCCGTCCCGCCCAATGTTGTGTCCTAGGAGCTTGCCTTTGGAGACACAAACTTCGGCCTTGCTGATTCCAAAGGAGAACCCAAACAAGATTGACTTGTCTAGGAAACCCTCTAAGGAAACGAGGTGGTCGAGGAGGTGCGGGCACGCCTTAGGGTGCCGGGCGCGCATATCTGCCGCGAGCTTCTCATAATAGTAGTCCGTTGGAGGCTCTTCGATCATCTTGTCGATATCCCAGCTCTCCACGATATGATAGCTCGGGCAGCGCGCCGTGTCGACCGCGTCTGCTGGGCGCACAGCGTCGCTTGCGCCTTTTCCAGCCGTGGCCGATCCCTCACGCCAGCCAGCCCAGCGTGGCCCCTTGCGCGTCCTAAAGACCGCGAGGCGTTCGGTGACGGGAACTTCATCGCTGCACGCAACGCTTTCCGCCACACGCAAATCCCTCGTGTCCCAAAGACGCCACGCCTCACCTGCGCGCTGAAGCAAGCACGTTTCGTAAGGCGCCTTCTCGACCGCCAGGGTCCCAAGGTCCTTCTGCGCAGGGCGTCTACCCCACACAGACGCGTAACCACCTGGCGCCTCCCACCAGCTGTCGACGCTTGGAAGGTGGTCCAAGCAAGTAAGCGCTCCAGGCTCCTCAACAGGGCGCCCAACCGGGCCGCTCCCGCCCCACACCGAAGCGAGAACAGTCACCGCAGCAAGGACCGACAGCACACCGATCCTGGCGCCGGTACGCAGCCGCCCAAAGGACCGCGCACACGAGGAACAACCTTGGAAGCTTCTTGCCGCGGCCCTGGACGCGGACCCGCAAGCAAAGCACGGGTCATGGTCAACCGTAGCAACGGCGACCCCACAATCCGCACATGCCTGCGGAGACGGCTCCGACTCGAACACCGTCTCAATCGCGCCACAACCACAAGCCGCAGTGCTGACGAGGCCGGAACGCACTTCCGCAACAACCTCGCCCGGCTGGAGAGAGTGGTCACACTCTTGGGCTGCAAGCAAAACAAACCCCTTACCCTCTCCTGTGGGCCAGAGACCCGGCACAGCCTCAACTCCACACTCAACCGGAAGCACAACTTCGGACAGGGATCCCTCTGCGGAGACTCCTGTCTCCCGCACGACTGGCACCAGCACCCCATCACCTGGCGAGAGCTCGAGCGGCTCTTCCCCGTCATAGCGGAGAAGCTCACGACCTCCGCCCCCAGGCTCGGTGCATGACGCGTCGTCCAGGCTTGACAACCGCGCTTCAAAGGCATAGGCCCTGTCCTTCCGGGTCTTGCTGTGATCCTCACATCTGGGCATCCTGATTCCCAGCGTGTCGAGGACGTGAAAGTCGGGACCCGGCCTGAAACCCAGGCCCATCCTTCCGGCGCAGTCCAACGCTCTGCCGCCGAGGATCAGTCCGTGCCAATTGGACGTCCCCCTTGCTGCGATTTTGCATCGCACGAAAATTTCAGTGTTGGGGCGACAGTCGTCCGCCGTCCTGCCTTCCAGCAGCGTGACGCGCAAGACTGCTGCCCCCTTCAGAGGAACGGGGGCTCCCGAAGCAATGCCATGCACATATTCGGGGTGGACCCACTTTTCGAGTCTCACGACCGGGAAGCCGGGATCTTCGGTGCCGATCCCCAGCTCTGCAGCCCGGTTCATCATGCCCACCACGAGTTCCTCTGTCACGTGGTTTGCGCCGGCGCATCCGTCGAGCATGCACTCGACCTTACGGTCGAGCACCTGGACTACCGTCCTGTACTGGTAGCCTCCTGGCTCGTTGTCTGCCAGGCTCCACCAGTCCTTCGGCAGATCGTCCAGGGTGCGAACTTGTCCCGCCCGCCCTTGCTCAACGGAAGCGCGTGCTGCTGCACCGCGGCGCGTCCTGCGGCTCCTGAGACGCCTGCCTGGACGCCTGAGCTGCCTATCTGGACACTGAACGCGGCGAAGGGGTTAGACATGGAAGCACCGGAGGGCGGGGCCCAGTTGGCAGGCAAGGCCGGCGTCCCTCCTGAGGTCGTCAGGTTGTGGACCATGTCGCAGCTGGCTCCTTTCTTGCACGACCCATTCTTGGAGAAAAAGGGGCAAACAGTGCCTGGTGGCTTTGCCGCGCCTTTGGCCGCAGCCTTAGGCTTTGCGTTGGCCTTAGCCTTGCCACCTCCCTTCCCCTTGCCCTTGCCTTTCGCCGTGGCAAAGGTTTGGTCACCCTTCTTGGCCGCGAGAGCTTTTCTGCGAAGCTCCTTGTCGTGGCTGTACGGGCAGGCATCCCCTTTCGGGCAATTCCCGTGGTCGCGAAAGTGGAAGCAGATCTTCTTGTCCGCTCCTTTGCCAGCTCCCTTCGACGCAGCGGCAAACGTCTGATCCGCGCCAGCTTTGGCCGCGGCAGCTGCTCCTTTCGCAGCAGCCTTGGCGGCGGCCTTGAGGCTCTTAATCTCCTTCTGAGCCTCGGCTAGCGCGACCGACGGGTCCGCGCTCGGAGAGCCGGTCGTGGAGTACACAGAGTGGGAAACAGCCCGGTGAGCTGCTTCCCTCTGTTCGTACTCCAAGACGACCTTGTGGCTCTCCTCCCAAGTCTGCGGCCCTCTCAGCCCGCCATCCTTGGGATCGCCGGGCCACAACCGCTTGTCGTTACGTATCTCCTTTTGGAGATACGGGGGCATCTTGCGGAGGTACGAGAGATACAACTCTCGTGGGGTCTTCCCAAGACCCACCGCCTCAAGGTCCGCGATCGATGCCTCAAACAAAGGCTCGAATTGGTGGCCTGTGAGCTTGCCCTTAGCGAGGGAGGCATGCTCACCATCCACGCGGACTTCTCTTTCCTCCCGCGATTCCCCGAACATCAAGTGCTTGTTCTTGATGCGGTCGTACACCGCCTGTGGGTCGGAGAGAACCTCTCCCGACTTCCACGCTGCGCGGTAGGCGTTCGTGTACGTCTTCATGCGCGAGCCGCGGCAGCGCCCGCGTAGCGCTAGCAGCTTCTCGCGCGCACTCATACCGCGACAGTTGTTGGCCAGCGCGCAGACGTCCTCGAACTCCTCGTAGAACAGGACAACGTCTCGCGCGTCCGACTTGTCGTCGGTCAGCGTCGGCCACGTGAGGTCAGTTTTGACCGTCGTTATGGAGCTTTGCCCGCCCCTCTGCGCTAACGCTTCTTTCAGCGCTTCAGTTTGGGCGGCGAGTGCGGCGGCGAAATCGCCCGCCGGGTTTTGGGACCCGGTCTGCGAACCTCCGCCGTCTGAACCTCGCTTCAGGGCTTCTATCTCCATCTCCAGCGCCGCAAGCTTCGCGCGCAAAGGGGAATCGCCGTCCGTCGCGCCCAGGTCACGGGCCGCGGAAGGACCACCTGCAACCTCAGCAGTGTGCAAACCTCCACGGTCCAAACCTACCCCCAACCTACTTGCAGTCGCAGGCTGTGGGAGCCCTGGGGAACGCGGCCCCACGGCTTCAACTGGCACATCGGACGGGGAGCTCCAAACCTTCTCTTGGCTCGAGCTTTCTTTTCCCCCTAACGCGAGGATAAGCTCCCCGATGCATTGGATTTCGCGCTGAATCTCCTCTGCGTCTTCGGGGTCCTCGCCACCGCGCAAAGCCGCGACCGAGAATCTGGTCCGCAGCCGACGGACCATCTTTGTCGGATGCCAGTCCCCGCCTATCTTGGAGAACTCATCCGCAAGGAGGGTGGCTTTGGTGCTTAAGGCGTCAAGGTCACGGGAGCTCACCGTGACTCCATGCGCTTTCAGCGCGAGGACAATCCGCGAAACGCGCGTCAAGTAGTCCGCGACCGGTTCCTGGTCTGGACGGAAAATCGCGCGCAGCTCCGCCTGCAAGCCCTCTGCGGTGCCTGGCACCGAACCTGCTGTCGACGGCGGACCGGACGGTCCCGCCGGGCGGGACCCTGGTGCCGTAGCAGGGACATAGGCAGCACCGGTAGGGACCATGGCCAGCTCCCTAGCCGCGGCGCTGATGTCCACCCGCGGCGGACTGTCGCCTCCAGCGCCCGAGGCCTCAGGGACTAGCTCGGAGTCCTCTTCTTCTTCCTCCTCATCCTCGTCCTCGTCTTCGGCGTCATGGAGGAACTTCATGACTTTTCGCCAGAGAGCCGCCTCTTGCTCTGGCGTAGTACTGATCCCATCCCGCTTGGACAACGGACGGCTGCCGGTCTCCCTACGCCACTTAAGCCAAGCGACGTAGCTCATCCGCTCGGGATAGGGGACGTCTCCACCCTCGATAGCTTCGAGGAGGGTGACGCCCTCGGCCTGACCTGCTACCTCTGCGGACATTGCCGCGCCTTGGTAAACAGGCCGCAGGCGTGGCACGCGAAGCGCCGCGCCTTGGTTAGCAGGCCGCAAGCGTGGCACACAGTCCACGCGTCCAGGTCACGGACCGCGACAGACAAGCAAAGCAATGCTTGCCCACTCGGGCCGTAGGCACAAGAGCTGTACGTTTCCCAGAACAGCCCCCAATTGTGAAGTCGACCAGCACTGGACTTGCACTAAGCCAATGCAATCACAGCCCGGTCACGCTGTTTTACGACTTCGCGAGTTCAAGCACTTGTGCAGCTACGCCTGAGTGCGTCCGGTCGGACCGCACAGCAACCTAAGAGCTACTGTACGACTCTACCGTGCTCAAAGGCACAAGCTCGGTACTTGAGCCAAAATTGGCATTGAAACGAATTGCAAACCTACACATGCAAAGAAGACTACAGTACTGGTCCTGGCAGCTCTGCACATGCAACGTGCGTGCTTAGACCTGCTCACAGTATATGTATATGTATATGTATATGTATATGCATATGTATATGTATATGTATATGTATATGGATATGGATGGATATATGTGGATATACATATACATGAAGTCGTACTGCTGCGCAGGCCACACCCTACGGTTTAAGTTCCTCATCAACAACCCAGTAGACTGAAGCGTGAGTCCCCGGGGTGCCGCGGAAGAGCCCCACTGGTTCCAGGAGAGCCCAGCTGGCGCCAGGAGCGCTCGAGGCACTTGAGCACTTGAGAGGTTGCCGTAAAAAGCCTCCAAGGGCTCAAACGGCTTCCTCGATTTCCACCGGAAGACGGACATGCTGCACCCCCACTTGCTTCATCTAGAGAATTTACAGAGGAACCCCCTATTTGGAGATCCCTCAACAAGAGCCCTGTTTCGATTCTTACACGCCTCGCCCCACAGGGTCCACCGCCAGCTCCGGCGCTGCTGGCAGCGCCCTGGCAAAGTCCTCGTCGCTGCCGGGGGCCTCTGCTGGGGTTTAGGGTCAAGGGTTGTGAGTTCAGGGGTAAAAAGGGATTTAGGGTTTCGGGTTTTCTGTTGTCAGGTTTTGAAATTTAGTTGCTCCTGCTCGCAACCCTGCAAAAGTAGCAAGCCACCTGCCTCAGCCTCTGGCTGGCAATCCCCTCTCTCCATTTCATGGTCTGTGGCCGGTAGCCCAAAACAGCTGCCCCAGATCCCAAACCCTAATCCCTCAACCCCGAAGCACAAGAGCATGATCTATAGACTCGGATTTAGAAGATTGTCTGTTAAACCCTTTGGTTATGAAAGTATAGAGGTTGTGGGAAACAGGGGGAGTAACCCCCTTTGAGCCCAAAGCCCCTCTCCAAGCCGTGCAGGGGCCGCCGCCCGAGTCGCCCGTCGACCGCCGGCAGTGCGCCTCTCAAAGTCATCCTCCGGCTTCCCTTTGAGCTCTTAGGGGGCTTAGTAGGGGCTTACAGGGGGCTTAGGTGAGGAAAGTGAACACCCAAACTGGGAAAAGTGCCTGAGTCGGGTGGCTAGTGCTGGCATGATTGAGATGTTGGTGATTGTCCGTAAATGTGTGTCGATGCGCAGCTCTTCTTGCAGCGGAAGATGTTAAACTGAAGTTGACCAAGATTGCCGTTACAAGGCAGTCAAGGTATTTCTTGAAACCCTGGTCACTATACTATATACCACCTCCCGTCGCAACGAGAGATCGGGGTGAATTGCGGGGCAGACCAGGTAGGCTCTCAGTTTGTGGGTGTGGGTTCGCGAGAGACCCGAAGCCCTAAGCCCTGAGCCCTTCACACGAGTCCCAGAATGTGGAGGAAGCCATATGAAACTCCTGAGCGGTTTCGGGGTTTGCTTAATGCGTCTGGAGTTTCAAGTCCGCACTGGGTGCCAAGCTCTGCGAAGCATCTTTGCAGGATGTTGGGAGGTAGAACTGCTTCGGCTTTATTTCCTTGCCCTGAACGACCTTCCAGTGAAACCCTTCCCTTGCGACCAAACTTGCGCAGATGCGCCACAGCGCAGAGGAAGCGGTGCGGGGCGAGCCAGGTGCCTTCGGAACGGAGTGTCCGCACGTTGAGCCCCATAGGGTTTAAAGTTTAGGGTTTAGGAAACCCCAAGCCAATTGCAGCCTTTCCTCTTCGCAACCCCTTAGCCCCTTGTACCTCGCCCAGCTTTCTGCGCTTTCTGCGCTTTCTGCGCTTGGGGAAAAGCCGGAAAGGGCCTTGGACGCTGTCTCATTAGGCTTAGCTGTCCGAATTTAGACATCCCAAAGCCCTGTTTCAAAGCTTCCTAAGTCCCTTAAGCGCCAAACCTAAGCCCCCCTAAGTCCTACCCAAAAAGGCCCCACAAGAGCCCCAGAAGCCAGGGAGCCGCAGCTGCGACCGAGCCCCCGAGTGCAGCTGAGGGTGCAGGCGGGCGGAAAGGAGCTTTTTGGAGGAGCTGCGTTCCCCCCCCAAGTTCGAGGGAGCCCCCGAAAAGCCTGTCCTCCCTGCGAGGAGCTCACGCACTGAGATCAGTGCCCAAACCAGTGCAGACACTTAGTTTTTCCGATTGAAGTGCTTAAGCTTCCCAAACCTCAAGACTGGAAAGCTCTAAGATCACACAGGTGGGTTTGTTGTTGGGGCAGAGGCACAAGGGGCCACAAGGTTGAAAGCTGTTTCTTGATTTCACTCAGGCCGGTGCAATTAAGCATTAGGATTGAGCTTCGCAATGCCTGGGACCGTGCTAGGGGTGTCTGCACGCCGCCTCTTCTTGCCTGGCTCCTTTTCCTGTGCAGCTCGGAAGCTGACGCTCGTTAACAACTATGAACCTATCCAGTCTGTGACCTGAATTCCAAGTGTGACGTCAGCACATGCCATCACATGTCAGCCGTTCATTGCTGCACACCCAGAGCAATGCAAAAAGGCAGAATCTCAAGTGCCCACCCTGTGCAGGCGAATCGGCCCTTCAGTGCTCCGCGGATGAGGCCCTTCTCATTGGCTTCATGATGTGGCATGAGGGTTTCCCAAGGCCTGCTGAATGCCGGCGCTGTGGTTCTGCCTTGTTCCTCATGTCTCAAACATTTGCTTGTTCCAGTGTGCCGCCTGTGCCCCGTGGCCCCCTGCACCCGAAGATCCGGAAGGACCCGCTTTCAAGCCCCCCCCAAAACCCCTCAGCCTTCAGTACTCGGATCGGCTGCGAGGTACGAGCGCATTCCCGACCGCTGCGGCCTTAGCTTGAACCATGAAACAGCACCACGATGGAAGTTCGGGTCAGTGAACCGGGCAGGTCAGACTTTGAGCTGTTGACTACCTTCAATAGTTCCTCAGCTTTGCAATCGCAGGCCCGGCTACGGCGCCCTCGTCCAGCAGACCCACCACCCCGGTCACTCCAGCCACTCCCAGGACGCCGAGGCCTGCAAAGAGGGAGGTTTTGGGCATTTGGCCCCGAATGCCGCAGCCCTCGACCCTAAATTCCCAACCCTACTGTTGATGCTGTGGGGGGGGGGAGCTGGGGAACTCCCCCAGCTTCAAGGGGGTGGCCGCCACCTACGCACCCCCTGAAAGTGAGGTGGCGCTATCCTGGCATGAAGACGCCCTAAGCCCAAAACTCAAACTCCAAACCCTTCAGCTTCTTGATTCTGCTTTATTTCATTGCTTTTTTTCGGGGCGGGTCTTCTGAGAATTTGGGGGCGGGGGTGGTCTTAGCACTTTCTCTCTCTTGAATTCTCAAGGGGTTGCCAGCCGAAGCGGCTTAGGATTCCCGAATGTGCGGCTTCTGCAACTTTGTTCAAGGTTGCTAAGGAAAGCTGTGCAGAGATTTTTGGGTTAAAAGAGCTTTAAGGTTTCTGAAGATTGAGCCAGTGCCAGGCAGAAGGTGGGGCGTCCCGGCCTGCGACCCGAGCGGATGTGGGGGTTTCAGGGAGCAACGGTGCCCGAGACTTTTTGTGGAGTGCATAAGGATCGAGGTTAGCGGTATGTATGCTGCAAGGAAGGGTTCGTGGGTTGGGGTCTGCCTTCAACTTAGTTCTGCCGTGGAGTTGCCCCACACCTCAAGCTGAAGCCCCACATGCAGTCCTAAGCCACCCGGAACCCTACCGAATCTTTACAGCGTCTGCGCAGCCATTGTGGGTTAAGCCGCTCGGACCACACAAAGCGGAAGGCTGAAATACTCGCAGGGCGGCCAGTTTTGATCTGAATCACGCTGCTTGAGGCTCTGCTGAATTCGGGGCTCCTCACAGCGGATCAACTGGTTGCTTTGAGGGTTTAGGGCTGCTTGACCCCAAGCCCTAAACACGGCAGGCTTTATGATACCCTACAACGAGACCCCAAGCCCAAGGACGAAACCCATGGCCGACATTTTCGACTTAGTGGAGAAGGCGGGCTTGGGATTTCATTGGTTGGGCCGTTAATTTTGAACCCCTCAAGTCTCGAGCGCAGGAGCTCGAGGAAAGAGAGGAGGAGGATCTTATGGACTTCATCTCCGATGGCCTCTCGGCCCTCAAAGATGCAAGGTCTTTGAGGGGGAGGTTACGGAGGGTGGGGGGGGGTGTTGGGCTTCAGGAGTTGCGGGGGTTTAGGGGATTTGGGAGGGTTTAGGGGTTTAGGAAGGGGCTACACCCAGATCACGTAGGTGACTCATCGGGAAGGTCTATTGCAGCATGAGCAACGTCTTCCATTGTGAGCAGCCAACTGAGTGGCCTCCCCTACCTGCGCAAGCGCTCGCAAAGCTTATAAGCCAGAGCTGATGAGGTGCAAGACTTGCGCAGTTCCTCTGCTTGGCAGGGGCTATCTCTAATTCAAATGTCCCCTTTCCCGAACCGGCATGACGACTTGAGCTGCACACATTCCCGAACACAGCGCATTCAAAGTAACAGCCGACAATGTCCACATCCCGCTGAGAAGCCTCCCACATTACTCCCATCGGAATCTGCCAGAGCCGACGGCGAAGAATCTGAAGCTTTAGGTTTCAGGCAGATTCTGGTTTCAGAGCAGCTGTTCAGTGTTCAGGCTTCACTTCAAGTGTCACCCAACAAGACCAAAGACTCCGGCTTAGGCGAAGGAGAGGACATCGACACCCTCGAGGAGCCGCTGCGGCTTGATGATAGCTTCCCCAGCGCCTCAGACGGGAAACGGAAGGGGATGGTGTGGGGTTTTGGATCGTTGGGGTTTTCGAGGGTGGTTACAACGAGGGAGAACGAGGCTGTGATGGGTGCTGCGGTTGGATTGGTGTTTAAGCGGGTTCGTGCGACGCGTGAACTGGCGATCTCTTGGTCTCTAGTCAGGGTGGTTCGTTCTTGTGTCTTGAGCTGATTCAGCGTATTCGACGGGAACTAACGAACTCCCATCATGACGGCCTTTTGGGCGCATGGGGTTCTGCAGAACCTGCAGATTCTCACAGAGTCAGGAATGCGGCAGTGGTGATTTCAGGCTCTAGGCTCCAAAGGTCTGCCACGCCAAGCTGAAGAGGCCTTCAGGATTGCGGAACAGCTAGGAAAGAGCATTTTTTTTTTGCGAACGCTGGTGCTTGTGTGCAGCTCTGAGGCACAGTGGTAGTCTCCGGCATTCCGCAAGTGCCGAAGGAGAAGTTCGACAAGCTCTTAGGCCAGGAAACGGCTGTCGCTGAAAAGTTGCGGGTTGACCCCACTTTCAGACGGCCCTGGAAGTGCGAAGAATTCTGGCTCATGCTGGGTTGGGGGACTTTGACGGGTCACAGAAATTCAGGGCTACATTGGCTACATGGCACAAGAGCGCAGGTGTGATCTCGAAGCTGTTCAACAAGTACGGCGAGAACGAGAAAGAGATGCCCTTCAACGCGGCAGGTCGCAACAGAAGCCAACTCAGCTCACCCCGGGCTTCACCCCGGGCTTTCCCCAATGAACCCGGACGATCCCGAACCCTGGCAGCGGCTTCAGCCTAGAAACCAGGATCTACAAGATCCCAAAAACTTTTAGATGCCCGGCGCTTCTGATTGGGCGGAGCCCGTAGTGCCCAGAACTTGGAGACCAAACCTGGAACGAGAGTTCTCCTGCTTAAGATTTGAGGGCGTTAAGGTTGATGAGGTTTCATTTGGGTCCTTGGCTCTATTCGGCAACGGGCTCGTTTCGGGCCTAGGGCTCTTGGAAGCAGTTCTCAGTATGCCATTGGCCCTTCCGAAGCTCTAATGAAGCTGAAGCTGTCAGCCCTCGACCCAATACCCCTCCCAGGTAGACGCAACCCCCCCGCCCCCCCACCGAGAAACACGAAGCAGGCACCATGACCGAGGGCTGCGTGCTCATCACCTATGAGACCCCCGAGGCAGCCACACAGGCGCAGCAGGCGCAGCCGTGGGTTCTCGGTTTGTTTTGCCTTTGGGGGAGGGGTTCAGCCAGGTCCGCTGCCCAGAACAGGCTTTTTCTGGGCTGTTGTTTGGCCGGGGCCGTGTAGCAGCCCCGCACTTTCGATGTTGAAGTTCTTGTGAACAGGCCCTGGATGGCATGAGCTTAGACAAGAAGCACACCTTCAAGGCGCGCTCAGGGAGGGCACGGAGTTTGGCCCCGCAGCACTTTACACGCGCGAGCATTGCCTAACTTGCCCTCCTGACTCCTGACCCTTCCAAGAAAGAAAGAAGGAACAACTAAACTCTCCTCAGCCCTGAGCCTAAAGTTTTTTTCCTTCGGTCGTTTGCCCCTTGCTGTGTTTGGGCCAATGCTGCAGATTCAGAACCCGAGTTGTTGGCATGGTTTTCACGGTGCGATTTCAGTCCCAGCCGTGAGGTCGTGAAGTTTGACCAGTTCAACGAGATTACGAACCGAGACGAGGACCTACATGGCTTCCGTTCCTGTCTTTTTTTGCATACGGGCCCTCTACTGAGTAGGCGGTCCTTCATTATCTTGTGATGCGAACGAAGGCGCATCTCTTGATGCAAAGGGTTGCTCAACCCACAGTTCCCTGTGGATTCTCCTTCCATCTCTTTCGGAAATACGTAGCCCTGGGTTTAAAGTCTTTCATCACCCCGCTGCTTAGCCTCTCACACCCTCACCCAAATCCGGAATCTTAAACCAATAAAGCCCCAACAACCCTAAGAAGCCTAAACGCCCAAGCCACCTTACAAGAGAAACACTCAAAAATCCCTCTGAAAACCTGTCAAGCCTTTGCAGGACTTCAAGCCGAGGCGTACCCTCGCCAGCTACTCTCGGAACGACTTCCGGTCCTGGCTTACAGATACCAAGTGCCGGGAGCAGTGACGCGGCGCAGGGTCGGTAGGGCCTTCGTTGAGGGTGTTTGCCGCCAAGGGGGGGTGGGCGGTGGCTCTGGGAAGTGCAGCGATTGGTTGTTCTGTCGTGGTTTAGGGCTGTCTTCTTGTCGCTCGTGGGGGGGGGGGGGGGGGGTGAGTTTGAGAGCTTTGGGGGGGGCTAGAGGTTCGAGATTGTGGATTGATGCCGGCGATGCGGTCCCAGGCCAACTCCTCGACCCTACAACCCTGGAAGCCAGAACTCTTTCACCCTGAACACTACAACCTAAACCCTGAACCCAAGCGCCCGGAATGAAGAGGAGCTCTACGCGCACTCTTGGCATTTGGGGACGTTCAGGGCTCTTCCAGTCGACTGTGAGCTCTAAACCCAAGAGGGCCTGAGTTGACAGTTTAGGGTTCAGGCGCTTAGGGTTTAGGGCTTAGGGTTTACGTGCCTTCAGCCTGCATGCCAAGTGATCCTGCAGACCCAATGTCCACTCCACTTTCCCCCTGCGGCAAATCCGAGGTTCCTGCTGCGCTACCAGACAGAGACCGAGATCTATTGGCACGACACTACCATAGGCACTTTTGTCCCAGAGGGTGCCCACTGCTTTCGACCTCGGGAACTCTTGGAAGTGGTCAAGAGTCGTTGGGGGAAGGGCCGGTAACTGGGCTTTGGCAAGGAACGCTGCTGAGCCCGAGACCCACTATCCTTGTCCCTGACTTCAAAAGCCCGAACGGCAACACCCTGGTAAAACCCGAAAGAAGACCAGCGACTCCCACGGAGCGTCCAGGCGAGCCGACTCTCTGCTATGGCGGCGAGCGAGAAAAGCGAACCGGCAAGATTTGGTGCGACTGGCAGGCACACCGGGGGGGGCAGAAGTGTCTTCCGCTGGGCTACACTCCAGCCCTTCCACCCAGCAACACCTCTGGGTTCCCAGACCAAACTCAGATTGGGATTTGGGATTTGGGGGGGTTTGCGGTGTGTGTGTGTGGTTTAGACGGTTTAGGTCATCTTCGCACTTGCAGGTGCAGTGGTCCCCGCTGGGCCACTTCCTGACGACGTTCCACAAGCAGGCGTGCCAATGCACCCTGAGCCCTCTGAACCCTCTGAACCCTCTGATGATCTTCTGAACCCTCTGAGCCCTCTGAGCCCTCTGAACCTTCTGAACCCTCACGAAACAACCAAACCCTGTCGGGGTCCAGGCTTCCAGGCCACCTATTTCGAATAACTTTTGGGTAGGTGTTCCGGGTTGTTAAGGAAATAGGGGGTTGAGACTCATTCGGGGCTTACGCCTAGACCATCCGTCTTGAGCCCACAGCCCCAAAGCGCCCTAAATCCCATAAGCCACAAAACCCTCAACTCTGAACCCCTAGACACACCCCCTCCTCCATACTAACGACCCCAAACCTCCCTGAAAAACCTTTTGCCAGCCGGCCCGCCCGTATCCCTAAACCCCAAAGCCCCCTAAACCTGTATCCAGGGTGTGGCTCTCTGGGGCGGCCCAGAGTTCACCAAGAAAATCCGCTTCGCGCACGACGGCGTGAAGCACCCTGGCACGAAGCGTCGTCGAATCCTCTGAGGAGTGTATGGGGCTTCGGAGGCATGCTTTATCTTTTTTTTTAAAATCATATTTTTTGTGTTTTCTTGGGAGGGGCGGTAACCCCTCTAAACATTCAAAACCCAAAGCCCTCTAAAGTTTGGGGGGCGGGGGGGTTGATGGTCGGAGCCCGAAAGCTTCTAGGGTTTGGACATAGGCCGAGAGGCATTCGAGAGGGTTTTGGGGCCCAAGCCCCAAATCCGGTAAAACGCAAGCACCAGCAAGGTACTTGGAGTTCTCGCCCACGGAGGAGACCTTGCCAGGGCTCGCTTTCTTGTCATGCCCTCTCCCGAATTTTTTCTCCTCCCCTTCAATTCCGACATGGGGAAAGGATCCTAAACACTGAGCCCCCCTTAAAGCCCTCGTTGGCCGAGCTTTCGAAGTTCAGGATCTTCAGCCTGTCGGGTTTTGTTCACTCCCAGAGTGCTGAAGGCTTGATGAAGCTGCGGACTTCTGAACCCCAGGTCCCGTGGAGTGGCCCAAACTTTCAAACCCCAAAACCCTGAAGCCTAAACCCAATGTTCTATGGGGTAAGCGTCGTTTGCTCCCGAGTTTCTGCTAAAGTCGTCGGCAAACAGTATAGTGACTAGTGCAGTCCAGGCAGCACAGACGTTGAGGTAATTATGGTTCCTGTGAGCCTCTTCATGGGTTTAGGGATGAGCATGGGACCCACTTGCAGGAGTATGCCCTGACATGGAACGGCACTTCAGCGCTCGAGAACGATGCGCAGGTGGGAAGTGGGCCCCCTCCCTCCTTCCCTCGCTTCCCAAGCACCTTCTAAATGCCACTTTCTGGGCTCTGCCTTGCAGGCCGTGCGCATCCATCGCGTCCTGACGGGCGAGTGTGTCTTCAACTGCCGTGCCCTGTACTGGGTGGCTGGCGGGGGCTTGGGAGTATTGGGTTTCGGATTTAGGGTTAGGCCATGCCCCATGCTGGGATTGGGGTACGATTGCAAGGTCACCTGGGATCTCGAAACGGTGCAAGACAGATCCTCTTCGGTCAGAAGTGGCCATAGAAGTACTGTGGAATTTTCGGGGCCTCTCGAAGCCCCAATGCGCAAGAGGCTTAAAGCCCCGTTCTCCCCCGACCCGCTTATCCGAAAAGCACAGCTGCAGAATCATGTCCAAGCCCCCAAGCCCCCAAGCCCCCAAGCCCCCAAAGGCAGAAGCCTTGTGGCCCAAGACCTGTGCTGCGGGCATGAGGTACCCCAGCAGTGGCACCGCTAGGCGGCGACTTCCCCCACTTCCTGTGGAGCTGCTCGTCTCTACTTCGACGTGTTCGGGAGGAGTTTGAGTTTGGGGCCAAAACTTCCCAAAACACAAAGATGTGCCCAAGACCAACAGCTAATATACCGCTATAGCCCTCTCAAATCCCCAAAAACCCAAAAGCCCGAAACCCCCAAAGCAAGCCCCAAGCCCCAAACCCTGAACCCTCAGCGACCGCAGTTCCGACATGGAAGATCATGGCCCCAAACCCTTCTTCAGCCCTCGCAAGCCGTAATTCTCCCGATACACAGAAACATGAGCACCTACACGACATGTTTGGGGATGGACGGTCCAAGGCCACGACGGCAAGTACTTTGCCGAGTGCAACGAAGCGTCGATCTCTGTGCGCGAGACCGACACCTTCAACCTGATCAAGGCGTGATCTCGACTTAGACTTGCAAACCCTCTAACCTCAAAAGACATGCCTTCACAAACCCTGAGTTTCCCACACCCGTCAAATCCTAAAGGGCTGTGAGTTGGGCTTAGGATCAGTGTAGCCTGAGTTGCCCGTTGAGGGAGGCCATACGATCCGCGAGTTGAAGTTTTTTTGCAGAGCTGTCGAAGCTGCTTTTTTGTTTCCGAAGCGTTTTCCATGTCGAGGGTGCTGCCTTTCGTGAAAGGATTGGGCCTGAAAGTGCCGCGCGAGCAAGAAGATCTGTGATCTGGATGATCTCGAACTTTCCAAAGCTATGAACCCTATCCCTAATCTCCATACAGCCCACAGTAACTCGAAATGTTACAGAGCCTTCACCCCCACCCAGTCTAGTCTCCTGTTGGAAGAATACCTTGCATAGATCCCCAAAGCCACCCCAGTTTTCCCTTGGCGGAGGATGAAGACGGGAAGAAGCGGACCTTGAAGTTCCCCGAGCTGAGCACCTTCCAATGGTCCCCCAAGGACTCTTCGGGGTTCCTGGTGTTCTCCGCAAGTTTTGGGACTTAGGGTTTTTGGGATCTCAGCAGAGGGGGTGGGTTGCGTGTCAAAGACGCCATGCTTTGCTAGAGATAAGGCAGGGGCTTAGGGTTGGGGATTTGGAACCATCCGGGAGTTTTGGAGCAATGTTAGTGGAGCTCCCTGCTGCGTACTCCGCGGAAGTACCCTAAAACCCTGAGCAGCCTCCTTCCTTCGGGGGGGTTGTTTTCTGAGACAAAGCTTCGAGGACAATCTGCTGAGCGTCTGGTGCCTGGAGAAGGAGAACAATCCTGCTAGGTTGGCGCCTCCTCCGCGGCCTAAGTAGAACACTAGGGTCACGCCGGGAAGAAACTTTGAAAACACCAGCATCTTGGGGGCCACTACCCCAAAGATATCGTTGCTTAGAGACTGAGAGCCTCGTGTTGTCAAGAAGGTGAAGGCCCTCTCCCTGCTTGTCCTCAAACCCTTCACCCGAACCCTTCCTTGAAACCACCAGCATCTCGGCCTGTGCTAAACTAGGGCACTTCCCGAGGCCACAGCATTGCCTAAAAGGGTACTCGAATTTAATGAGCAAAAAAGAGGCAGTTCTCCATTTCTCATGTAGGAGTCAGTCCACTCCCCGGTTTGGAGTTGAGATTCTCAAGAGAATCACCATTCAAGAGAGTCATCCCGAAACCTTCAGGACCCTTCTCAACCTGCAGCTCAGGTACTGGTGGAGATCCCCTCGCGACGCGAGCTGGCGTCGCGGTCCCGAACGCAGGCGTTTTTTTTGGGGGTTGAGAGCTTAAGTCCGAAACCCCAGCTTAAATCGCCCCGCAACGCACTCGAAATGAGCAACCTTCCATTGCAACCCCCCCTGTTACCCTAAACCCTAAGCTGTGAATGTGGACCCTCTTGGGGAGGTTACATGGTCCCTTAATTTTTGCGCTACGCGACCCGCCTCGGCCCGACCCAGCGCATCCGCGTGAGCATGGTGATTCCGCAGCGCCCAAGTCGCTGCACCCCAAGCAATGAGGGTTGGGTTTAGGGTTTAGGGTTTAGGGTTCCGGGTTTGGTTTAGGGTGCAGGGTTGAGGGTTAGTTTAGGCCGACGTGTGGCTTTCTGCTTGGGGGGAGGATTCGGAGGGGGGTGCCTGTTCTCACAACCTATACACCTTCGGCCCCAGGCCTCGGCGGATATGCTCCCACACCTTCTCTAGAAGGGTTCTGAAGTTTTATACGGTATACAAGGGGTATACAAGGGTTCCCCAAGTCTGGGCAACAAAGGAACAGTGTAACCTGTCCTAAGAGACCCTAAAGATCGCCCCGAAAGCCCCGAACTGCAAAGCTCCTGGCAGGTCGAGGCTTCCATGCATTGGCAGTCCGAGGCCCTTGGGCCTGGGTGGGTGGGGCGGGTTTTGTGGGGGTTGGGGGGGGGGGGTTTTGAGGGTTTAGGGTTCAGGGTGGCAGTGCGGGGGGAGGGGAAACGCGTCGGGGTTCAGAGCGGCTTTGGAGGTTTAAAGGGTTCAGAGTTGTTTCTGGAGATTGGACCGTCGGCATGGGAGTTTCGAGTCTATCGCGCAACCATGCCTCGGGAACCCTGAATCCCGAATCCCCAAATCCAGAAGTAAACCGAACGTCGAACCCCACGCCAATCTCCAAGCCTGGCCGAAAAACCTCCGCTGCAACAGTGGAAGGTGTGGGTTGGCTTCCTTGGAGTTTGGGGGGTGTCGGGTTCCTGTGGGGCCAGGGCGACTACCTCTGCCTCATCAACACCAAGCTTAGCAAGCCGCTGGGTCGCGCAAGGGGGTTCAGGGTGGGGGCTTCAAGGGCCAGAGTCCTTCCACCCAAGCCCAACACGAACACTACACCCGATGACCCTAAACACCCTAAACCCAGACTCCACAATGACCCCAGTATCTCGCTGTTGCCTTCGTTGAAAGTTAAA
Organism: Symbiodinium natans; assembly: GCA_905221605.1. Lineage (NCBI taxonomy): Eukaryota > Dinophyceae > Suessiales > Symbiodiniaceae > Symbiodinium > Symbiodinium natans. The sequence goes on along the minus strand of CAJNDS010002173.1, from coordinate 294,148 downwards.
ATTAAGGGCCTTTGGGTTCGAGACTCGAGTGCCGGTGTGGAGTTCAGGGGTTAAGGGGGTGTGGGGGGGGTTCAGGGGGGGCCTTGGGGCGCTGCGGGCGTTTTGGGATTTCGGCAAGTTTTCGATTCCGGCCGAAGCGCCCCAGGACCAAGAAGAAGGGCGCTACGAACCTGGAGATCTTCCGCTCCATGGCTGCTTCGGGGAGGGAGAGCTGCAGCTGCAGGGTTTCGTCATTTTGGGAGACTTGGGGGGGAATTGAGGGTTTCGGGCAGTTGAGGGTTTTGTATATTTCAGGGTTTCGGACTTGTGGCATCTGCTTGAGGGGTTGAGAAAGGTTCCCCCCGAGTAGATGGCCGCAGTTCGGGGTTCTGTGGGCTCCCACAGGGCCCTCGGGGCATTCAGGTGCTCGACCAACTTTCGAAGGTCTCTTTTCAACTCTACATAAGAACAAGCCCCCCCCCCCCCCCCCCCCCCGGCTCCAGAAACCAGAAGAACCTGAGGCATTCGGGAGAAGAACATCCCCGTGGACATCGTAGAGGTCAAAGACTCCGTTCGAGGCCGGGGGCCGTTTCACATCCGATGACTTGACTCTGAATCCTGCAGCCTTTACCTTCCCCCCCCCCCCCCCCCCAAGCCCTTTGAGTCATAAGCCACAAATCAAAAAGAGCTCAAACCCTGAATCCTGCTTCCCCCAAACTTCCAAAACTTACATCCCCCGAAGCCCCTAAAACCCCTGAAGCCCCCGAGTGAAGCCCCCGAGTAGTTGATCCCTGAGCGCCCCCCCCCCCCCAGGTCACAGAGTGCAGCCAACGCAGTTAGAAGAGTGGGCTTATGAGGATCATCCCCTTGAAGGGTTTTGATGGAGGCTTGCCATGTCCTTGACAGGTTTCCACTGGGAGACGAAGGGCCACCGCTTCTCCCTGCTAACCAGCGACGACTCCGGACACCACCCGAAGATGTTCATCTACGGCCTCAGCGCCTCGGTGCAGGGGATGTGGCCCTGTTTTTGAAGCCGTAAAAGACCCGAGCCATTCCCTCTCTGCTAGTTTTAACTTATCCCTTCCCAATACGGCATTCTCAACTTCTAGTAATGTCCGAGCGAATTCTGCGCGATTAGGTGGTTTACATGAGGGATTATGTACAACAGAATCGATGCGGTGTCCAAGGCCCCGAGATCCGAGGGATGGGAATTAGGATTCCTGGGTTTGGGGTTTCACGGTTTTGGGGTTCGTAGGGTTTTTAGGGAACCCGAACACAAAAGCCCTAAACCCTATAAGCCCCCTAAAGCCCCAAACCCTAAACCCTAAACCCTAAACCCTAAAGCCCTTAAGCGCCTAAACACCTCCCAGGCAAGGAGAAGTGCGAAGTGCTCAGCTTCTTCGATCTGCCCTCCAACAGCTACAACAACTTCTTCTGGGCTCCCGAGGGGTGGCTGGGCCAAGGTGTTGAGGGTTTAGAGGGTTTAGTGGGCTTAGAGGGTTTAGTGGGCTTAGAGGGCTTAGAGGGCTTAGTGGGTTTAGAGGGCTTGGAGGGCTTAGAGGGTTTAGAGGGCTTAGAGGATTTGGTGGGTTTAGAGGGTTCAGAGGGTGGTTACTACGTCCATGCTTGATCGCTGGTCATGGGGTGTCCTTCAGCAAAGGGATCCACAACATAAAGATGCGTGTGTGTGTATATATACGTATATCATCTTCCGTGTCTTCCTTGTGTTGTAGAGAACACCCTGTGCAAGTGGGTAGCTAAAGTAAGCGAGGCTGAGTGGCGCCGAGCGTAGAAGGCGCACGTACTGCTACCAGATACAAATCACATCTTAGACGGAATCGGGCACCTGGGGCGAGACGATCTTTTTAAGCACAGCTTTCTGGCGTCTTCTGCTTTCGTACTCCACGCCTGTGGCCTCCTGTTTTGGAAGCGACTTGGCTTCTCAGCTTCTCAGCCTCGCTTCAGTTATGCTGCTCGTAGCTGCGAGTCCGGGTGACACTCTTTGGTAGCAAGCAGACATTAAAAGAGTTCTTGATGCTACTGCCCCTTCCTGCGAGCCTGCAGAGCAGGAGAGCAGATGCCAACTTGACTATCCCAAGCCCTACAGTTTGCCTACCAATCGCACAGAGGCCTCTCGACTCCTAGACCCAGAGTCTCAATCTCAATCTGTGACGCCCCCCGAACTTTGGAAGCCCCCCCCCAGGCAGTACTTCGTCTGCGCTGCCGTCGGCCACGGCGACCTGCTCTTCGGAGGGATGACCAGCGACAACAAGCTCGAGATCCTGCACAAGGTGCCGGATTCGTCTAAGAAGCCGACCCCGGAGATACCGTACTGGCCAAAAATAGAGTACGTCTTCCTCAACGCTGAGAACGCTTCTCAAACTCTCTACCCCCTCCCACGTCATCATTGTGTCGAGCCGCAAGTCAAAAAGTCCTTAAGACCATGTCTCCTCTGCACACGGGGGGGCCCTACTGAGCCCTAAGTTTTCTTGGGCAGGATGAGCACTTCATGCTCACAGACGTGCAGTGGGATCCGTCATCCAGGTGCCTGGACGATCCACACCTGGATCCCTAAAATTCAGGCTCCTTTTGGGGGACCTCTTTCTTCTCTAAGGAATCCCGAAACCTGCGCCTGCATGGAGCCTTGAGATCCCAAGCAAAGGCTTTAGCCAAGCTGCACAAACCAGCAAAGCCTTGGAGGTTTTTAGAGGTCCTCAACCTCAAAGCCGGAACGCTAGTTATGGCCCCACAATTTATGCTTTGGGGCCTTTAGGGTATACCTACTCAGGTATGTCATCACAGCAGTGACGCAGCCCATGCAGAACGAAATCGGCGGCTTCAAGCCACTTCGGCCTTCTTGCTTTGGGGTGCAGTGGGCTCCAGTGATGCAAAGGTTGTGGGGCAAGTGTGACATACATACAATGAACGATACGAACACATTGTTGTGATGCTCTCATAGGCATCTGCAAACGAAGTAATACACCCAGTTCTGCGCGAGCTGACTTAGTTATCTCTTAGCCCCTCCTCTGCACCCTGCGCCCTCCCCCTTCCCTTTGCCCTTTTTTGGCAAGGTACAGTATGGAAGCCGGCTTTGCAATCTGGACCTTCCAGGGCCGTGTTCTGTGACCGAGGCTGCACATGTGACACCCATTGTGATGTGCTCCATTGCGACAGAGGCAAGAATCTCCATCCCAACCTCTGCAGTTCCGCAACCCTCTGCTTCCAAAAAGTCCAAAAGCAGTGTCAGCTCTGACCATCGAAGGGCTCCTCTCACCTTCTAGCCACTGCCCCAGCAACTGAGGCATCGGCAGCAGAAGGAGAAGCTGTGGCAGATTTCGCGGCTTGCTTTGAAAGCCAGTGGTTGTGGGATCTCACACATCTAACACGAAGTCTCGGGGGGATGTTGCTTCCCACGTTGTGTCACGTAGGTGGCGGCCGCACCCGCCCTGCCTCCTCTCGAGCTCCAAGCAGGCGCGGTAGCGTGTATGTCTCCAGGCCCTATCACCCTGGCACCCTAGCAGCCCCCCCCCCCCCCCCCAAAGCCTGTACATCCTGCACCAGGCACCCTGAACCCCAAGGTTCGGGCGGGAGCTTTGCCAGGGATTGAGCTTGTGATGTCTTCTCTTCTCGGGTTGTTTTGAGGTAGGTGGAGGCGGTGCTTTTCGACTCGATGGTGTTTCTTACACTCACGCTGTTCTTGCACGCTCGTTGAAGACAAAGTTGACCATGACCGACTGCCTTTTCCAGGCAAATGTCCGAAAGAATGTCAAGCAGCGCCCAAGCTGGGCTCAGACATGCGGGCTTGCAGGGTGGGACCTGGTTGTGGGGGATTGGAGGCTCGGAGAGGGGTTCGCTGCAGTCCTGAGCTTCAGATCCCGAAAGGCTTAGGCAGGCGAAAGGGTTCGCAGCCTCCCAGGGAAACAGCGCTTGCAGGCCCTGGGCCCAAGGCTCTTCAGGGCAAGTCCCCCCGGCAATTCACGGAGACTCTCGAGCCGCAAAGCCGATGATGAAAGCCAACAGGTGTGTATCTATCTCCACAATATGTACACACATATGATGTATGCATATATATATATATATAGTACATATATAATCTACAAACCAGAAAACCCCAAGCCCCAAACCCTAAAACCATGAAACCCTGAACCCTAACTAAACCGCCCCCAACCCCCCCAACTGCTGGGCCAGGGGGCCCAGACCGAAGGAGGGGAAAGGAAGGGGGGAAGCGACGGCACCGTAACGACCAACGTAAGTATAGGGTAGGTCGTAAGTTGAGAAGGGCCCAGACAAAGACCATCACCAAGACCGAGGTACTCCAAGAAATACGACCAGCTGGATGATCAGGTCGGAGCTGCCTTGGACCTGAAGAGCAGGGCGTAGGATTTGGGGTTTAGGGTTTCGGGCCCTTGAGGACTTTAGGATCCTTGGGTTGTGTGGATCTTGGGCTTTGACCGCTCAAAACCCTTCCAACTTCTTCAGCTGAACCTCGGCCCCAGCCCCAAGCACAGCCTCAGCCTTGCCACAAACGTTCAACACCCCAAGCACGCAAAACCCCGAACACATACGTACATATAAAGAAGAAGTTTTTGAGTGAAGACGCCCTCAACGACGCCCGCACATAGAAGGCGGAAGACAAGCATCTATATCTATATCTATATCTATATCTATATCTAAATCTATATATAAGTTTATGCACATATACACATACTATTTCATGTATGTATGTATGTACGTACGTATGTATGCATGTATGTATCTATGTATGTGTGTATGCATGTATGCATGTATGCATGTATGCATGTATGTATGTATCTATGTATGTATGCATGCATGCATGCATGCATGTATGTATGTATGTACGTATGTAGTTGCTAGGGCTGGGGCTCCATACTTGTAGCGTGCTCAAAGGCTCTATGAACTTTGAATATACCCAGTATCCGAAAGTTCTGAATGTGCATTTGAGGGTGCATGGGGCTTCCCCCAGTGAAGTGTCCATTCATTTTTGGGTGTTCTTCCTTTTATAAGATGTATACCGGTCTATGCATTAAAAAAGAGTAAACCAATACATATATCGATATATATATATATATATACACGTATTGACACCATTTGATGAACTTCATTGTGACAGGCCAAAGAGGCTGCACGCAACGCCTACCGCAACGAGTCTGGGAGCAATTTGGGGGGGTAAGGGGTTTGTGTTGTAAGTTCAGGTTCCCTGATCAGGCCCTTTGAAAACACGATTCCGTAGAACAGCCCCTGAAGAGGCACTTTGGTTCTGAGCTCCTTTAGGCCTTTTTGAAATCTCCTTGGTGATGAACCCTAAGCCCTCAAACCTCTAAGCACACCCGAGAGCTGCTGGGGATGCTTCCCGACTCAGGAGCGGGAGGGCAAGATGAACGCCTTCAGGGCCCCTCGGCTGAGGTTCAGCTGTAGGCCGTGACGTGAGGGGCCTCTCTCACTTGAAGGTTTAGGCATGTTTGGGGTTTCAGGGCCGGTTCTAGCAGAGATGCTTACTCTCATGCTGCTGAGATTTCAAGCCCGAGCTGCCCTAGGAGGGTGCATGTGTCGGGTTTCGCCAGCTTCCAGTGGGGTGGATTGTCACCAGCGTTCAAGCACAAAAACCATCCACAAGCTGTTGAAAGGCAGAGAGGCCTTGGGACCCTCGAACCCTTTTCTCCTTGGGTTGATGACCTGGGCCCAGGATCAGTTAGCCAATACTGCGGCAACGTCCTGGACCAGGTGTCAGTAGGCTCCTTTCTCGCCCCTCAAGGCCCTACCTAACCTCCCCACGTATTCCCTCACTTGGAGATGGCATTCACAAGCCTCAAGTCCTAGATTCGATCAGAGACGGGGACATGCGGATGCCAAGGAAATCCTCCAGCGGGTGGGAGATATCTACTTTGACAAGTCCGAGGACCGCAAAGGGGAAGAGGGCTTCAGAGAGCGTCGGTACCCCTCCACCCTCACGGCATCGGGCCGATGATTCGGAGCAGGAGTCCCTTTGAGCCTGATCCTGCCAGGCATGCCTTGATTGGGGTATCCTGCAGTGCGAGGGCTGTTAGTCTGGTGTGCTCTTCGCACACATGTGATACGGGGCAGATGCATCAAGCGGTCTACCGGCTTGATAGCTCTGGAGGGCCTCCCTGCATGTTTCGCGCGCATCTGATGTACACCCAAACCCTAAGCCTTAATCCCTAAACGAGGGTTGGAGCTTGGCGCTGAGAGGTATGCCCGGGATCGTGACTCTTGGCGCTTCGGGCTTAATTTTAAACGACTAAACTTTGAGAGTTGGTGTCTCTCTCCGGCAATACACACCTCAAGTTCTATGAAGCTGCATGGGTGCTTCCCAACTCTTCCCCTCTTCCCCTCCTGGCACCCTTGACAAGGCCCCAAACCCGGCCAACCCTTCAAGCCCTCAAGCCTAGGGTTATTAGGGTATTAGGGTATTGGGGTATTAGGGTATAAGGGTATTGGGGTATTAGGGTATTAGGGTATTAGGGTATTAGGGTATTAGGGTCCTAGAACCAAGCACCTTAAACCCCTGGAAGGAGAATGGTTGGGCCGATGCCTTGGATGCATTCAATGCATCAAAGGGCTGGTCCCCGCTACAGGCACGTCTCGGGGAGGGAGGGGAAATAAATAAATAAAGATATATATATATAGAAATGGATACATATATATATATATGGATATATATATGGATATATATATATATATGTATATATAAATATTCATTTGGGATTGCGGTTCCCTAAGCCCTCAACCCTAACCAAGCCACCCGAAAACCCAGGATTGGCTCCTTGATCCATGTTTTTTTTTTTAAATATCTCGGCACTCCTTATTAAACCTGGTTCAGAAGGACCCCCTTCCATATGGTCGCAGGAGCCTCAAACCCAAGAAGTTGAACATTTCGCCGTTGGTTCCCTGCCCGAGGGCTACTGTACAGCGTGTGCAGGTTTCAGGCCCAAAAATCCCTCAAGTCCCGCCAGGAAGTGTCGCAGGATGTCATCGAGGTGGTTGAAGAGAAGGTGGGCTGAAAGCCTTCAAGGTGGCGATCAAGATTGCGGGTCCATCTCTACCCAAGTCTAGAACTCCTCCTAACCACCCGAAACCCTCCCAACCCTAAGCCACTAAACTTTACACCCCAACTTCTCAGAATGAGAGCCTCAATCTTGATACCCGAAGATGCGGACAGTTATGGCCAGATGCCGACAAAAGTCGCCGACGCTGCCCGCTCTCACGAAGAAAACATGATAACAGTCATACTGGTGATGGAAGTTGTACAGATAGTGAGCACACGATCGTAGCAAAGGAAGTAATCAACTTAGTAGAAATAGGTAACCATAGAGTATATATATATATACATACATACAATATATATATATATATATGTGTATACAAAAAATGTATGCAAACATATATATATATATATATATATATAGATAAATATACATGTAAATTAGAATGCCAAAAAATGCTAGAGGGTCCAATGCAAAGCCTTGCGGCTTGCAGCGTCTTAGGGCCAAAGAGCACGGCAGGGCATCGTTCGTGCAAGGCTCCACAGGGGTGCCTTCCGCTGGGGGTTGTGTCTGCACCCTTGCATCCCCCCGACCCCGAACCCCAACCATCCTGAACTGAGACTCCGTCAAGGCCCTAGGACCCAAGACCTGCCGCCTGCTTGCCTCGGGTTGCGACCCCGCAGTCAGACACTCTGCAACGCCTGAAATGGGGGACCCCTCAACCCGAAAGCTCTGAACCCTGGCTCTCCGCACCCACTCAACAACCTGAACCTTAAACCCTCACTCCCCCGGTTTCCGCGCCAACGAAGCCCAAAGCTTCCGCAGTCAGCCTTTGGGCCGTGAGAAACAGTGGAGTGCAGGGTTCCGGGGTTCGAGGGTTTCAGGGGGTTGGGTTTGTGAGGGTTCCAGGGTCTTCAGGCTTCAGGGTGTTTTAGGGGGTTGGGAACAGCTCGACGCTTTCAGACTGTCGGGGCGGAGTCCAATATGGGCAGCTTTGATCCTCTAAACTACAAGACATTCGAATAGAGACTCTAAGAAGTTAACCTCCACGCAGGAACCCCTACTCTTTGTCGGAATTACTTGCTGGTGTGTTTTCGGTACTCGCAGATGCCAAGTCTAAGCCCAGTGCAGTATGGCTCTCTAAGTTTGCAACTGGTACAGTAGCTGAAAGACCGGTATCATCTGTGATCGGAAAAAGCAATGCACTACCCCAAATGCACATTCTCATTGCATGGGCCCCTGCATTACCCAAAGTCTTTCCAAGCAGCGGATCATCGAGAGTTGGCACCTGGTTTCGCCTGTTCTGCGAGTCTGAGGCTTCCCGAGACCTAAGCCGACCATAGACCCCCAGACACTTAACCCTAAACCACTGAACCCTCAACCCCAACACCCCGGAACCCCAAAGCATATCGGGGTTTGAGGGTTTCATTGTCTGCGCCCAGTCTCTGCTGCGACACCTCCAGCACGCCCGTGCGAAGCCCAGAGAGCGTAGTGCTGGATCGGTGCTCAGCACCTGGTGTTCAGGGTTCAGGGTCTAAGGAACGAAGCAGTTGGGATATTTGCTTAAGTTCCTACAAGTACGATTTTTCTTCAGTCCTACGAGCCTGCAAGATCGAAAGAGTGGAGAGACGAGACTTGCGAGGGATTTGGGGGCTTAGGCTTGAAGTTCTTCTTTTTTGAGGCTTGGACTGCAGGGCGTAGAGTTTGGCACTGGAGCTTGTGGGCAAGAGCCGCAAAGAATGCTACGTCTTTTTGCTCTTTTCCTTGTTCTCGGCAGCAGAAGGGGCAAGGAAGTCAGTCTTACAACACTTTCTGAGAACAGCAAGATAGGACGAGAGTAGAAGGAGGACACCCACGGAGAAAAGAACAAAAGACATGATGGAGAGGGAACAGAGGAAATGCTTTCCTTCTCACCTTTTCCGAACTCATTTCCTATTCATTCATCTTCTCTCTTCTTCCACCCCATCTGTGGGCCTGGTTCTCCCTCCGGCCCCCACCCCCCCTATGCTTCCCACTGGCTCAGTGCCTTTTGGGATGCTAAATATCAACAGAAATCAACCTTTCGAGAATGATGGCAGGGCCACGGTTCTGTTATCTCAACATTGAGCAAATGGGGTGGGGCCACGCTTCTTGCGATTTTAGGGCCACACTTTCTGATCAACGGGGATCAACATTGCGAGAAGCGCGGCATGATTTCTCATCTGTTGAGACAGTGCGGTGTCATGTTGAAGGGTAGAGATCGCCGTTGCGCTAAGTGTGGCAGGGCCCACGGGTTTTGGTTCATTTTCAATGTTAAGGAATGTGCACGTCAAGGGTAGGGCCCGGGTAGGGGATGCTTCAGGTGGGCGGGTGGGGATGTTGGACCGGGTTCTGGGATCGTCTACTTAAGTTGCCCTCCCAATTACAGTAGCAAGCGTTTTGGTAGTCGTGACTTGGGACACTTAGACCAGGGCTTCATCTCGTATGGCTCGTCCAGGTGGGGGTCAGTGGAGTACATGTCATGTAGAACAAAGGCTTCTAACAATATCTTCACGGCAGCTTGTTCCCTGAGGAAGAGCGCCTTCACCTACGCCCGCAGGCCGCAATCCTCTCGGTGCGAAAGGCCTTAGCTTGCCCGAGGGTTCACGAGGGTTCAGCGAGTTTTGGGGGGCTTTGGTCGGTGTCAGATCAGTGCAAATCGCAAAACTCGCAAACGCAAGACTGAAGTTGGCCTCCCCCCCCAAAGGTATTGAAGCGGGGTTTCTCCATCTCTCTCTGCGCCCCGGGTTAGGGGGGTGGAGTTGAAGGGGGCGTTAGTGGACTACCACAGGCAAAGCTTTGTGTTTATGTTTGGAGATTTTGGGTCTTTGGGAAACCTAGTTGCCTAGTTGCGGGACCTGGAATTTGTTGGGTTAGAGGCTTCGTGTTTACGAAAGCCCCAAGCAGCCTCCTTGCTGGACGTCCGCACGTGCTCGACAGCGACGGGCAAGTGATACCAACGTTGCCTAGACGCCTAGCAATGTCGTGCGGCGCGTCTGAACCTGAAAGACAAATCATGACGGACCTGTTTCCCATGCAGTTGGTTCCTTCCATACTGCTTTTTTCGGTGCATTGTGCCTTGTCTTTCTCGGATGCAAGCTCCATGATGCGTTGGTTGGTGTTGGCAACAAAGCGCGAGCCTGCCTGCCCGCTCGAGAACCCATTGAGGCTTCGTGTTGAAGAGGCCATGTTGACATTGACAGAAGAGAACTTCGTGATTGCAAGCCGCTTCTTGCAGCATGGCATGTTCTTGGCCACCATCATGTACGAGTGTATGGGGGCACCACGGTTTGCTGGACTATGCTTCATGTTCTATGCGACTTTCTTGGTCATAGCAAAGGGCCACATCAAAATGACAGCAGCGAGGGTCAAAGGCTTTGTGATCCTGAATTATATCACGTTCCTCCCGGTCCTGTTCGCTGGCGACCTCTTTGCCGCGCTAGGGCGACCGGAGGTGCTGGATCAGCTCAAGATGGCCTATCGCTTCATACTGGTCGTGCTCTACGTGGACGGTCGTTTGCACCTACCAGCTCAGTTTGCCACGTCGTCTTTGGAGGTGGGGAAGTCACGGCATGTGGGGGCCACACCCAATAGCTTGGAAGTGATTTGGAGTTCCCTGCCATGTCCCGTACGCCCCGTGCGTTCCGTGCGTTCCGTGCGCTCCATGCAGGTGGCCTTCTACTTGTGGAATCGTGGCTGGGATGAGCCAGCGGTGCCCTTCGTGCTACTGGGTTGCAGAGTCACGTTGGGTCGCACAGTTCCGGGTTTAGGCCTGCGGGCCAGAGATGTGTTCCTAAGCCTTTTCTGCAAGAACCTGCAGGTTGGGAAGTTGGAGTGGGGTCATTCCGCCCGTTCTGTTTCTGTGCTTACAGTATGGGGCTGGGCCAGGGACGAGGGCTGCACCTGAAGTCAGAGAGTTCAGGTGCTTGACGGGTTGACGCACTTCTGATCCGCCGGCCTTTTTGGCTGTCGGGTGCCTGCGCCAACCCACCTCCAAACCCTAACCCTAGACCCTAGACCCTAGACCCTAGACCCTAGACCCTAGACCCTAGACCCTAGACCCGAAACCCTAAACCCTAAACCCCAAACCCTAAACCCTAAACCCAGAACGCCAGCAGCCGAGGTTCGGCCAGGCGTTCACGGCAACGATGACGAGCACGTTGAGCGTCGTCTTGGGGTACCTGGACGCCAGCTTCCCCTGGGCCCTCGTCGCCCCCCTCCCCCCCCCCTCCCTCCCCCCTCCCCCTCCCTCCCCCCCCCTCCCCTCTTCGCAAGAGATGTTTACAGTTTTGTGCCAAGATCAGAAAGAAGCCTGGACAGCCCAATTAGGCCCCCCCCCCCCCCCCCTGTGCGAGGACGTGTCACAGGGTGTCCTAGAAAAGAGGGTTCTTTAAGTTTCTTGAACAGTTCATTCCGAGGTATTATCTCCGCCAGCGACTCATGGCCCAGTTCAGATCCGCTGACGCCGAGTCTATCACTTCAGGCTTGGGGGCCTGGGAGTTCATAGGAGGGCTAATATGAATTATGAGGGATCTTGGCTTTGTAGGCTATAGGATATAGGACTCAGAGGGCTTAGTTACAGCCAACGAGGAGATGCGTTGTGTGCTCTTGCAGCCTCACAATGGGGAGGTAATGACACATTCAAGCCTAGATCATGTGTTTCGTTGAGGAAATGCAAGAAGCACAGCAAATGCGGAAGTGAGGGAGGGAGGGAGCGAGGGAGGGGGAGAGAGAGAGAGAGAGAGCCGGGAACTAGGCAGGGTACTGGGTAGACGCTCTGTTTCACATCGCTGGGTAGAAATGCGCATCGGGGAGCGTCCACAATGGGGAATCACACTTGAAGTCGTCGCATTGAATCCCAGCCATCTGTGGGAGCGTCCACGTTTGGGCAGTCACATCTTGGGCAGTCGCGTTTAGTCGGGATTCTGCCTTTTGAGCCATTGTTGTTATGAAGAAAGAAGCATCTCCTTGGTTTTGCCAACAGGCAATCCCGATTTTCGTAAGTAAAACTCTTTCAAAATCTCCAGAACATCAGCATCCGCCAGGTCTCGTGACTGACGTGCAGCGTTCACATGGGGGCTGTGGATGTGTATTCCCGCCACTGGTGTGTAAATCTCTCCAGCACTGTCCCACAACGGGGTGATGAGTGGCTTGAATCGAAGTGAGCTAAACACACGCTCTGTGTAGCACACTCGTCTCTGCGCGGTACAGGGTTCCATATTCTTGGCACTGATTTGAAGCAAGCTCAGTTTCTTAAAAGGTCTGAGCACCAAGTCTACAATGTCTACATCCGTGTCGAGAATATGAAAGCCTAGGCCATGCCATGGAATGACGAAAACATGATGTTTTGAGCATGCCTTGCTGAATGCGCGGCGTTCGTTGGGAATCCAGTAGTCCATATCTCAACTGCGTTGCCTTTCGCGGCCCGGTGTAGCGGGGCTTTGATCAGGCTTCCGGCAGATGCTTCGAGGAGTCTGTGATGGCGAGGTGCTGCTCAATGGCAGCTTGCAAGTGGAAGGAAGCAGCCGCTGCCTCAGCCGCCTCCTTTCAAGAAAGGAGCAGCTGGAAGGGAAGCGCTTCCAGGACTTTCTCCTAAAAGACGATGAGGAGCAACGCCGTTTCAATGAATTCATCTCCAGGCCGCTTAGGGAAGATCGGATGCAGAGTTTAGCTTTTGGAAGGGTCCCCTAACCCTAAACCCTAAACCCTAAACCCTAAACCCTAAACCCTAAACCCTAAACCCTAAACCCTAAACCCCAAACCCCAAACCCTAAACCCTAAAGTGTACACATCCCCCTGTCTGTGAGGCCCTCTGGAGGCTCCGAAGACACGCCCGCATGCCTGCGCGTGTCCTTGTGCGGCACATCAGCCTCCCGGATCGGCGTCGACGTGTACCACGTGCCCAGGGTATCCTTTGCACGTGATTTTTGTTTAACTGTGAAGGGTTTCGGGTTTAGGGTTTAGGGTTTAGGGTTTAGCGTTTAGGGCATCTAGGTCCCGGTACATCTCAACCCTGCAATTAGGCCACACCTTTTCGACCCGAGACAGCCGCCGAGGTGGCGCTGCCCCGCCTCTATGGATCAGAAGCCGCCGGGCCGAAGAGGGAATTCAACCTTTGACAGCTTGCCCCGAAACCCGGGTCGCCGGCAGGGATTTTTCCTGAGAACGGGGGGAAGCCTAGAGGGTTTTAGGGGGTTCTGGTAGGGTTTTCAGGGGTCAGGGCTTCTGCTTGCAAGGAGACCTATCACCTGCTGGCCATGAGACTTTGGCATTCTTCAGACCGTAGGGGGTTGAAAGCTTGAAGTGCCTCTCAATTGTGCAGATCCTGCTCAGGAGCAGCTTCTTGTTTTAAGACCAACGGAAGCCAGCCATCCCAAAAGCCTCCAAAAGCCCCAGGCCCCTAAACACTCCCCAAAGCCCCAAAACACTCCCCCAAAGCGCTAAACCCCAAAAACCCTCAGCAACCCTAACCCCCCAAGAAACAATCCCAAGACGCCCCCTTTTTTGGCCTCCAAGGAAGGAGGACGCGGTGCAGACAATTCCCGAGGCGACTCTGGACCTCCCGGCGCCGCTCCATCCGAGCTTGGAAAGCCGATCTCCTGTTCGGAGGCCCCCCGCTCTTCGGAGCCCCGCTCCCAGCCCCGTAAGAACCCTAAACAAACTGCCAGAGAACCCTCAACCTTGCGAGTGTGGGTTTTTTTTTGTGTCTTAGTTAGATGGCTTTGGGGCATGTGGGCTCCCGGGTTGAAATACGGAACCCTAAACGCGCCCCCCCTCGAGTCTCAGCTCCCGAAGCGCCGCAGGTCGGCCAGCCTGCCTGGGGGGGTGCAGCGCCCGGTGGCGCCTCGCATAGGCGAGGTCCAGGACGCTCCAGCCTTCTTGCTGAGCAGCTTACCTCAGCTCTCGGACATGGTGCTGCTGCTGGATCCTGCCTCACCACAGCACGACATCCGCCAGCTGCACCTAAACTACCAACATAGCAAGAAACGGCGGTCTGATGACGGCACTCCCAGCCTGAGAAAGCTTATTCGGCCGACTGACTGGGAGTCTGTCCGGGCCAGCATTAAAAAGTATGCAGCCCAGTCGGGGCAGAAGTCGTTGCCCCAAAAGCTGCTGCGCCCCTTCTGGGTTCGAGTTCTTGACAATCCCAGCAGGTACACTCGGCTCCAAAAAAAGCAACGCTTTTCACCTTCTGCTGCGGTTGACACGTGGATTTCTTCATATTATCATGCCGGGTTGCAGCCGAGGTACATGCTGGTGCAGCAAGGAAAGTTGTACTTCTCGAATTCGCACAGCTCGAGCAGCTCTGGTAGCGCGGGAAGTCGGCTTTGGCTCCATCTTTCAGGCTCCGAAGCTTTGCAGCTTTGCCCTTGGCATTTTGATCTTGGCTCTCTCAGTGGCTGGCAGTGCAAGGGTATCGGCCATGGCAGATCTCGTGGGGTGTACAGGGCATGTGATAGGGGTATTTGTGCTAGTGCTAGTATATATGTATATGTATATATATATATACATATATATATATACATATCTAGGTCTTTATGTATGTGTGTGTGTGTGTGTTTTTTTTTTTTTTTTTGTGTGTGTGTGTGTGTGTGTGTGTGTGTGTGTGTGTGTGTGTGTGTGTGTGTGTGTGTGTGTGTGTGTGTGTGTGTGTGTGTGTGTGTGTGTGTGTGTTTTCACATATTTCTGAAAACATATGTTCTGTATACACATATGTATACACACATATGTGTGTATATATATATATATATGTTAGTATCGGTGGCAAGAATGGTGATTTCGTTGTTGTTGAGTATATGCCTTGCTACTTTTTTCATTTGCCTGCAACAACCTGGGGGCTACGTCGAGCGCTGGCCAGCCGTAGCCGAACCATTGTCGGGTTCCCCTGTCAGTCGGTGAACTGAGATGCATGGCCCAATGCCCGTTTCGAAATGGTTCCTCAGTGCTGTCGCCTCCCCAACTTGAAAAAGTCAGCATGTCAAGCCCTTCTTGGCACCTTCAAACCCTTGCCCCCTTAAGCCGATCCCCGCAAGCTGCAAAGCTGGAGGTTTCACCATTGCGAAAAAGACCGGGGCAGCACCTTCTGAGCTGCAGAGCATCGGGGATGCTGGTATGCAAGGGTAAGGGGGGTTACGGGGCAAAGGGCGACTTTGGCGCTTTTGGCGCTTGCTGGTGCTTTTTGGCGCTTTAGCTTGCTGCGACTGCTGGGGGTCTAGGGCTTTCATGGCCAATTGACGGCTATTGACAGCTAAGGAGCGAAGTGAGCAGAGTGAGCAGGAGGACTCAAGAACAGAAAGCCGTGAGCAAACCGAAACGATGTCCGAAGGCTGAGGTGCACAATCAGGCAGCATGCGCTGTTTCTGTTGCGCGCGGAAAGCCTGCTGGGAAGATCCATTTTGAAGATGGCCGATGTCGATCTAAGAGCTCCTATTCTCTGGAGCGAAAAAATCTGATCAGACAAGGCATTTTCTTCTGCCCTACCATCGTTGGTTTCAATCTGTGGTCATGAGACCATGTACAGTGCGTTCTAACACACCTTTTTGAAGCTTGGAATAAACAGATGCTTGCTGTGCATTCCAGAGAGCAGTCCCTAAATCTAAAGCTCCTGAGCCATGTGCCGCAAACACCCCCGGCACCCCCCCCCCCCTCCCCCCGAGCCCTCCAAACCGCGAAAGACCCCAAATATCTCCCAAAGTAGCAGAGACTGCTGAAGATGAAGCCAGGAGGCCACCACTGGTTCCACACTGCCAGCCGCAGGCCATTGACCCGTCGAGCAGCGGTTGGGTGGGTGTTTGGTTTCGGGCCTCTGGGGGGTTTAGGGTTTAGGGCGTAAAGGCTTGGGGTTGAGGCTTTAGCTGCAGTACAGCCCTGAAGCCCACACAAACGTGCAACAAGTAGCATTCTTCCCGTCGAACCCGCGGGGGGAAGCCCTTCTACTACTGCTACTACCGCTACTGCTACTGCTTCTGCTACTGCCACTGTTGCTGCTACTGCTACTGCTACTGCTACTACTGCTACTACTGCGTCTGCTACTACTACTACTACTACTACTACTACTACTACTACTACTACTACTACGACTACTACTACGACTACTACTGCTAGACTCCTAGACTCCCAGACTACTAGACTACTAGACTACGAGACTACTAGACTACTGGACTACTAGACTACTAAACTACCAGACTACTAGACTACTAGACTACTAGACTACTAGACTACTAGACTACTAGACTACTAGACTACTAGACTAGATGACTAGACTACTAGACTAGATGACTAGACTACTAGACTACTAGACTACTAGACTACACTACTAGACTAAGACTACTAGACTACAGACTACTAGACTACCAGACTACTAGACTACCAGACTACTAGACTACTAGACTACTAGACTACTAGACTACTAGACTACTAGACTACTAGACTACTAGACTACTAGACTACTAGATTACTAGACAACAACAACAACTTCAACAACAACAACAACTACTTACTATTATTATTATTATTATTATTATTATTATTACTACTACTACTATTACTACTACTACGACTTCTACGACTATTACGACTACTACGACTACTACGGCTACTACGACTACTACGACTACTGCGACTACTGCGACTACTACGACTACGACTACGACGACGACTACTACTACTACTACTACTACTACTACTACTACTACTACTACTACTACTACTACTAGTTCGACTACGACTACGACTACGACTACGACTACGACTACGACTACGACTACGACGACGACGACTACTACTACTACTACTACTACTACTACTACTACTACTACTACTACTACTACTACTGCTACTACTACTACTACTACTACTACTGCTGCTACTACTACTACTACTACGACGACGACAGATCGCACCAGTTCTATAAAATTCTTCTAGAAGTATATGCGGTAAGAGCACGAAGTGGCACAACGAATTTCGGGCAGAGGTTAAAGGCCGGCTCCTAGGAAGTTTTTCTCGCCCGACGTACCCTTAATCTTCACGCTACGCGACCCGCCTCGGCCTGAGCTTCTGTAACAAGGCAACCCAGACCAGGGGGTTGAAGGCCGGCAGGCCAATGGAGGCGCAAGGTGAAAGGCCCTTCTCTCAGGCTTCAGGCAGGGGGGGTTGGCGGGTGGGGGATTGGGGTGGGGGCCCCTATGGCAGGCTGGTCCGGGCTTGTTGGGGAGGGGATTAGAGGTGGGACCCCAAGGCCTCGACGGATTCGACCGTCAAAGCCAGCACAGAGCGCGCAGGCACGCTGGATGGCCGGGGCCGCAGCGGTTACGCCGACAGAGACTTCTCGTCGCAACTCGACGCTCTTCGGCCGGTGAGCTCGAGAGTTCTTGCTGCTAATTACCTCAATGAAACTAGTTGAATTGCAGTTGCTATTTCTCCATTCCCTGCTCATCAGCAGTAGTTAGTCAGTTTAGGGCATCTAAGGGCCTTTGGGTTTGAGATAGGTAGGTAGATACGATGACAGCATAATGACGCACAAAAAGACAAAGAGAGAGGGAGAGAGAGAGAGAGAGAGAGAGAGCGAGAGAGCGAGAGAGCGAGAGAGCGAGAGAGCGAGAGAGCGAGAGAGCGAGAGAGCGAGAGAGCGAGAGAGCGAGAGAGCGAGAGAGCGAGAGAGCGAGAGAGCGAGAGAGAGAGAGACAGAGAGGACGAAAGCACAACCTGTGGGGGCGCGTTGATCGCTTGCCCCCAGTCCCCATGAAAGAAAGAAAGACAGAAAGAAAGAAAGCAAGAAAGCAAGAACACAAGAAAATAAGTAGAACAGGGAGAGAGAGAGAGAGAGAGAGAGGGCGCGCTGGAGAGAGGCAGGGAGAAAGAGCGTGCACTGGTAGCTGGCAATTCAGCGGTTGCGAAGTAAATCCATCAGCCCCCAACAGTCTTGTTCGAACCCTGAGAAACCAACCCCGCAGCCACTTGAGGAAGTCGTACTGGCATTTAAGGTGGCTTGGGGTTGTAGTTTAGGGGTCTTGGAGTTGAGACGCGGCCAACGATTGCTGTGTCCATGAGAATCTCCAGCAGTCTGCTCCAATGCCGGCCCCACCCTGTAAAACCCTTTCAGTGCCCTATCGGCCCGAAGCACTCCGCAGCCTTGGAGCAGACGCTCGGGCACTTTCGCCCGGACAGCTCAGAAAGAGACGGGTCCAGGATTGAGCAAGTGGAATGCAGACCTCGGTCATGGTTTCGGGTTGAGGATTTAGGGTAGGGTTTGGCGTCTTCCAGACACTCTGTCCCGACCTTGATCCAAAGCCCCACGTCCCAGACCCGCAGCCCTCCGGCGCGACTGACACGGATCCTGTGCTTTCCGGGAGGTTTAGTCTTGTTTTCGACGGATTTTTTGAGTAGCTCCCCCTTGGCTTCTAGGTTTAGAGACGCGGGTTTTCTCTCGATCTTGGACGTCATAGCAGCACCTAAGTTGGTTCTTGCGTGCTGCGGCCCGCTTGCTTCTGTGCAGAGGACGTTCCGGCTCCGGAAGGAGCTACATTGAGTGTCATGACGATTCCCAGCAGGGTCCCATCTTCATGGACACGTGTACATTGCCATGGATTCCCGCAGTATAATCAGGTGGAAGCTATTCTTGGAAAGATGGCCACGTGCGCAGGAATTGTCAAGAGGCTTTTTGCAAGCTCGCTTCTGCAGTAGACTGGGCCCAACACGGGCCTACAGGCAGATTGATTCAGCAGTCTTGGTCAGACCGGGCCATATCTGCGTGAAGGAGCCGTGCCGTCAACCGTACTTAACAAGCCTGCTTATAAGTAGACCCATGAACCTTGAAATGCACACAGCTGGGTAAACTCTAAGCATCCATGAATATTCAAGTGAAGACACCTAAAGCCTTAAACCCTGAACCCTTTTTAGGCCCTAGCCCAAAAAACCTGCAATGAGCCCTCTGACTTGAGACAGTTCCAAAGCTACAGTCTGCCCGCTCCAAGCCATCGGCCCAAGGCCCTGGACAAAGGCGAGTGATTTCCAAAGAGATCGCGCTTTGGAGGGTTTAGGTTTAGAGTTTAGGGTTTAGGGTTTTGGGGGGGAGGCTTAGGGTTTAGGGTTTCGGGTTTAGGGTTTAGGGTTCAAAAGGTTTAACGTGGTGCTGGGTTGTGTCCACGCTCCGGATATTTAGCGCTCTCGTGTGCTTTTCAAGTGCTTTAGAGCTTGAAAACCCCCAGCCTTTCAACCCCTCAGCACACCCACCCCCACCACGCCCGACAAAACCCAAACCAATACAGCAAAAGCAAAAAACAAAACCCCCAAAACCCGACAAAACTCCGGACACACACCCTATATAATTTCTCTAAACCCCGAAACCCTAAACCGTGAAACCCTTAAACCCTGAACCCGGGAAATCCTGTAAAATTCCGGGAATTTTCAAATCCGGGTGATTCCCAACATTCCTAGGATTTTTTGACAATAAGCTTAGAAATTCCCGGAATTTTCCGGATCCCCCTACAAGGCCCTCACAGGCAGCCAAATGGACCGGAAAAGGAGGCGGGGCATCCGACAGGGCGGCCGCAAAGCGAAAATAAGGGTCGAGCCCGTAGCCTTTATGGGGATATTAATATTAGGGTTTTTTTCCGATAGGAAGAAACTCGGAATCTTGAAGATTCTCCAAGAGATCAAGAATCTCGAGAAAACAAAATTCAAAAGCCCCCTAAGCCCTGAAGAGCCCTAGAGGAGCCCTAGAAGAGCCCTTAGAAGACCCTAGAAGAGGCCTAGACAAGCCCTAGAAGAGGCCTGTTTTTCTCTCCGCTTCTCTGGCTCCCCAGCGTCTCCCCTGGCCGGGTCCGCGGCCATGGCCGCCAGCGGGGCGGTCGAGCAAAGCTACCTGGTAAGGCCTTCCCAAGTTGGCCTGACAGGGTTCAGAGGGTTCAGAGGGCTTTTGTTGGGCTTTGAGGGCATGTCCGGCAGGGCTTTTAGGGCTTTTGGGGTTTAGGGCTCAAGGTCCAGGAAGAAGGGCTGAAAAGCTGAAAGGTTCTTGGGGTTTGGAGCTTTCTTGCTTCAGCGCTTGTGTGGATTCGGGCAGGAGTTGAGGGGTTAGCGCCTGGGCCTTTTCCTCGAAAGCATAAACCCCGCTTAGCCACCGGAACTGTACGGACGCAGGCAACTCGCCAGCGGTACGCGGGTGCATTTTCGACACAGCAACGAGTCTGCTGACCCTCGTGGAGAGAGCCACTTCATGCCCTGATTTTCCCATGATGCGCAACAGTTCGGTTTTGTGTTCAAAGGTTGCTTTGGTCGAAGCTGGTTGAATCGCAGGCGGGCCGACCCGGACGATGTTGATACCATTGACGCGCTGTGGGGGGGCTTGGAGAAAGCTCGCCCTTCTTGCTACCCGAAACATTCCAAAACCCCCTCGGGCTTGGGAGAACCTAAAGTCCAAACCCCCACCCCGAACCCCAAACCCCTAAATACCCTAAGCACCAAGCTTGGAGTTTTGGCATCTGGGCGGCTGCAGGTCCGAGGCATGTTTTGCTTTGGTCCCACGCCCTGGACTAGGGAACTTCAGGTATGCGCTTTAGGCTGTTCTGTGGAGTTCAGATTTCACGACTCAGAAGGTTTACGACCAGGAACCATGTACCTTAAACTCAGTCATGGAGCATGTCAAGCTACCAATGAGGACTGAATCAGAATGAGTGAGTAGCAAGGTGTGAAGTAGTGATGCATGTAGCGGGACAGAGTAAAGTCATTAGAGCAGGCGTCGTGCCAGGCCATCATGTGATAGGTCTCCCGGCCTGAAGCCCCTAGACTAGATGCGTGATGCCAACACCCTCATCACTAAAATTAAGCCCTGCGCCCTAAACCTCAGGTACGAACGCCTCTACGGGGATGGCAGCTTCTCAGACGCTTGGGCCCGCTATTCGAAAGCCTAAAAGAGCATCCTTACGATTCTCCCCGTGAACATCTGCCTGAACCCTTCTGAGATCCGCAGCTCCCCCCCTCCCCCCCCGCCCACTCTAACTCACTCTAGCTGACGAAACGAGGTTCGCGGGCTCCTGGGTTTGGAGTTCGGTTCGACCCGAAAGCCATACCCCTCGGGTTTCAGGGTAACCCTATACCCACTAGGGTCACTCTGGCTAGCCTCCAAAACCCTCCTCGCCAAAAGCCACTCGCTGTTCATTCGATCCAAGGAGGCCATGGCAATCTTTCACGCGGTGGACAAAGGCGCAGCCGAGGGTTTTCGGCTTCTAGGGTTTCGGGGTTCTAGGGTAGGGTTTTAGGGTTTTAGGGCTTTAGGGTGCTAGGGTTTAAGCTTAGGGTCCAGGGTTTAGGGGGCCAGGGGTTAGGGGTTTAGGGAGGGTCTAGGGTTTAGAGGGCCAAATATTTGTTGGCCCAGTTCGGGGGTTTCGGGGTGCATTCTGGCCTTGGGGCTTTGGTGTGTTGGCAACCCTCAGATCCCAAAGCTCCTACATCCCGACGCCCCGAATTCCTGCCCGTAGAACTTAACCCTTAACCCTAAACCGTAAACCCTAGACCCTAGACCCTAGACCCTAGACCCTAAACCATAAACCCCACAGCAGAGAACGGCTGGGAATGGAACCTCGAACCGTTGGTTTTCCTGGAGGTGAGGGACCCCACCAGGGGGCCATCCCTTGAAGTGGTTTAGGGTTTAGGGTTCAGGGTTTAGGGTTCAGCATCTCAAGTCCAAGCATTCACTAGTCAAGCACTTCATCGAGCGTTGGAAAAATACCCACCCGCCCAAAGAATCCCATAACATTATGAACATATTTCACTTACATTTATAAATTCAGGTGACAAGACAACAACCCTAAAGCCAACCCAGAAAAGAGCGGGCCTTGAAGCCCTCTGAACCGTAAACCCAGCCCATATAGTGGGGCCTGAGCCCTAAAGCCCCGAAAAGCAGCCCAGGCTAGACCCTAAACCCTAAAGCCAGCCCAAAGTACGCCCTGAACCCTAAAGCCACAGACCAGACTAGGCCCTGAAGCCTAAAGTCAGCCCAGAGTAGGCCCTGAACCCTAAAGTCAGCCCAGAGTAGGGCCTGAACCCTAAAGCCACCTTGCCCAGTAACACGGCGACCTTGCCCAGTAAAACGACGACCTTGCCCAGTAAAACGGCGACCTTGCCCAGTAAAACAGCGACCTTGCCCAGTAAAACGGCGACCTTGCCCAGCAACACAGCGACCTTGCCCAGTAGAACGGCGACCTTCGGGCACACTCCCCTGCCCAGTAAAAATGCTACCTTCGGCCCCGAAGGTCGCCGTTCTACTGGGCAAGGTCGCCGTTTTACTGGGCAAGGTCGTTTTTGGTCAAAAAGTCGACCTTGCCCAGTAAAACGGCGACCTTGCCCAGTAAAATGGCGAGCTTCGGGGTCCAAGGTCGCATTTGTACTGGGCAGGGGGGGAAGGTCGCCGTTTTACTGGGCAAGGTCGCCGTTTTACTGTCGACTTTTTTGACCCAACTGAATCCAACTGACCTTGCCCAGTAAAACGGCGACCTTGCCCAGTAAAACGGTGACCTTGCCCATTAAAACGGCGAGCTTGCCCAGTAAAACGGCGACCTTGCCCAGTAAGTCCCCAACATATAAACTATATATGTAAGAGAGGTTTAGGGTTTAGGGCTTAAAGGGACCCTACAGACCCTGAAGCCTCATAAGCCCTGAGCTACAACCGGAGGCTACCTTTACAAGCAAGATCTCCGGGTGAAGTTCCTCCTGTCCCTCGTGGAGTGGGGATCCCAAGATCCTCTTGGGGTTAGTGTGATAGGGCCATGGGGTTGTAAAGTTGCTTGCAGGGAAAGGGTGTTTAGCGGCGGGGTGGGGGGGGGGGGAGGTTGAGGGTTTCAGGGTTAGGGTGCGCCACCACTGCCGTCAGGGCCCCATCGGCCGTGGTTCTGGCGCCCATAGACTCGGCGAGGGTTGAATGAGTTCAAGACGTGGGAGCTCAGGGTTCAGGGTTCAAGCTACCGGGTTGTGGGAGTGGAGGATTGAGGGCCTGGGAGTCTAGGGTTTAAAGGGTCCAGGGAAGATCTGGGATTTCACTGGCATGTTGCATCCTGGAATCCACACCTTTGACCCACGGAATCCACCAGAGGATGCTGAAGTTCGAACCTCAGCTTGAAGAATCATCCTCAACTTCCGAAACCACTGAACTCTACGTCCCAACCCCCCCCCCCCCCCTCACTAAAACTCGAAACCCTCAAAACCCTAAGACCTCAAAAGCCCCCCTCCCCACTTAAAAAAAGAAAAAAACAAAGAACAAAAAAGAGCCCTCTTTCTTAGGGTTGTTTCCTGGCCCCTTCATATGGGCCCTTAAAAAGGGGACCCCTGATCTACCCCCCTATATACCCTTTAACGAGATACAGGGGGGCCCCTCTTCAAAGGGACCACGTAGCGACCCCTTAAGAGACCTCCCTGGAGGACCTCCTTCATGTCGGTGACCGTCGAGGACGAGGAAGGCCACGTGGTCGGCTTCGCGGTTCTGGATGCTGGGGGGCCCAAGACAGGGTTGGGTTTAGGGTTTAGGGTTTAGGGTTTAGGGTTTAGGGTTTAGGGTTTAGGGTTTAGGGTTTAGGGTTTAGGGTTTAGGGCTTGGGGCTTGGGGTTTAGGGTTTAGGGTTTAGGGTTTAGGGAGTTTGGGGGTTTAGGGTGTTTTCTCTCATTAGTTTGAGGGAGTTGAGAGGAGCTGTTAAGCCCTTTTCCGGGGGCTTTAGGGTTAGTCGAAGCCTCAGAGTTTCGTCGGGTTCAGGTGTGCGGAAAGACTGTTTATTGATGGGTTTTATTCTTTCATGCCGATACGCGCGGACCCGCTTTCGGGCTTTCTAGCCGACTTGTATGGGATACTTCGGTTGAAGGCGGTAAAAGGAAGAAAGGACGTCACACATTTGGAAAACTTCTGGGCTCCTAAAATATGTTCAGGTGGGCAAGACAAGAAAGGCGTGGGTGTGGGTTGTGTTGTGGGACCGCGTGGTTTTTGTGAGGCCGCTCTGGCCAGGCTCTGGCCCATGCTTTGGCTCCTTTGCCCGAAAGATAGTCCAGTACTCTCGCTGTGGGCATCCCGCATCGGCGCCTCTTTGATATGCCCTGCAAAGATGCGCTGGAGTCCGCACTAAGCCTGTTAATAAGGTCGAACCTGTGCATCTCGTGAGCTTCAGGGGTCTTGCACGCTAAGGCACGAGAGGGCTTAGCGAATGATGGGGTTATTTTTCTTTAAGAGACGCCCAAGGACACGCCTCTCCACCTGTCTGCCTCGGAGGCCGGACGCCTGTAGCTTTTACAACGCTGGCTCCATACTTTGGAGCCTTCTCCCAAACCTCGACGGCGACTTTACAGAGTAAGCAGGGCTTGAGAGTTCTGATGGTTGGAGTCTCGAGAGTGCTTCCAAGAGCAGTGGGCCAGTGGAGCTAGAACCTAAGCTAATCACGTACCAGAAGGCCCCCGCCCACCAAGATAAAATCGTTTCCCTGCCGAAGAACCGCAATCGACGGCAGTTTGGGGCTCAAGGAACGAAGATTCGCCCTAAAGGGGCCTCTGCGGTCTTCTCACTCTAGGCGGAATGGCCGTCGATCTGGCGACCCCGTTTCCGAATCCAGTTCCCACTGCCCAGTCGGGACCAGATCTGCTGAGGAACGCTTCATGGATTGAGGCCAACTGGCCCTACATCAGCACGTTTATGTGTCCCATTTTCTTCCTCTTGCCCCTGGCCCTCAGCAAGTCGCCACGGCGTGCCATTCAAAACCCCTACGTCCTGGGATGGCTGGCGGTGGCCTTCTACTGCTGGCACCAGACAGAGGAGCATGCCTACGACCTTCGTGGCTGGCGCTATGCCTTTGTCCCAAACTTCAACCATGGGCTCGGAGCCTTCCTGTTCAAGGAGTGCGACAAACTCGGGCACTTCTCCTGCCCCTTGGATCCAACCCTTGCGCTTCATGTCAACGTCTTCGTGGTCTGGGTCGGATTTGTTGCAACCATGCTTCTGGCCCACTACCTGGGCGGACCCTATGCCTTCGCAGGACTCAGGAACCCCCCCCCCCCCTCCTGAAAACCCACCGCAAAACCCTCAAACCGGGCCCTGAAGCTCCTGAGTTGCTCCACCACGCGTCCATAGCATCCCTGAAACCCCATTGGAGCGGCCCTAGGCACTTGGATGAAAAGATCCCTCAGCACCCTGCAGTTACTTCTGCCTTGAGGACTCTGTAACTGGGGCATGAGCGTGGTGAACGCCTTCGGGGGCCACCTGGTCCCGTTTCTCATCGCTGGATACAACCCAGGCTCTTTCCAGAGACTTGGGGGGACATACTGAGGGGTATTCTGGGAGCTAAGTTTGCTGAACCTGTGGTTCTTATTCCACTGCTAGTAGTACACGTATTTGGAGCTTGTTTCAGCTCCCAAAGTGGTACGCATAGGGCTGCCGAGGAGTTTCTTCATGTTCTCATTCGGCATCTTTGCCATCACCCGCTGCGGCAGGGGGTTTGCAGTGGCCTGCATAGTCAACGGCATCCTACTGCATGTCATCACTTTCGCCATCGGCATGAAGCTTGGCGGGGTTGAGGGCGTAGTTGGGTTTGGGGTGTTTGCTTGTGTGCGTGGCGTGACTCGCAAAGCTGGATGGAGCATCAAGATCTGCCATCTTCAGCCAGCCCTGCCAGCTTAATCTGATGCAACTGGTTACAAACAACACCTCTAAGGCGACCTCTCTGGGCTTCATTTCCTCACACTAGGTTAGTACCGGTTCTAGCACGTTTAGAGGCTTTTTTAGGGAGCTAGGGCTTCCTTTTGCGCGTCGGATGCCAGGGCTGCAAGAACAAGCAGCCGAGGAATCTGATCTTTAAGGCCAACTTCCCTGAGGAAACCATCGCCGTCTTAAGTGCCTTGGCCACCCAGCAGGAGGTACATGCCCCTTTTGGGCTCGCTAACCTTTGTCGCGCGGGAAGACTATGGCATTGCTAACGCCTAAGACCGAAAGTAAGGCTCGAAGCCTACTGTGGGCGCCGTTTAAGGATCTACAAGTCAGGTACCGTAGCATGATCGTATTGAATATGGCCTCCTTTTCTTCCTAGTCAGATTCCTGAACCTGCCCTCAACCCCAACTCTGAGCCCACTCCAAGGTGTTCTCTGCTCTTGTCCCATGCCACTCCTGTTCGCACGGCTCTTTGCGCCGAAGAAGTACGAGAAGCTCGAGGACCCAGAGGGCGGTTTACCAAAAGAAGGGGCCCCAAATATAGACACCAATAGGGTCCCCTTATTATAAGAAGGGCCCCCAATAAGGCACCCCGAATTTCGGAAACCCCCCATATGGTTTTCCAAATGTGGGGAAGTTCGTGGGTCTTCGGGTGTCAGGGTTTGCAGGTGTAGGGCTCTTAGGGTTTTCTTCCACTGTCGGTGTGTTGTTGGGTTCCACGTCATGCTCCTCCATGTTCGCCCAGAGAAGTTTCAGAGAAGCCCGCAGAGAGTCCTGCCGACCCCGGAGTCCGGAGTGCCCCCAACCCCCACTCGGAGAGTCCGACCGAGTATCCTGGAGTTGCCCACGCTTAGAGAGCTCTGCGAAGAGTCCCGCGACAGAAGCATGCGGCGAAGTATTTACACTGAACTGTTTGAAGAGGGCAGGGTGGCTCCCACATCAGGTAGTTGTAGGATGGGGATGATCGGAAGCAGATTTTCAAGTTTTTTCAAGGTTTGTTCGCGGCTTTTTCGGGTTTTTGCAGGTTTCGGGTTTGAGGGACGTGGGGCTGTGGGAGGACAGCGACGACGACACGGGGTACTCGGAGTCGCCATGAGCTGGCAGCCAACCTTGCAGACATTGGGCTTTAGGGCCCACGGTAGAGCTTGGGAAAGCTCAGGGAATCTCAGGGAGTTTGAAGGGCTTTAAGGTGCAGGCAGTTCATCGAGGCCTCTGTTCGGACACCTAGAGGGTGCACCGGCGATTTGTCGCAGGGCAAACCGAATGCTCTCTCCAAATCGAACGTGGCGTCAACAGCATCTTGCGGTACTGCGAAGCATGAGCTCGAGAGGTTCTGCGGAGCGCGGGAGCTGAAAACGTCCGAGACTGGGGGTTCAGGGTTTAGGACCTAGGCTCGACAGGAGGCTTTTGTTTGGCCCAGGAAGCCGCAAACCCTGAAAACCAATACCCGTTGCACCCAAAAGCGCTGGACTCACAAACCCCTGCTAGCCCTGAACCTTGAAGCCCTCTTCCCTGAAGCCTTTGAACCGCAGAGGATGTCTTCGATGCGGATGTGGAGTAGTCTCTGTAGTAGTCACTGCCCCTGCCCGAACAGCTCAATCCCAAGCAGTCCGCGGCCCAATTTCGGGCCTGATGAGGTCTTGCGGGGGCCCTTAAAGCTGCATCGAGTTGCTTCTGCAGCAAAAATGGGCAACATGTCCGTCCCACCCTCAGCCCTGAGCCCTCAAAGCTTTAAAGCACACAAAAGCCCCCAAAGCCCCCAACAAGTCTTCGCCTCAGAGGGCCAATCTGGGATTGATTCGGGCAGAAGCTTTGGTTGCCATGACCCCTAATGCTGTATGACCCTGCAGGACCGGTAGAAAATTGGTGTCTGTAGGGTCCAAATTACGATTCCGAGTCCCCAGAAATGCTGATTCCAAGAGTTCGAACTGCACGCAGGGGGGGGGGGGGAGAGGAGGCTCTTTTCTGAAGCAGAGGGGCCTAAGAACCTCGAGAGCTTCAAGCAGTAGAACCTTCTTCGCGGGGCTCCAGATGCTGGGCTGTAGAGTTTTCGGGTTTTCGCTTGACCCCGTCCTACTATGCAGTCCCTTGACTTGACTGAACCCTGTGACCAGAAGCTTCTCGAATTTTTTAGGGAGAGCGCCAGGGTGAGCTTGAGACTCTAAACCCTAAACCCTAAACACCTAAACCCTAAACCCTAAACCCTAAACCCTAAACTCTAAAACCTAAACCCTAAAAACCCTAAAAACCCTAAAAGCCCTGTGCAGGAAGGGGGAACCGACTGGGAGAGCTGGTTCCAGGCTGCCCTGAGGGGGCTCTGAAGCTTCGTGGGCTTTCTCTCTCTTTTTCTTCTTTTTTTTTTGGGCGGGCTCTGCGAAGGAGCTTAAGGATCGAGAGTCTAGCTTCAGGGTAGGTCTTGAAGTCAGGGTTCAGTTTATGGTTTGCTTGGTAAGGTTGAGGCTTCTAGCAATCTTCTTCTTGGCGGGAAAGTCCGTGATCTCAGTCAGGTTGGGGTATGCAGATGCAGCTGGACTTCAGCGTTACTCCAGCAACCCTAAACCCTAAACCCTAAACCCTAAACCCTAAACCCTAAACCCTAAACCCTAAACCCTAAACCCAAAACCCTAAACCCTAAACCCTGGTTGTGCACTGCTTCCAAGCCGAGCATTGCAGAAGCATTCAAGTCACCGCCTTGCTCAAAGTTGTTTTTTTCTGCAGGGGCATAGGTATCAGATGATGCCGAACATGATGCACGCATGCTCAACAGCCTTCTCATCGAAGCAATCAAACGGAGACATGGGCAGATGGCACGTCAGCATTTGTTGAAGCTTTATAACTACCTCCGGTTCTCAGATTTTAGCGTAGACTGTGCAAGCCATCGCCTGGTCGCGGTGTGCGTCACAATGGTGAAGTCTGCGGGTAGGCAAGCAAGCTCCAAGGCCGTCAAGAAGGTGCACCTCAAGACCAAGAAGACAGGCAACAATGACACCACAACGACTACCGACGAGGCAGAATGGTACTCCGCTGAAAGCAACATCGCTTCCCTTCGCCGCATGATGAAGAAGTTCACCGGAGTGCGAGATTTGTCATGCCTTGACCTTTTCGGCGCATCGGGTGGAATCAAGAACGCCTGGGGTCGCCACAGGAAGAAGGCCGAGTTGTCTCGTGGCATTCTTAATGGCATGTTTTTACAACTTTAGAACTTGTGTGTGAACCCTGAACCCTAAAAGCCCTAAACCCTAAACCTGTAAGCCCCTAAACCCTACAAACCCTATCGACCCAAAACCCCTTTCATCGTGAAAGTCCGTAGTCGGGAAGTGGTGAGCAGCTGAGGTATGACATCAAGAAGTACGGCCTCAAGCATGACATTTGCAGCGAGCGCGGCTTCGAGAACTTGCTGCAGCTGGGCTTGAGGATCAAACCAGGAGGGGTCATCGTCGCTGGACCCCCATGTTCGCTTTTCATCTTCCTGTCCTCATCGATTCACCGCAGGAGCCGTCGCAGGCCGTGGGGGAACCAGGAGTACCGATCCGTTCGGCTTTCGAATTGCATCGTGAAGAACATGACCACTTTCTTGCAGCTCATGTCTCAACGACGTGTGCATTTCGTGATTGAACAGCCATTCGGCAGTCAAATGTTCGATCTCCCACCACTCCGGCGCCTCATGAGTGACGTCGCAGCCATCCGAGTGACGACCTACATGGGTTGCTTTGCGCACAAGATGAAGAAACGAACCATCCTTGCAGGTACGTTGCCATCGTTGTTAAGCATGGAGCGATCTCTGCGCCCGCAGGATCGCAAACGCTTTGAGAAGAACCGGAAGAAGTTCTACATCCGCTGTGATGGCAAGGTCCAGGGCACCAAGGCGTTGCAATCGAGCGCAGATTACACGCCCCAGTTTTGCGACGCCCTCTATACCTGCTGGAAGGAAAAGTGAGACTTGGGAAGTCCCTCCGTGTTTTTTCTAGCTGAACACGTTGCGGCCAACCTGGCTGACTGAAGCCGGGCTAATGGGGGTTGTAGTTTTGCAGTGGAGCGCGGGTCACATGCGCACTATGGACCCAGCAGGGACACTGTCGTAGCCAAATCGGTGAACTGGCTGTTCTGAAAAAGGCGCATCTTGTACGTTGCACGTTAAGCACATGATCATCATGGCGTTGCCAGCTGTCTGTGCTAGTCAGTAGTGAACATATCGTAATTATATTCCCTTATACTCACTGAACTTTCCACTATTGTGATACAAAGCCCTGTTCTGATTCTTAAGGCAGGTCACTTGACGTACTTGCACATGTGACTCTGAGTATCGGGCTCACTATCAGCTCACATCAATTACTTGCCGTAGCGACTGGAGTGCATGGAGCATGTGCTGCATTTGCAGCTCCTGAACACCTTACCAAACACACATCATTCTCTTGCGTTCAGGGGCAAGTCCCAGTTCGAAATCGGCAAGGTGTGCGGTTGAAAGCCAGGGACGGCCGAAGCCCCTGCCCTTGAAAAGAACAAAGCGTGCCTGCGAGTGCGCCAGGAGGCATTCCGCCAGCCTGATGTGAACAACACCAACACGCTCTGGTCACTTGGCCTGTCCGAGGGCTCCATGCTCTATGGGTTTTTGCACCATGGGGGGGCTTGGCCAGCTTGAGGATTCAGATCTTCGGGGTTTCGATCTCAGAACATAGGCGATCAAAGAATCTTGCGCTGCACTTGCCACCCCGTCCATGCATGACAGAGCTTTGCTAGGTATCCTTGCTGACAGGGTTTTGTAACCTGTGCCCCGAACCCGAAACTTCCCTGCAAAAAAGAACCCTGCGTACACCCTGTATCCTTCAGGTTTTCCATCTGCCTCGTCGAGCAAGATCCGGCCATCATGGCAGAGGTGGCGGGGGTTCGGTTGAGGTCCGGGATTCTTCGATGGTTATTTAAGCCCCAAGAACAGGCAGTTGAGCTTGCCCCCTCGGCACCTGCAGCCGATGGAGAGCTCTCGATTCCGATGCAGACCCTGCAAAGCTGCAAAATCCTTGAAAGATCAAGTCCTCCCTCACTTCCGGACCATCCCCTGAAGAGAAGGAGGGTTTTCGGTGTTCTTGCTGAGTCATTGCCAAGCCAAGCTGCCCGCCAGATCTTGCGGACCACTTTCTCGACCATGCCCGAGCTTCGCTATCTCCTGGTCTTTGTGCCTTCCGCTATCTCCGAGGACCGGGTGTGGATTTCTGCCGAGGGTGCTGTCTCGAGCGTGATGTTTGAAATGATATGTTGAGAAGACAATGGTAGTACGAAATGTCCCAAAAATGCATGGGACCCATCTGCTCAAACCTCCCCAAAACTCTAAACCCTGAATCCCAAACCCTAAACCATAAACCTTAAACCCAAAGCCCTTGAGCCATGAACCCCCCAACCCTGAACCCTCAACCGAAAGGAAGCCTCAAGTCTGTGTTGCCCCCCCCCCCCCCTGACTCAGGTCACATGGAAGCCCCCAACTCTCAAACGGTCATATCCTGTGCTTAGGGTTGAAGGGCTATTGCTGATGAAACGTGCCAACTGGGGACATGTCTCTGAACCATATCCACAAGGCAGGCCGAGGGCATGCGCAGCTGAAACCCTGCTAAAGGCATGGTGGATCTTGAGATTTTCGGCTCTGCCCTCATGCTTCCAGCGCTGGATGGGGGTTTTGTAGTCAACTGCAGGTGCAATGGCCGGGCGAATGGTTACCGCGCCCAACCAGGCACTGCAGTCGTGGACATTTCAGCAACGGGGTCCAAGCGTCATGGTGAGGCCCCCCCCTGGCTTGAGCGACTTCTTTTGCAACTTCCGGACAGCGACCGCGCGCTCACACAAGAGGGGCAACAGGCCGTCACCTGCCAAGCAGCGCCGGGATGCCCAGCGCAGCTCTGCTTACAAGCCGATGGGAACAGTCTTAGCCTCCGCGATTAAATCGATTCTCGTGGGCAGAGAAGGAGTGCTGAATGATATACACACGGCTTGCTCCACTGCTGGCAGTCGTCGCGGCAGACATCGCGACTTGTATCCTCTGCCTTTGCTGGGCTTCTGGCCTGAGGATGTGCAGGTGCCTGGGACTTGCGTGGACGCAGCCTTGAGCGTTGCTAATGCTTGCATCCTTAGCCTCAACACCTTGTGGTGCGACTTTAAAGTTGCTCGAGTGCCACATCCCCGCAGCCGCCCGACAGCCCCACAGCAAGAGGTGCACAGCCATGTGGTGCATAGGACTGCGCGACTGCTGTCACGCTTGGCGCAGCATCAGGACCAAGGCTTCCCTTGGCGCGGCATGTTCAGTCACTTTGAGCAAGCCCGGCAACCGCGGTATGAAGAGCTGCGGGGGGACGCTGTGGATCTGCCACAAAAAGCCGCCACGTGCGACCCTCTGGTGCATCTTCCAATTGGCTTGCGCGAGGCAGTGTCACATCCTGCTGCGATCTTTCCGGACAAGGCAGATGGCATTCCTTCGGACATGGGCAGCGAGCAAGCGACAGACCGAAGGGAGTATATTGCTTTGGTGGTGCGTGAGCTGCAGTGTGGCAAGCTTAGGTTGCGACGACATGTCCGAGGCATTGCTCCTGTTTTCGCTGCACGGAAAGCTGAGGGCCGGCAGCGAAAGATTTGGAACGGGTCGCGCTTGTCCCAGCTGGCTCTGAAACCACCAAAGCCAGAGCGGTTGGCGTCTCCATCCGTTTTCCTGGACATGCATGTCCGACAAACAGAAGCGTTGTTCTACTCAAAGCGTGATGCTGAGACCTTTTTTGATGTGCTTCGAGTACCTCTGGAGTTGCAAACTTGGTTTGGCCAGGAAGCAGTGCACGCTGCAGAGCTCTGCAGCACCGGCAAGTGGACATTGCTGGAGCTGAGCTCGCTCGTCGATGACCTGTCGGGCGAGGTGCTGACAGGCGACTGCAGGCTTCACCCTGTCCACGCTGTGTGGCCCATGGGGTTCAGCTGGTCATCTGCTGTAGCTCAGAGTACAACGTTGTCTGTTGTGGCGGCGGCAGGCGTTTCGCAAGAGCAGGTGCTGTGCATGGACCATCCCCCGCCTGATGACCAGACTGAGCTGTGCCTGGTGGCCACTGACGATACCGTCTTTGTGCACAGGGACAAGAAACGTGGCCAATGCACTCTTGACAAGTTTGACGCAGCCATGGCCGCAGCTTCAATCCCACGAAAAGTCAGCAAAGACGTTTCCTTGTCCGAAACGATTACGGCGCTAGGGTGCGAGATCACCAGCCGGCCACACATGGCAGAGCCGGCTGTGGCAAAGCTTCTCACTTGTGCGGGCAGCCTCCTGGACGTTTTAGACAAGGGCGCAGCCTCTCCTTCAGCACTCAATGGGCTGTTGGGTCTTTTACAGTGGTTCTGCCTGCTTCAGCGACCGGTGTTTGCAACCTTTGATCAGGTGTATGAGTTTGCAAGACGCGAGCCCCAAGGCAAGCCACAGAAGTTGCCAGCAAAGGTGAAACAAGAGCTGGCTGTGGTCTTCGGCTTGCTTCCGTTGCTCAGTGTGGGACTGGACAAGCCCTTCTATGAGGAGCTGCTAGCATGCGACGCGGCGCCTGAATTTGGCTTTGGTGTCTCCGCAGCTGCGTGCAATGAATCTACTTTGCTCTCCGTCAGCCGCTTGGCAGAACGCCGTGGAGACTACATCCGCCTACACCAGGTGCCAGGTGAGGAGAGTGAGCAGACTCGAATTGGAACACCGCACAGGCTGAAAGTGTCGAAGAAAGCTTTCCGGACCATCGTCAGTGCACGTGCTGGCTACAAGGCGCATTCTGGTGTCCTGGAGGCGCATGGCTTGCTTTTGACTTTGAAATGGCTGGCCCGCAGCCGCAGAAAGCATCACAAGAAAGTCGTCATTCTTGTCGACGCAAAGGCTGTGCTTGGAGCGGCAGCCAAAGGCCGGACCTCCTCACCAAGTCTGCGAGGTGTCATCCGGGCTGTTGCAGCGCACAGCTTGGCAAGCGACTTGCTTGTGAAGCTAGTCTACATTCCTTCCGAAAGCAACCCTGCAGACGCTCCTTCCAGAGGGAAGGGTCGCCTCCATCGAAAAGTTCGTCGGCAACAGCGGGCCTGAAAGATTCCTATTCCTATGCATGCATTTTTGATGGGTGTAAATCCTACAGACACAAGGCACTGACGCCCTGTCAACCATTACCGGACGCACTACGAATGGCACCGAGCAAACTGGTCTTGGTGGCACTTTCGGCAGCTGTAGGACAGGCTGTGCGTTGTTCTGGTTGAAGGTGGGCAGCTACAGTCGGGTCCAACTGTGGTGACCAGTTTTGTTACAAAACACTTATTACGTCTGCGCTGTTTCCTATAGGCGCAACCAGACGCTGGTGGTTGGGACTCATGCAAAGCCAGCTGGCTCTCGAGGCAGCATTCTGGCTGCTCTTCACTGATTGCCAGTCTGTTTTCCAAAGAGCTCTAACCACCAGTGCCTTGACGTCAAAAGGCTACGGGCTGCAAATCCTGCAGTAAATGGCCGAGAGTGGCAATGCAGCAATGAAGGGCTATTGCTGATGAAACGTGCCAACTGGGGACATGTCTCTGAACCATATCCACAAGGCAGGCCGAGGGCATGCGCAGCTGAAACCCTGCTAAAGGCATGGTGGATCTTGAGATTTTCGGCTCTGCCCTCATGCTTCCAGCGCTGGATCCCTCCCAACCCGCCCGGGGACTCATGCAAAGCCAGCTGGCTCTCGAGGCAGCATTCTGGCTGCTCTTCACTGATTGCCAGTCTGTTTTCCAAAGAGCTCTAACCACCAGTGCCTTGACGTCAAAAGGCTACGGGCTGCAAATCCTGCAGTAAATGGCCGAGAGTGGCAATGCAGCAATTAGGGTTTAGGGTTTAGGGTTTTGGGCTTAGGGTTTAGGGTTTAGGGTTAGGGTTCAGGGCCATTTTCCTTGGGGCTCCGTGGTCGGGTTTGGCCTTTCGGGCTTTTTGTCTTCTTTTTGCTCATGCCCTGCACGCGAAAGCCCTGCACGCGAAACACCCCAAACCCTGAACCTTAAAGCCTCAACCTCACGCCCAACACCGGGATTAAATCGAGCAACATTTCCCTTCCTGAACGCCATAGAGATGGAGTGCTGTGTCGGATTCCCCCCCTCACTCCCCAAAACCCCCCCCAAGACTTGAAGCAAAAGCCCTAAGACCCCCTCAACCCTCGAGCTGATGGTGCCCTATGTGGGTTTAGGGACTTGGGGGGCTTTAGGATACCCGGGAGGATGCGGCCATCAAAGTCCTCCAGCCGTTTCAGTCCTTCGCGCAGCTAGATGCCTCCACCTCGATGTTGGGCTTGGGGTGTATTTCTTACGGTAATAAGTTGCGAAGATGTGACATAGCTTTGAAATCGTTCTTGATTGAGCTTACTCACCCACCGAGGCAAAAGCAGCATTTTCGGATCTCATAACTCTTTCTTGCATGGGGGTTTCGGGTTCACGGGACCCTGAAAGTCCTAAGGCCTCAAGAGCCTTTGGGCAACTCAAAGCCGCAAAAAGCGGGTCATCGCGTGGGGTTTGCACTCTCAAAACTTAAGCCCCTAAAGCCCTTGTAACTCCCCCCTCCAAAAAGAAACAACTTAAAACTCCCCCAATCAAAGAAAAAACAACCAAAAACAGAAGAAGAAGAAGAAGAAGAAGAAGAAGAAGAAGAAGAAGAAGAAGAAGAAGAAGAAGAAGAAGAAGAAGAAGAAGAAGAAGAAACCTTGAAGCCCATCTCAACCCAGCGAAAGTCCCTCAGCTGCGCCTGCCCAGATGGAGTCGGAAGAGCTCATGGCGATGAACCACTGGGCTGCTCCCAGCCCG
This sequence comes from Symbiodinium natans, assembly GCA_905221605.1. Taxonomy (NCBI): domain Eukaryota; class Dinophyceae; order Suessiales; family Symbiodiniaceae; genus Symbiodinium; species Symbiodinium natans. The sequence goes on along the minus strand of CAJNDS010002173.1, from coordinate 258,652 downwards.
GGGCTCCACTAATTTTAATCATTTCAGGGTTCATACTTAGTTGTGTGGGATCTAGGTCCCGGGATGTGGGCATGTTCGGGGCTACAGCGAAGCATGAGGCCAAATGGAGGCCAACATGTGTCATGCAAGTCGTGAGGATCAGGGGCCCCCCAAGAGATCGACACGAAGCCCCCTAATCCACAAGCCCCGAGAGCCCCCCAAGAGCCTCCGTAACTCAAAGGTCTTGAAGGCCATCCCCCGATGGTCCTCTGCTGCAACCGGTCCCAGGTGCAGGGGGGGGGTTTGGGGGGCTTGTCGGCTTGCTGAGCTGTGGATCCGGCTGAGCATCTTAAGCTTCGGGATTCGCTCTGTTTGTCCGTGGAGGCTGAACATCTCTTAAACCTTCCACCCCCTGACATGAACACCTGAGCTCGCAGGTCATCGCGCCCCTAGGTATCCGCATCGCTCGAGTGGAGGCGCCCCTGCTGGGTTCGGAGTTTCGTGCGATCGGGCCAGTTGTTGGGGTTCAGGATTGAAAAGTTCAATCCCAGGATGAGACTGCTGCAAACCGGTGCAAGGTTAAACTTTCGGGTCTTGGACATGTGCAAATGCCGAACCCCCCCCAAAGCAGCAACTGCAGGAATGTCCACGGACTGAGGAAGGGATCAGCCGAGCACCCTCAAACGCTTGCCAGGGTTGCTGAGGCAGGTTACCTGCAAATCCTGAAGCGAACACTCCACCACCAGGGTCCCAAAACCTCCCAAGTCCCTCGACGTCACCGGATGTGAGGACCACGACAACCTCGCGGCTGTCTTCGATGCCCAGAGTGAGGCACGCGTTCAGCGTGTAGCCCCTTTCGGGCCTGAGTGCTTCAGGGGTTGAGTCTTCAGGCTTTCTCTTTTGCCACGGTTTAGGGGGTTTTTTCCGCTCTGCATTTGAGGGCGTGGCTCAGTTCCGCTCTTGGTCCACGGGTCTGAATCCGAAGCTGCAAGCACTGTGAAACACATCCATAAGCAAGGCTTCAAGAGCAATATATGTTAACACCCCTCACCCCTCCCCCACCTACCCCTTAACATTGTTAAGTATCAACTCAAATTAACAGCAACCATAAAATTGCTTCGGAATGCTCCCAAGATGTAAGGGATGGGGGTTGCGGGAGTTAGGCTATTATCCAGCACGCTCGTTGACTTGGGCCACAAAACCCAAAGCCCCTAAACCCTCCGTTTGTACAATCACGAAAGCTGGCCTCTCTGAGAGTAAAACATGCGGCGCGGTGGCATCTTGGGTGTGTAGAGGGGGGGTTCAGGGGAATCCAAAGAGGGTAGCCCCTATCTGCGAAATAGCCATATTCCATGAACCCTAAACCCAAAACCCGAAACCCTAAACCCGAAACCCTGAACCCGAAACCCTAAACCCGAAACCCGAAACCGTAAACCCTAAACCCTTCAAGTACACCCGTAGCTGACATGTTCAGGTCGTCACCGCAGTCTACGGTGATTTCTTCATCGCGGAGCTCGTAGAGGCCAGTGCTACGCTGCCACACCCCAAACCCTCTGACCTTAAACCCCGAGCCCTCCGACCTTTAGCCCTAAGCCCTATGACCTAAAACCCCCAATCCCTACTGACTCCAAACCCTAAACCTGCCAAGAAGCTTGCACCCTCGTGTGGAGTGTTCTGGGCTTCGGCCACCTCCCGCGCTGGAGAGTTTCCAGAGTGGGCTGAGGCGCAGAACGAAGAGAACCGTGCGCTGGTGGCCGAGGTTGGCCCAGCGTTCTGGTCTTGGGGATTCAGGCCTAAACCCTAAACCCTAAACCCTAAACCCTAAACCCTAAACCCTAAACCCTAAACCCTAAACCCTAAACCCTAAACCCTAAACCCTAAACCCTAAACCCTAAACCCTACACCATAAGCCGTTTTCGATTTTAGGGGTTTGGGGTTTTAGCGGAGTCGGAAGTTATGTTTGCAGGGGTTCCGGATTAGGTGGACGGCCGCGCGGTCGGACTGATGTGCCTCACGTCAGATGTGGACATCAACGCTGTCGCCTCAGCTGAGCTGTCTTCGAAATCGGTTCTCCTGAAGCTTGAGATTTTTGAGCTTTCGGGGGGTTGTGGCTGAGGCTTCATGGCCAGAGTTCACCTGAATTGTGGAATCTACCTCCCTGTGCAACCTATGTGAGGACCCGCCGACGTAGTTTCAGGTCTATTCCGAATTGAGGGGCGTTGGGCTCCCTGGGTCTCTTTCCGTGAGCCATCAGGTGGAGCTAGACTCAGCTAGACCCCCCGAGGTCTTGGCCCAGTGCTTCCAGCTGGATCCCTATGACAACCTCCTCAAAGCGCCCTACATGAAGCTGCTGGGCGCAAGTCGGTCGGGGTGGATTTGGGGCGCAGGGCGTTTGGGCTGAAATTTTCGAGAGGCTAACGGATTGCTGGCTCCATGTTTCCCGACAGCCCAAAGGGCGCTTTAGGGGGTTGAGGGCTTAGGAGCACTGAGGCTTCTTTCTGCTTCTTTTCACTGCTTCTGACCTTTGTCTTGGTGTGGCGTGGAGAGGCCCCCAGGTCGATATCGCCAGGTCGAGATTCGCTTTCTTGGAATGCTTTCCGGCTCTGCCTAAGCCCTAGAAACACTAGAAGCCCTACTAGGAATGCTCCGGAATTCTAACAAGCTCTCTTCTAGGGTCCAACCCAGGTTCTTCCAAGCAGCTAAGCGTTCTCTCTTCAGGTTTCGGGGGTTCGGGGCTGAACTTCCGCTGAGGAGTCCCGGATGTGTAAGCAAGAGCATGGTCTCACCCGTTTTCACCGCTTTGGACTTGCAACCCTAAACCCGAAACCCCCGAACCCTAAACCGTTTCGTGAGATTCAGACTGGGCCACCGGGACCATCGAACCAAGGCGTGTTCGCGCCCACGCGCGGGCGGTGCTTGAAGATGGGGAGCAGGCCAGGGCCTGATACTTAGTCATAAGTACTAGGGTATAGGGGTTTGGGGTCTAGGGTTTGGGGTTCAGGAGTTGAGAGTTCAGGAGTTGAGGGTCCAGGGCTTGGGTTTTTTGGAGTTTAGGGTCCAGGTGTGGGGATTTGGGTTTAAGGGCTTACTGAAAGGCAGCTTTACGCAGCGTATGTTGTAAATACATAGTGGGATGATGTTGTTTGAAGTCAATAAGATGGTCTCCTCTTCATGAATTTACGGTCACTTAAGACAAGTTCATTAGAGATTAGGGCTTGCCGCAAGGGGCTAGAAGCTTACGATGCTGGTTCTTGCGTGTGTGCACGTGCCTCACGCACATCTGTTAAGCTCCCTGCTGCCCTCCTTCATGAAGCAACATCTCGGTGCATTGAGAGTCAGGGCTTAAGTGCTTACACTTTTTGTTCGGACAGCTTGGAGCCTAAACAGGTCCAATTCGAGGTGTGTTGCGATCTTCCCCAAGTGCCGCCCACGGCTGCATCAAGCCTAAGCCCTCATACGACCCTCTACCCACACTCTACCTCCCCAACGCACTCTCTCTTGACTGCGGCAGAGGCATCCCTGTGCTCCAGGGGCGATTTTCTACAGGCCGGATCTCAGTAAGCTTCGGGGTACTAGGGTTCAGGCTTCAGGGTTCAGGGACGTTCAGGGGTTGATGTCCTTTTTCCTCTCCAAGCGTCTAACCTTCCGGATCTCCTTGTCACACCTTGGGACCCTGTCAACACCTGGTCTGGAGAACGCTCGTCATTTCATGAGTCTTCCCGCTGGAAAACGGATGCAGGAGTCTTCGGTCTGGAGCTCCAAGTCTAGGGTCCAAAGGGTTATAAGCTCGTTCGATCTGCGTTTACAAAAGGTGGGCTCGCTCTTGCAAAGCCCATGCTCCCTCAATATCAAGGTTTTTTGAGCTAATGCTATGAGATACTAGAATTAGAAGATTCAATGTTAGGGGTTGGGGGGGTTAGTCTTCGGGCGGAGGTCACTATAAACCCCCTTCAAATCCATAAGGTCAGGGCTTAGGGTTTTTGGTTGAGGGTCCCCATTTGCACCTCAGCCTTAAACCCCACAACCCGAAACCAGGTGTGTGGATTTGTAGGGTCTGAGGCCCCCAACAGCCCTCGCTTTAGCTTAGGGCCTTTCCCAACCTGCTCAAACCCCCTCAGGCGCTAAGCCCGAAGATGAGTGAATTAGGTACTTTATGTCCCCTCTATATTCGCCTTTACGGGAGTAAATTGGGTACCGAATTCCCTTATCTCCCACAAAGACCCAGTAAGTAAGCCCCTAAGCCCAAAGCCCCAAGCCCTAAACTTCCCTAAGCCCCAAATCCTTTTGCCCTAAACCCTAAACCCTAAACCCTAAACCCTAAACCCTAAACCCTAAACCCTAAACCCCTAACCCCTAAACCCTAAACCCTAAACCCTAAACCCTAAACCCTAAACCCTAAACCCATAACCCATAAGCCCTAAACCCTAAACCCATAAGCCCTAAACCCGGAGCCCTAACTCCTTTTGCCCCTCAAGCTTGGACGCACACTGAGGTGGCTCTTGGCTCCATGGACATGGGGGCTCTCCTGGACTCGATCCCGCAGATGGAGGACCCCCGACAATTTGGGGAATTTGGAGCCTAAACCCTAAACCCTGACCCCAAAACCCTAAACCCTAAACCCTAAACCCTGGACCCTGGACCCTAAACCCTGGACCCTGGACCCTGGACCGTGGACCCTGAACCCTGAACCCTGAACCCTGAACCCTAAACCCCAACCCTCAAACCCTTAAACCCTTAAACCCTCAAACCCTTAAACCCTTAAACCCTTAAACCCTTAAACCCTTAAACCCTTAAACCCTTAAACCCTTAAACCCTTAAACCCTTAAACCCTTAAACCCTCAAACCCTCAAACCCTTAGACCCGTAAACCCTAAACCCTAAACCCTAAACCCTGAACCCTGAACCCTGAACCCTAAACCCTCAAACCCTTAAACCCTTAAACCCTAAAACCCTAAAACCCTAAACCCTAAACCCTAAACCCTGAACCCTGAACCCCATTTCTGCATCTTCATGGATTTGCTTGGGTGCTTTGTGCAATGTTTGACCTGCCTTTTGGTAAGATTTAGGGGTTTCTGGGGCCCCGAGCCCTCAGCATTTTGCACGCACCTGCATCTGAACCTGACCCCTAATGCCGGAAACAAACAAGAAACCAGAAAGTTCAGACTCTAGGCCCTAAAGCCCGATAAAGCCCAAAACGCCCCCAAAAGCCATAAACAAGCCCCCCCCCCCTCGCCCCAAAAACAAAACCCAAAAAAGCCCTCTTGAGGCCCTTTTTTCAAGCACCCTTCTAAGAAGCCCCCTATGAAAGCCCCCCATTACGCCGGGAGGACGGCCGCATCAACGCTGTGCAGCTCCACGGCGCGCTCCAGCCCGCGGCCCCAGCTGCCAGAGCCAAACCCTTGGTTTTGTGGAGCATTTGGGGAGGGGGGGGGGGGTAGGGTTTAGGGGTTGAGGGGTTGAGGGGTTGAGGGGTTTAGGGGTTTAGGGGTTTAGGGGTTTAGGGGTTTAGGGGTTTAGGGGTTTAGGGGTTTAGGGGTTTAGGGGGGTGTAGAGGGGTTTAGGGGGTCAGGGGTTTTGGGGTTTAGGGTTTAGGGGTGAGAGGTTGAACCTCTGAACCTCTGAGCCTCCCTCCCGCTGAGCCTTTGAGGATGCAGGAGTTTGCCGATGAAGTGGGGGAGGTGCTACAGGCACCCTCTGCTGGCATGGCTTTAGGGGAGGGACTCTGCGTGCAAGGCCCAGGCAGGGGCTTCAGGATTTTAGGGTTGAGGGTTGAGGGGATAAGAGTTGAGGGGTTGAGGGGTTTAGGGTTTAGGATTTATAAAATGTGCTTTTTGAGGTTTGGTCTACGTCTCAAGGAGTGCTGCCAACTTGATCATGTACGTATGTGTTGGCTACCTGAGACAAAGGAACTCCGACAATGGAGAAACACCAATTTTGAGAAATGCCCCTATTGCAAGTCTGAAAGCAGGAAGCCCTACTCCTGTTCAGCCCCCGGGCCCTGTCCCGGTTCAGGGCTCAGGGCGGCCTTTAAGCATGCCTTGTACCCCTCCCCCCCAACCCCCCAATTAACCAAAGAAAGGCCACAACCTCACTTACGACCCGACGGAGGAATTTGAGAAGAGCATCATGATGCTGTTCTGGCAAGTGAACTTCCTGGAGCCGATGTTGCAGGCACGCAGCCATAGCCGTAGCCCCTTCCGTGGGGGAGGGGGAGAAGCTTATCGGTGTCCATCACGGGTCCCAGGAAAGTCTTGCACCTAACCTGCTGCCCTGCACTTTGTCTCAGCTGAAGGCCCCAACCAAAGCCGCAAAACCGTTGCTTCCCAGAACCTTCAACGCACAAAGGTCCGCAACACCAGGATTGGCCCGAAGCTTTCCGAGCCCCGAGCAGTCGAACCGAACCCACCCGAATCCCTCAGCCCTCATGCCCGGCGGGCCACTCCTTCAGGAGAATTCCCTCCTCTTCCCGCAGAAGGCAGACTCCTCTCATCCTGGGGACTTAGGGTGTAGGGCCTTTCGGGGCAGTTTTCGGGTCTTGTAGGGCTTTGTATAGGGTGCACCGGGTTCATAATGTTTCTTGGGTCTGTAGGGTTTATAGATTTTTGTTGGCCGTTTTCTTTTTGGTTAGAGTTAGGTGGCCCACAAAGACAAGCCTCCTTCACCGAAAGCACCGAGTCTATTTGGGCTCCAACCCCGAGTCTCTCTCCAGAACCGCGCGGCATCTAACGTAGTCGTTTACATGCCACAGGACGCAGGAAGGAGGGCAACAGAATGTGGGGGGTTTAGGCTTCTCCCAGTTCAGGCAGAGCTGAGAGCAGTTCTTGAAGGCAGCCCAAACCCGCAAGGAGCTTAGTTAGTGTGCAAGGTCAATGAGTGCGTGCAGCTCTTCCAGAGCCTCGACATCAACGAGCGGAAGAAGATTGCGGGCGAGGCGGGCGCCAGGGAATGAGACTTCGGCACTGTGGCGTAGAACTTCCTTAAAACCCTATCCTGAGCCTGAGTGCTACAAGATTCCCCCATCCGGCTCGGAAGGTGCTTGGGAAGTGGACCGAAGTGCAGGACATCCTGAAGCTGACGAAGGAGCAGAGGGTTTAGGAACCATGGGGAGGATTGTGATTGTGAACGGTTTGCCTTGGGGGAAGCCGGGGGCGGGGGGGGGGGGGGGGGGGGGGGGGGGGGGGGGGGGGACTTCGGGTCAGCTTTAGGCCTCATGTGTAACCGCCCAAACCTCTCTCAGCCCTCAGCGACACGCAAAAACCCCTGAAAGCCTTAGCGCACTTAAGCTCTTGGCCCCAAGATTCAGGGAGCTGGTCGGTTGTTGGGTTAGGATGGTGGGGAGAGGTTAAGGGTTTGCTTAAACTTTGCAAAGCCGGGTGTGGGCCGCGCGCGCGCGCGTGCCGTCCAGGAAGCCATTGCGGCACCAGAAGACGCAGAGCCTCTGGAGGATGATGCTTCGCTAGCTTGCTGTTGGCTGGGCCTCAGAAAGCCTTGAAGCCCTAAAAACCCTGCATAGCTTCAACAGTATCTGCCCCTTTAGATTTGCGCAGGCTGCAATGCCAAGCCCCTATGTTGCCACTTTCGGAAGATCAGTTATATCCCCCGCCAAGTGCTCAATGATGGAACCCTGGTTACAAATGACCTCTGGGGATGGCGGGAGGGGCTACCTAGCCATGCTCCCGCTGCTCTGGCGGTGTGACGGTGCGACGTTTGGGGGGCGTTGAAGCCAGACGTTACGGGCCCTTTTGTTGCCTAAAGTACTCTAAGCATTCTAAAGTCGACATAGACACACCCGAGGCCCTTGGGGGCAATTCCCCACTGCATAGCCCTAGGGCCCCAGGGTCCCTTGCCATGCTGCGTTCGACCGGATGCTTTGCCCTCAACCCTGAAGCGTAAGCCCGAACTCCCGAACCCCAAACCCGACCCCCCAATTCCTACCATGAAGGTTCATGGGTGGTTATTAGTAGATGTACTCGTGCCTTGAACTTCGAGCCACAAGTACACCAAAAAGCCTGCTTGAGCCCAGCACTCCTCCTAAAGCCTCACAACCCTGAACCCGAACCTCCCGTAGAAAACGGCGCATCCCCCATTTGAGCCGAGCCCGAGCCATGCCGGCGCCCTCGCCGAGCGATGCGCCGGGCCGCCCTCTGCGCCTTGCACCTGGCGCTCTTTGGGGCAGGCGCCCGGGTAGTACCCGTACCGGGCTTCGAGGGTGTGTTGGGCTGTCTGCTTAGGGGCTTAGAGCGGTTTCTTGGGCGTAAAGGGTTTTAAGGGCTTGTCGCCCGAATGCCAAGCCGCCATGGTACAGAGGCCTGGGCGCTGGGGCGGTGCCGAGCTGGGCGGTCGGAGTGGGCTGGACGCTCCTGGCGGCTTGGGCCCAGCTTGCGGTGGTGGGCGGTTTAACAGTTGTTGCACGGAGGTGGGGGCTTTTGGTTTGAGGGCTTAGGACTTCAGGGCTAGAGTGGCTCCCAACCTTGAGACGTTTTTTCTTGCGCAGCTGGAGTGGTCGGATCTTCCGCCGTGTCTCTTGGGAGGCCCTCGCCCTAGCCCTAGCCCCCCTTCTCCCCCCTTCTCCCCCCTTCTCCTCCCTTTTTTCCCAGCAAACGCTCCCAAGGTGGCCGACCTGCTGTGGCAGCTTCCTGGCCTCTATGAGGAGTGATCATGGGGGGGCGCTTCACTCCTTGAAGGATGCGAGAGGTTCGAGTGTGTTTGGCACATGGCCGGGCTTCAAGAGCTCCAGGCCGAGCCTGTGGAAGTTCCCAAAGTGAGAACAATGGGACACCCCACCTCACGTCGTGTTGGTTGAAGACTTCCAAATGACCAAAGACACAAGACTTCGAACTGAGCACATCCGAAATTGAAACCTGCATGTGTGTCTTCGCATGCCCACGCAGGTGCGTCCCTGGCGTTTATGCGCTCGCACACGGGTGCAAGATCGGCTTGGGGGTTCTGAGTTTCCTCCTCGCTGGTTGCAACCCGAATGGCCAACTTGACTAAACCCCAGCAGCCAAAAGCCCCAAACTCTTGCCCTGTGAGAAGCTTGAGGAGGAACTCCATCACTTGGTCGGAGCTTGCCGTGAGACGATGCTGTGCTGCTGGGCCAATGTAGGGTCCAGTCTAAACCCAGTGAGAGAATTATAAGCACTACAAGGAGCTGTACCATAGCAGGGGAACAAAAGAGACAAATCCCCAGGTCGATGCTGGGTTGAGAGGGATCTGCGTGGGAAAATCCGCAGCAATTTTGCAGCCTCCTCGCAGCCATTTCGAGTTGTGTGGCTTCTATGTGCGTTAGTATCTTTGCAGTTTCTTCACGAGCATACAATGTGCGTGTGCAGGAAGAAGCATAGCAATGTTTCGTCCACCCTCATGCCGCTGACATTTCGATACGGACATGTGCTATACATGGGCAGCATTCAAAGACACGCGTGCGTATGGCAAGTGCAGCAATATTCGCCCACGTTTGCATGTGTATCGACAAACGCACATGTCTTTTTGCAACACACCATCTTTTCTGTGCGCGGACATGCCTTTTCAGTGGCGCACACACACTTTCGCTTTGCACGCATCACTGCCTAATTTTGTAACAATTTAGTAACAATCAACTCCGAATGTCAGCCGAGGCATTTTGGCAGCTTGGCTCAGTCAGAGATTGGTAGGGTTTTAAGTTAATTGCTCCTGGCATCGCTGGTCAGGGAAGGGCTTATGTGATGGGGATCCTGGTGCTTTTTTCAGGGTGTTTCAGGTCAAGAGTCTCTACGGTTTAATCTTTGGGTGGGTGCACTGGTTCTGCGGACCAGGACCCATACTTCGGGATTTGCGCATGTTTGCCACAAGCCAGACCAAACGATTCAACTTCCGGCCACGAAGGGCCGAGTCGCGGACCGAACAAAAGCCGCCCCCGAAGCCCAAAATCATAAACGCCAAGCCCGAATTAGAACCTTTTTCATTGGGCCACAGAGGCTCTTGGATTTTGCAGGGCAGTGGCTAGTTTATTTGGAGTGCCTAGGGAGCTGAAGGAATCCACCTAGGCCTACTATGTCGACAGTGTGGCTGTGTACATGGTGGCCGTGATGCACGATAGGCGCACCTTGCATTGGATGGCAGCATTGAGGTTATGGACTGTTAGAACGAAATCTGTTGGCATTAGCATACTGTCCATGAAGGGAGGGGGGGTTGACTTGTTCCGTCTTCGCCTGCGACCCTAGGCACAAAGCTTAAATTCTTAAACCCTGGACCCTGACGTCGGCCAAGCCACGCGCAGCCATCTTCGTACTGAAGTCCGTGAGTTGGGGCTTTTCTTAGCATTCAGGCTTCAGGGTGTGCTGAGACGGTGTCCAAGCATGAGGCCTGAGAGTGAAGAACGCCCGAAGGTCCGTGGCAACCGTGCGATTGTGAGTGTTCATGACATGTGTAGAGATTGCAGATCCGGGGGAAGAATCTCGGGGTGGGGTTCATGGCCGAACTCGAAAGCCTTACGAGGCGCTTTGAGGGCGCACACCTTCAAGATAACTTCCGCCTTGCCGTGGAGTACGTCTGCGTGCACTCCAAGGTCGGATCACATGTTCAGGCATTCTGTTTGGAGTTGCGGGGCATTTTACGTGCTTCCTTGCTTGTGTGATGATTCGGGAGGTTGTAGTGAGGGGGGCACTTCTCCACCCGCGAAGGGGCCGAAGGGGTTGAAAATCCTGTGTGCCCGGAATCTGCCCAGTCCCAAGATACTGCACGGCAGGATCTGCCATCGGCACTTAGTTGGCCCATCAGGTACAAGTAAGACATGATTTGGCGACGGTATGTCACAGGCCTGACCCTGATTGAAAGCTCTTTTGACTTAGTAAGTCTGCTGAGCATCCCCTACAATCCCTAGAAGCCCTATTGTAATCCCCATAACCCACCTTACCAATCCTACTTACTAAGTCAAACTGGCTTCCTGCTTTGTTTTGCGTCGAAGTGAAGCTTGAAGGGTTTGCGGTGTCCCAGGCCCTGAAAACCCTCCCAAAACGCCCTGAATCCCCAAGCCTGAAACAACCCTGAACCTCTTATTCACTTCCTCAACCCTCAAGCCTCAACCCTCAACCCTAAACCCTGCTATTTGCTCAAGAACCCGAAAAGAATACAAAAGAATAAATCCTTTTTTACCCTTAATAAGGGTCAGTATTTTTATATATTTTTATTCTGTCGGGGTTCTTAAGCAATTAGTAGAACCGCAAAGCCAAAGCATCTCGGCTCGAACTGACGTGTACTGAGTGTGCGCGTGCGTGCGCGTTCGTGTGTGTGGCGTGTGGTGAACAGCCTCGAGTCCCAAACAGGCCCCTCTTTCCAACAGGCTCAGGGAAGACGCTCTGCTTTCTGCGCTGATGTCATGGCCTGCCGAGCATTTCAACACGAGGAGGCACACTCTGAAGCACTGGTGTTCGGCGGGCAACCGAGCAAAGACCTGTGGCAGACCCTTGCTGGCTCTCTGCTGCTTAATGTTGTCCGGAATCACCTGGCTGCATTGGAGGGGCACACAAGCCGGCTGGATGCCATCATGCGCCGACTACGAAGACAGTTGCGAGAGCGACAGTATGACACGTGGATTGCGACCATGCTGGGCAGGATCCCGGCCAGCGCCAGAAGCTCGGTCTCACGACACTATCGTCTCATGCTGCTGCTGTATCGCCAGCCGCAACAACCAGAGCGACTGGAGTTCCTGCGCAGCCTGGGACCAAACAGCCCGTACAACTTCTACATGCGCCGCGCTGAGTTCACTCTGGCCCAGCATCTTATCCGGAACTGGAGGGTGCCGCAACAGCACACGACCTGGCTCCTACAGGCCATACAGGAAGCCAGACCTGGCGAGGACTTCAACTCGCTACACTTGCTGCTACAATTCTTTGACCCCGAAGCCTTCAGCGACTTCCTGGAGAGCATCGAAGTGCCTGATGACCGGTCAGAGGAGGACGAGCAGCCAAGCGACATTAATCCCTAGCCGGGACTGGAATCCAGGTGATTGGAAGGGGACTGTTCTCCTGCCCGCCATTGCCATCTTCCCTGGTGGGAGAATGCCGACACGCCAGACCATCGTTGGACTACTGGCGCTGCAGGTGATGCCGACCAAGGCCATGCCGGAGGACGCTGTGAAAGAAGGTGAGCCCAAGCGAGCACGATTGGACGAGCAAGCTCCACAGGAACTGGGGACCGCCTCATGCTCGACCACAGCTGTCATCGACCCGCGTCGACGACAGAACATCATGCTTTCAGCGGCAGGCCTTGTTGAAATGGCTTACTACAGCCCTGCCCAGTCAAGCAGGATATACGAGCAACTCACTACAACACTGGAATTCGGATCAGAGGTTGGCATATGGTTCACCCGAAGCGAGCTGTTTGATCTCCTGCAAACAGAACTTGCAACACGACAGGTGAACCTCATGGACTTCATTCGGATCTGGAATGAATATCTGGACTTCCTGAGATTGACAAGTCCCACAATCGAAACAATGGTTCCATGGAGAGATGAGGTGACGAACCCCGTGGAGGCTGCCTTGCCATGCAGTGCGTTCTCTGCAGATCAGGCGTCCAACGGCGCCACGCAGCCTGCATCACAAGCTGCCTCGCTTGAGGGGACCCCGGCCCTGGAGGCCGCGCCTGCCGCCCCGTGCGGGGACCTCATAAGCCTTCACATGCCAGTAAGCAATCGCCTGTCCCGCAAAGCCCGAACCCGACCCACCCGAGTAGCGCCTTCCTGCTTCAGGTCAAATCTCGACAAGCCTGTTCACTTGCCGCGACGTGGAGAGCGCGCAGTGAGCCACGCTCACGGGCGCCTGGCCCGGACAGTTGCTACCCCACCGACCCCCCATAACTTCCCGACCCGCTTCAACATTATCACAACCTTGTATACAGTTCATCCACGCAGCATACCACAGGGCAGGTACTGTCGGCTGAGCATTTCTCTCCCAGGCGCACCTCGAGGTATCCTCGGTGCGCCCCGGTGCCGTGCAACCGCCATCCTACCATACCCAGACAATCCCTCATACCTTGTCAACCTTCAGACTCCTCCATGCAAAGCAGTCACGGCCTGGGTTGTTTCTCCCGAGATGTCGCGTGACAGACATCAACTATCCTTCCAAGTCGCACCTCGAGGCATCCTCGGTGCGCCCTGGTGCCGGACGCTGATACCTAAGGTAGACCCTTACCACCTTCCCCGCCCTAGACACCCTAGATTCACTAGGACGCAAGGCGCAGCCACGGACCGGGTTGGTTTTCCCACATCCTCGCATGATCGGCTTTGCTTGTGGCGACCGCTCATGTCAAGTGCAAGGGCCATTGCAAAATACGGCTGTGCGTGGGACTCTTCGAACAGCTTCACGCAGCCCCATCACATAGAGCCACTGTTCAGGACGCCTGGTGCGCATCACATGCGTGACACGTGCAGTGAAGCGCCTGACTTGCTACTGCGGCGCTGGCCGTCCCTTGCTGCCATAAGTGCTCAGCAAACAGTCCCTAGATGCCCCCGCAGCAAGATTAACGGTAGGATACGTCAGCGTAGGCTCAGCGACTTGCCTGACAATGCCTACGCACGGACCCTCAGATCCGTCAAATCCCAAGCCCGCCCTAAGACCCAACACGCGAACCAAACGCAGCTAAGGTCTACTGACGTTGCGCTGACGGAGAACCAGAAATGTCGGCCTTTGGCCCAGCAAGCAAGCTTCAAGAACGCCAGGCTTGGCGCCCGTGCAGGCAGAGAGAGGGAAAATCAGCTGCTAGTCGGTTGGAGCTATCGCCTGACATCAGTGCAAGCGCCAGACGTTCTGCCGCAGCATTCCCCCTCTAAGACCGGACCATTCCATAATACCCACTGTGGGGTTCTGTTTAGCCCTCTTGATTCTCTAGTACGCACCATTGCTTGCACCTCAGCAGGGAACGAACATGTTGACAGCGCACTCACACACGCATATATGCGCTTGCCACGCGCCGCGCTAGACAAGGCCCCCAAGCCCACTTTAGCAAGGACGATGCAGAGCCGGCCCGGTCCCAAGTCCGGGACTGCCACGCAGGGATCTCCTGTTGGCAGAGATGCGAGGGTTGATCCTCTTGCTGCAGGAGGATCTGGAGCCAGACAACACCAGTGGCCGCTTTCATGCCTTCTGGCGAACATATGCAGTCACGCGCTCACCCATGGCACCATGCGGGTGATACACACTCCTCTCTCCTTCTCCTTCTCTCCCTCTCCCTTTTCTCTGACCCAATCTACCCCCGCTTTCCTGTGCCTGAAACTTCTTTCTAAGTCCTCTCGATCTTCTTTCCCCTGCCCAAAGCCAGTCAGCCTCAGGCATCCGACGATGCAAATGGATGCTGCTCACTGCAACCTGCCCCTGGGCGCTTCAATACTCAGACCTCGTGCCACATGCAACATGCACTGCAGGCTTGCAGGTGCATGCTCTGAGGTCGCCTGGATACACGTCGTGACTAAGGACCACGGCCCCTGCTGGGCCTGCGACCTACACTACTGTGAGCCAGGGCCTGATCAACCCAATATGGAAGCAATCAGCTTGTTTCGCGCCCACGGCGTGAATGCATTGATCCCTCTCTACAAGCGCTGTCGCACACACCCCTATGCACGCAGGCTGTGGCCAGCGAGGCGACGAACAGTCGCGCGCGTAGGAAAGTCAGCAGGCAACATAGACGCAGCTGATGTCTGTGCGCCAGCTCATGAACACAGGTGCCCATCTCAGCACACGCACTCAAGAAGCCGAGGCCCCTCCTGCCCTTTCTGTCACATAGGGCAGTGCAGTGCGCATCCCATGTTCAGCACGCTAAGACACCTCCACAAAACTTGCCATTGCTGCAGCCATGCAAAAGCCAAGATGCCCCGGCACAGAACGGCGGCGGACAAGGCACGTGCCAAAGCTCGACCATGGCGACACCTCAGAAGGGCAGCTGGCGCTGCACCACCCCCTTCCACGGCTCGGCAGACGGGGGAGCCTATGGCCTCGACGGCAGCGGAAGGAAGCCGAGCTCCGCGGCCCCCTCCGCTGACCGTGTACAGTGAATCGCGAGCCCAGCCAAGTCTGAGCCTTGAAGATGCCGGTGAGAGTGCCGACACCTACTCAGACTGCAGCTCCGAGGATGGCCAAGTTGTCCCTCTGACCGCACCGATGCCAAAACCTGCAGGCCTACCGCTTCAACATCTCTCCTCGACCACCCAGGATCATGCGATCGACACCGACTCGGAGAATGAGAACATGCCAAACAGAGACACGGAGACAGACGAAGAGATCCTGGCACCAAGGCCATCAACTCACCAACACGCTGCAGACGACAACGCTGGGCTCTCTGAGACACCGCACCTACTTGACGCGGCGCCTGAGTCGGGGCGGCTGAGCCAGGCTACCGCGGCACTGACAGCACAGCATGTCACTGCGGAAAACCTCCCCTGCATCAATCAGGGCAGCTGGGTTGTGCTTACCACGGGCATTCCCAGCCAAATTTTCCATGAGTACATATGTTCATTTGGCCAATATGCGGCATGCATCGACCTCGCAGGAGGATACGCAGTGCACTTTGAGGACTCTGCGATCTCTTATCAGATTCGCAGAGAACTGGACGGCATGGACCTGCCAGGTGGACGCTGCGCAGTGCGTGTGCTAGCATACAAGGTGTGCAACCGCTGCCAAGTACCCATGTACAACATGCCCCAAGACCAGCTGCCTGCACCCCCAACTCCTGCCCCGACCCAGGTAGGAGCTCCCCCAACCCCTGCCCGAAATCAGGTAGGAGCCCCCCGAAACCCGGGCCCCACCCAGGTAGGAGCTGCCCCAACCCCTGCCACGACCCAAGTAGGAGCTTCCCCAACGACCCTGGTAGGCCCGTCGCTCTCTGACAAACGACAGACAGCGAGAGCCTCAGAAGTTTGTGCCACACACGCTGTGCATGGCAACCATGCGCAAGACCTTGGCGGGCACTCCTATCACGACCAAACTTGCAGCTATTCTAACGCACGAACTGCGCCTGTCCTAAGCACATCACCAGCGCAGCCGATGCATCAGACGAAGAGCAGCTCCAACGCCCACTGGATGCTCCCGGCTAGACGTCTATACCGCCTAATGCTCTTGATCCTGCCGTGCCAGGGTGAGGTAACTAAGACTGCCCGGTACACTCAGCAACCCTCACCGAAGACCCCTGCCCCTAACTGGATTGTTAAAAGAGCGTATAAACGTGCAGTTAAACAAGCCAACAGGGCAGGTGTAGCCACATACCGGGGGAAGCAGTACTCTGCAGAAGCATTACAGGCGCAACGATATCGTGCACCTATTCCCAAACTTTCACTCGCACGACAGGCCAAAGCCCTGACGCCACGACCGTTCTTGCATGTCACCAGCCATAACATAGGCGGGGCCACCACGCTTGCCTACGACGAGTGGAGCTCATGGCTCAGCCAAAACCAGCCCCGCATAGCCTTGTTGCAGGAGACCCACTGGGGAGACTCCAGCGAGTTCAATCAGGGCCGGTATCACGCTGTTGGCAGCGGAGGCCCTGAACGATGCTCAGGACTGCTCACTGCAATCCACCATGGCATAGCCTCTCCACAGCAAATCAGCTTCAATGAATGGATCCCAGGCAGACTTCTGCACGTGCGTGTCCGACTCCGACAGCAAACCTGGGACATTGTCAATGTCTATCAGGTCCCATGGCGACGCACGTGTTCTGAAGCAGTCAATGTCAAAAACAGAAAACCACTGTGGGGACAGTTAGATACACTCCTTAGCTCTTTGCCGGCCCGAAATGGTCTTATCATAGGAGGCGACTTTAACACAGTATTACCGCGCAATGCTAGCATCACCGGCCTGAACTTTCACGCTCCAGCCAGACCCGAAACCGACGCTGACCAATTTCGTGACATTTGCCTCATGCACTCGCTCACGGCGCTTAACACGCATCACGGCCATCATCCCACATTCGTCGGTCCACAAGGCAGCAGTGTCATTGATTACATGCTTACCAGAGGACCGCAGGCCACCGCCGCCATACCTAACACAGCAGTTGCGCCCGCGCCATTCGCGGACTGGCGAAGCGGCGGAAAGCACCTCATGCTGAGCACACGCCTCCCAGCCCATGTTTGGAAGTATAAACCTGCACACAAGCCTCCACTCAGGTGGGACGAGCTCACGCTTCGCAAAGCAGCCCAGAGCTGCTCTACACAGCACGCAGCCTGGCGCACGGACATGAGTCTCGCTCTCGCCCAGTTGACACCTGCAGAACGCACTAGAACTGATCATGTCGTAAGCCAAATTACAGCACGACATTTCCCGCGACAAGCCAGGGCACGCGCGCCTGCTCCATGGCAAACGGCCGAGGTGCGTGCCAGCGTCAAACTGCTCTGGCAGGCGCGCGACGCACTCCGCAAGTGTCAAGCTAGCACTGGCCTTGCCTCGCTCTTCACCATGTGGCGCCATGCTGCCAGCTTTGCCAAATGCAGTCGAGAGTGCAAGCGCGTTGGACGACAGGCAAGACGACAACGCCTGTTAGCGTGCATCCAGGAGGCCGAACAGGCCAAACAACGTGGTGACCTGAGGGGGCTTTACCAAGTTGTAAAACGACTAGCGCCAAAGCAGGCCTACAGGCGCGTCCAACTTCGCGATAGCACAGGTAAAATGCTGAATGACGACGAAAGCGTGCAGGCGCTACTCGTGTACAGTCGAGCCACGTTCTGCAAGGAACCCACCTCTAACCTTACGGAACCCCTCCAGGCACCACTGCAGATCAGTATGGAAGAACTCACCGAGGCGCTGGGCCAGCTAAAACCCAACAAAGCAGTCCCACCCCACTCCGCACCCATCACGGCTTACCAAGCGAACAAGTCACTGGTCCTACCTGCCCTACTGCAGTATCTCCAACAGGCCTGGCAACCAGGACTCGAGCCGTTGCTAGACAAAAGTTGGACCAGTGGCTGGCTAGTTTGGATTCCTAAGCCTGGCAAGAGCCCCTCCCGGCCCGAGAACCTCAGACCACTTGCCCTGATGACAACAGAGGCTAAACTGATAGCCACTGTTCTTAAACAAAAACTCACACCTTACGTTGTCAAATTCCTTCTTGACACCCCGCAGTTTGCCTATGTACCAAACCGCAACATATACCACTCCATATCCAAAGTTCTGGCCCACTGCCGACAAGTCAGAGAGCGCTTAAAAGCCTTCACGGAAAATCTTCACAGGCGCCACAGTGGCGTGTGCCCCACCAAACAAGGGGAAAACTACGGCGCGCTGCAGATCACCCTTGATCTCTCCAAGGCCTTTGACTCCTTGCGGTGGGGGCACGTCCAAAGGGCATTGCAAGCAGCAGACGTCCCACAACCGCTCTGCGCGGCAGTGCTCAGCCTGCTAAGCCACACTACCTATCACTTGCATTCTGGCGAAGCCATCACATCCCTGCGTATCACCAACGGGATACGCCAAGGTTGTCCGCTTTCACCACTGCTTTGGTCACTGGCCTCGGGCAGGATATGGCAAATCCTCAAACAACATATGACTGAACAGGCAACGCAGGGAATTACCCTCTACGCAGATGACCACCACCTAGGACTTACTTTCCACGACGTTCCCACCTTCAAGCAGGCCATCAAACAGGCTGGCATTCTACTGGAAGTACTAGACACTGCTGGACTCAGCGTGAATGCACAGAAATCCGTCGCACTGCTGGAGGTGCGAGGAAAGGCACTCAAAAAGGCAGTCAAGGATTATGTCGCAAAAACTGCGCAAGGTCGATGCTTCGTCCTACCGCATCCTTATAGCCCACAGCTGCCACCTACGCGCATCCCACTCCAAACCACTGCGACCTACCTAGGTATTGTCATCGCATACCACAATTTTGAGGACGCAACCCTTAAACGAAACATCAGAAAAGCACAGGGTCGCTACCAACAACTCCGGAAAATCCTCAACGGCCACCACAACCTCACCCAAACCACAAGACTCCGCCTCTGGCGAGCGTGCATCGAGCCCATTTTCTACTATGCGCTACACACCACAGGCATCACAAAGCAGGGAAGTCACCTACTCTACACGGCCCTGATCAAGCAGCTCAGAGCCATTGGCGCAAGCCCTGTCCACATCACTCACGAGTCCTCCACAGACCTCCTTGCTAGACTTGGCGTGCAGTGGTTCCACGATACCATGCAAGAACGTGGCAACAACCTACTGCAGAAGCTGTGTCTCGCGCCGCCCGAGGACGGAATCTTGCAAGATCCCCACATACAAGCATCCCTGCAGGCCTCACTTAACACCTTTATGGAACTTAACTCATTCTCTCCCCCAGAACCTGAAGTCCTTGCTTTTGAATGTGCCACGTGCGGGGCATCGTTTGCCTCCAACCGAGGCCTGAAAACCCATCTCCGTCGAAAACATGGCGAGGCCCAAGTTGCGCATACTCTCAAGGCAAGAGACCACGGCCTAAATGGACTCCCGACTTGCAAGCATTGTAAAGTAGCCTTCCCGAAGTGGCAGGTCCTCGAAAACCACGTCCGCCTGCTCGCGTGCGAGGGCCTCAGGAAGGCGTGGAGAGACATGCAAACTCCCGATATCACCCTAGACCCTAAGGATGTCCCTCAGTCTTCCACTGAAACCTACCATTTCCCCACACCTATCGCACTTAAGAAGTTTCCTCAACTCCATACCTTCCTTACACAACCCTATGCAAATGCTTGGGGCAGCGTTTTCGCCTGCGCCACAATCACTACTTGGGTGCGGCAGCATTGCGTTTTCTGTGGCCAGTGGATTGCAGGTCCTGCGGGGTTCCGTGCACATTGGCGACGCATCCACGAGGACATCTGGTCAATCATCAGCGCACTTACATTGACCTTGCAACGGAAAGGTGCTACGTTGTTCACTCCTCCTACGCATCAACCTTGCCTTGCGTGCCAGCAAACAGTCCGCAAACCCCTACTACACACTCCAGCTTGTGCAGTCATCACTCAAGTCGTTGCTTTGCAACTGCTAGTACAGCCTGAGTCTGTGCACCTGCCCTGTCATGCAAGCCATGGAGTACGATCACTCACCTTACGTCGACGGGCTGGAGGACACATGGGGGGACCATTTTCGTCCCACGCAGCAGATCCTACAGGGGTCGTTTCAGACACCGGGGCCGAAGCGCCGGCGAGGACCGGAGGAGTTTCCGCTCACACCCCCACACCCGCTCGGACAGCGCGGGGGGTATGGGATGGGTCAGCTGAGAGCCCAGCCTCACCCCACCGACTCACTCACGGCGATCAATCCCATGACAGCCAAGCTCTCGCTCCAGCAGGAGGATTCCCTGCAAATGACACGGGCCGACCGTGGTTTTGTTCTTCACCTGGGAGGGACAGCGGGAAGCAGCATCCTCGACGACCTGATCCAGAAATCCCACCAATGGCATGCAGCACATCAGCCTGGCAGACCGACCAACTTGAATGGCACCGCCCCATCGGCAGAGGCCAGCGCTCCCACCAATCGCTCGGAGATGCAAACCCCGCTGCGCTCACTCTTGATGCGATGTTTGGTAAAAGAACTGCAGGACAGACTGCAGACCTTCACACAGACCAAAGAACTTCAGACGAAGGCCCAGGACACGGGACTCTACAAGGAGGGACAGTGGACCATGTTGCGTTGGGACCCAGACCTGCAGAAAATGGTGCCGGACCAGTTTCGAGCCAAGGTCACTACCGAACAGACGCTCCAGCTTCTTCAAGGCCTACACGAGTGCCTCGAGGACCCCACTCTTGTCCTTCGCTTTCACTCCCTGCGGAAATGGGAAATCGTGCAGAAGCAACGCAAGACAGTGATGCTCTTAGAAGTGAGCCTTCGAAAGAGCCTGGTTCACAGCCACCTTTTGGGTCTCTGCGGACATCCAGCTCTCACTATGATCGACGCGGCCCTGAAGCCGGAGGGCCTACGCCGCAGCCCGATGGCGCAGCGCCTCTCCAAAATGGTGGCACAGTACGAGCAAGAAATGGGCCTGATGGACCGTCGCTGGTGAGGGACACGCCGCCTGACTCAATTCCCCTATTTCAAGCGTACCCGACGCTCCAGATCCCCTTGCATAACCCCCATAATCTTTGTTACTTGAACAGTGTCACACTGGCCAGCCTATGGACTAGCCGAGCTCATGTTACGCCTCAGCAACAGCCACTATGGGAGGTTTGCAACTCCCTAGTTGCTCAGTCCCACCCCTGTAAGCTTGCGCTAGTAATACGACCACTGTTAAGATACTGGAAACACATCCGCTCACAACATGATGCCGCTGAGTTCTATGCCTTCCTGGCACCGCAGCTGCTGGCCACTCTATGCGAAGGGGATTGGCAGGCGCGTCGTCACGCGCTGCCACATGCAGAAGTCACTGATCTCGGAAGCACTGTGCAGCCCGTCAGTTTGTACCCATCACTGACTGAGACTACCTTGCAGGCTCTTGTCAACAAGTGGCACACTCAGGCACACCGACATGCTTTGCGTAAGGCCCCTGAAATACTTGCCCTGCGCATTCCCAAATTCACGAGGCCGGGACACCCAGCTGCCCTTGCTGTCAGGTATGATCTGCTAAACACAGAGTGCGTCCAGATGCCGTGCTACACTCGGTCCGACTGCACCATTGGGCTGGTATCGTACGAGCTCACAGCATGCGTGTTGCATGTTGGCGACACACCCAGGGCGGGACACTACACCACTCTTCTGAGAGTGGGCCAAGGGGAGTGGCAGCTGCATGATGACGCCCGAGACATTATCATATGCACCCAGCAGCGGGCCAGTCAACTTGCTGGCGAGCAAGGCTATGTCATCCTGCTTCGCAAGGCGTCATCATAAGAGCTGCCTCAACAAGGGGAATAAGGAGTAGGGGATCTGATCCAAACAATGCGCTGGGTGACGAGCGGTTGTCCTCCGCGGTCCGACAGGCTGAAAACAGGGTGTGTTTTGCCAATTTCTGCCGATGCAGTGCCTTGACAATCGTGCCTCTCAGACTGACAGCTGCAGCATTGTCACAGTATCACTCCCCCCACTTGGCAGGACGCAGGAGATGCTTTTCTTTTCCACAGAATGCTTGTGAGCACGTCTACACCGAGGTTGCCCTCCTTGTGTGTTATACGTGCCAGCGACACCACTCTAGGCCCCGAGGGGTAAGAGCTTGTACAGTTTTCCATTCCTCTCTCACTCCTCTTCTCTTCTCACTTGTTTCACATGGTGCCCCACAGTCACCGGGCTTGCGGGCTGTTTCTGTGTACACTGCTCCTTAGAGGAGCCGTCCTATTTGTAGGATGTAGCGCACGCAAAGTTAGCTGTACCTCGAAGCTGGCTGCGTCTCAAAGTCAAAGTCAACCGCAAAGCCAAATGCAGGCGGCCGCGGCGGTCATCGCGCGGCTCCCGGAGCTCAATGCGGACGAAGTTGCCAGGGCCTTGGTTGAACCGACTGGTTTGGGGGATTAGGGTTTAGCCGGGTTTAGGGGGGCTTAGGGTTGAAACTAGGGACTTGGTACGTTTTGTTTCTATCCACCCCAGCTAACCCCTCGCACGGGACTATGTCGGTGGTTGAGGGGTGTAAGGGCTTCAGGGACTTAGGGCTAAAAATTGAAGGCCTCGAGGGGTCTAGACGAGGGACTGCTGGGGCCCAACCAAAGCCCGAAGCCAACAACCCTCAGCCTCCGTCGCTGCACCCTAAGCCCCAGACCCTAAAGCCCCCCCGTTGCTTAGTTCGAGAGCCCTTCTTGATGTCTAACTGCGGGGATGGTTGAAAAGGCCAAGTATGCAAAGTGCCTTGGGCCCTGGGGGGTTGTCGGGAGGCCGTTCTCCTGGCGGGTGCCGTGTTCCTGCTGGCCCCTGGCGGCGGCGTCCCAGTGCCCATCGTGGGATGGGTTGAGATGCTCGAGCTGGGCTATGGGTTTGGGGGGGGGTTTTCTTGGCCTGTCCCCACAGCATCCCGAAGATTCTGAACCTCAATGAGCCCCAAGCACCCTGAGCACCCTAAAGGTGCTTGCGGCGCTTCAGAAGCTGGGCAAATCCATGCGTCGCTCGGCGACCGTCGTCCCAAGAAAGGGCCCTTTCTGGGGTTTTTTGAGGATCCGAACATGTTCGGGTGTGTATCAACTCCCTCAAGCTACGATACCGGTGCCATGCAAGCCCCAATGCAGAGACTGTCATCCGGCTTCGTGGTCGCCCAAGAAACGGCCGTGAATCATGGCATCATTCTATGGGAAACGGCCCTAACGCCCCCAAAACCCAAAACCCTACACCCCAAACCCAAATTTCGAATCCCCTCTCTTCCCCTGGCCCCCATCCTATTTATCAGCTGCCCGGACAATTATCTTTGGTATTGTGTTTGTGTTAGTGTTAGTCTTTATGCTGGTGTTTGTACTTGGGTTTGGGTTGGTAGTAGAAGCTGGTGTAAAGCTGTGTCTGTCACAGCACTGGGATTGTCATTTAAACTTTGATCTGAGATTGGACCACTGACGCTCGGAAGGATACAGCCGTCTGTTGCGGGTGCTCTGCTACTGCTCCACAGAGCCTTGGACCACAACTGTTTGGACATTTTGGATACTTTAGGGTTTAGAGGTATCCGGTTGCTTCACACCTCGCTGGTTGAGGGTCAAACGACCACATGACTCCGCGGTAGGGTTCTTGGGAATCATGGGGCCGTGGGAGCTTGGGAAGTATGGTAAGTGGGACAGTGGGAACTGAAGAGGACGCTGAGGAGAGGCTTGGGTTGCTTCGCACCCTGAACTCCCCGAACCCTTCTCCCGCTTTGAGGTACTTCCATCTCCTACGCCGGGCTGCTTCGCCCCCCGGCCACTGCTTTGGTGTACCAGCCCTGTCTGCACTCCGGTTCACCTTGGCCCCCCCTCCCCTCGCCCCTGCAAGCACAGCCTTTCTTGGAGCTCCAAAACAATCAGAGAGGTCTCAGAGTTGGCTGCCCCTTGGGTTTCGGGTTTAGGGTTGTAGGGTTTAGGCTTTAGGGTTTGCTGATGGAAAGAAGTTGAGGTCAATCGCTATGACGAGTCCTACTCCGTGCAGGAACATTGGCAAGAAGCAGTGCGCCATTTGCGATCTGGTGGCATGGCGCTGGAAGAATTGTAGCTCGTGATTTGAATGGCAAAAAGTGACAGCCACAATGAAAATCACATGGGTATCAAATTGAAGAGGCAGTATCATCAATGCTCTTCTTCTAGGGCTCCAGTCGTTTCTATAGTGCGATATCGGGTGCCGGACTGCAACTCCGTCTGCAAGCACCCATGAAGCTTCAAATAAGCTCAGCTGCCAACCTTGGATTCAATCTAAACCGCAATCATTGACTCAAAGCCTTGACTCCTATATATATATATGTATATATATATACATATATATATACATATATATATACACACACACGCATGTATATATATATATATACACATGTATCTCTATCTATATCTATATCTCTATCTATATTTATATCTATATCTATCTATATATGTATATATATATATATATGTAGGTTGTGTGACCTTGCGCAACGCCTCAAGTCCTAATCCCAAACCTTACAAAGAGAGCCGCTGCAGAGGCGGCGGATGCAACGATCTCGCCTCCAGACCTGAACACTGGTGATCAGTTCACTGGCTTGGATTTGTTAACGGTGTAGTTTTAAGGAGTTTTTAGGGATAAGTTGCTTATTGAGAGTGTGAGTCTTACCTCTCTGTCGGAAGGCACGCAAGCTTGTCAACGCATGCATGCCTTTCGATATTTGCAGTGAATGTACTGTTCGGTTGCCGCCCTCTACGTCTTTCGGGATCCTAATATCCCGTACTCCCCCTTTCTAAGCCTTACCTCGAGAATGATGTCCCCTACTTGAAGATCTGAAGTGTTCAGAGGTCGGGCTCTTCCAGCTGCCAGACTCCTTAATCAAAGCCCTACAGCCAGGGTCAGTGCAGAGATCAGAGATGTATAGAGATGTCTGCGTGTCAGGCATCGGAAGTTGGGTTGGGGAGGGGGTTTGGGGTTCTTTGGCTTTGCTGAGGTGTTCTCAGGGCATGGCACTGTGCTCGCCTTCTGCGCGCTGCTTCACGCGGTGCCGTGGCACCGGGTAGGTCAGTTGTAGGCTTAGCGTGTTCGTTCAGTTCACAAGAAAACACGAGCCCTAAACTCTACACGCCCGAAATCCTTAAGACCCCACAAGCACTAACCCCTAAGCCTGTCATGGGTAGATTTGATCATAAGGCGCCCGAAGAGGCAACCAGTTGCCGTTCTTCCTGATCTTCATCTATTACTCCGACCCTTCTTGAGTAAGGGAGGGGGTAGTTTGGGAGTGTAGGATCCAGTCGTGATTTCAGCCCTGGGCGGGGATTCATTGGGGGATGGGGGATGGAGAATTGCTGACTTAAAGTCTAAGAGGGTGGGGAACAGTCTCGAAGCACCACACACAAGCCCCTTCCAAAAGTAAAGTAAAGACCCAAACCCCGCTCCGCTTAAACCCCGACCCCCGAGTAGCCTAAGGAGCTTGGCGCTCCAATGTGGTTGCAGCTCTTTCTCTGGGGTCCCCGGGCCGAATCTGGGAGTTCGGCTTCGGGGTTCGGCTTCGTGTTCTTAAGAGGTTTTAGCGGGCTGATTCCGCAAGCAGTGTGTCAACGCTAAAGCGTCATCGCTGTTTGCTTTCAAATCCCAACCTTTGGGTCTAGAAGTGTCGGAAGTGTCCCAGCTTGGGAGTAGCTTCGTATCAACTCTTGCCCTGTGAATGCTCCTACTCGGGGAGGGATAAACATCAGAATAGCCAAAAACCCGAAGACAAACGATAAATTCAGCAGATGGCAAACGATGGCATCAGCAACGTTGAAAAAACACTACGGAGACGTTAAAGTAATGCTCGCCACAATTAGAGTTTTTTTTATCACCCTTCGGCTCTTCCAGGCCGAGTTGGCCATGCCTGCATCCGCATCGCCCGGGGCCTCAAAAGGGGTCCGCCAGAGCAGAAAGGCGCTGTTGGCAGCCTGTCACACTATGCATGGAAATCTCGGAGGCCTCCCCAAGAAGCCTAAGCTTTGAGAGCTGAGAGCAAAGCCCTGCTCCTCGGAGCTTGGCGCAGCTTTGTGGGGCGACGCGGGAGGGGTCGGCTTTTCGAGTCTGGGGACAACCCTTGTCCAAACGACCCAAAAAAGCTCCCTCTACTGAACCCGTACTCGTAGCCTATCTCAGGTCCAGAGCCAGAGCCACTTCTCCGTGGACTTAGTCGTCGCTCTCATCTTCGCCACTCTGCTTTGGCGTCTTGGTCGCAGCAGCACCGTGGAATCCCTTCTTCCTGGAGCGTTACGTGCGGGTTGAGGGTTACCTGGCCAGGACACCCTGAGTCTCAGGGCCGTAGGCCTTTGCCCTCCTTCTGCGTCACGTGCCCGCGTGCGGGAGCTCACGGCAATGGAGTGTTGTTTTTGGCTTGTCGTGGGCGCCTACTTTCAATAGGATCACGTCAGGAATCGGCGGCCAAAGTGCTGCTGGGGGTTGTTCCAGAGATGGGGTGGGATGCTCTTCAGGGCCCCCGGCAGCGACGTTGAGGCTGTGCCGTGTCATCCAGCCTCAGGAATGTGTTGGAGATGCCGAGGGCCAAGCCGAAGGAGGCACAGGGCTCAAACACCTGCCCTTTCCTCGTAACCCCCCAAGGCCCTAAAGCCCTACAAGCCCTCAGCTCAATTTCGGGTTTGGGGGTGAGGGTCCGGCTCCACTTCGCCACGCAGAGGAGCCCAGGTCCGGACTTGCATGACTCAAGTGACCAACTCCTCCCAGCTCCAGCCTGCGCCTATTCTTCCCGACCTCCGTGTTACTTCGTCCGGGGCTCTGATCTTGAGACCTAAGAGCCCTGAAACTTCCTTCAGCGACTCCAGGCCTCCCGCCTGCCAAAGCCGTGGGTGCGAGGCGAGCTTCTGGGCAAGGGCCTCAGGGGGGGGGAGGGGGGGGGGGGGGGGGGGGGGGGGGGGGGGCGGGGGTCGAACAACGAGAGGGCCTAAGAAGAGGTCACTTAGTCGACCTTCCTTGAGGGCTACTGGAGGTCCCGCTTCAGGGCTCAACCCTAAACTCCGTCAGGGCGGCTCGAGGTTTCAGAGCTTTTCGAGCTGTTAGGGATCAAAGTTCCGAATGCAGGATGTAGCCCCAGGCCTTAAAAACACGGTGAGCGGCATACCCTAAGCAACAATAAGCCACGAACCCCCTTTGTCAGTTCCATCCTGCTCTGCTCCACCCTGAATCAAAACCCTAAACCCTGAACCCTCAACCCTCAACCCTAAACCCTAAACCCTAACCCCAAGCCATCCCCGAAACCCGAGAGACCTGGACAAAGCCCGAAAAAGCCGAGTTTGGAGCTCCGGGCTGATTGCGTCCCTGGCAGCAGCTTGGCCTGGCCTGGGTTTAGGGTTGAGGGTTGAGGGGTGAGGGTTTAGGGTTTAGGGTTTAGGGTTGAGGGTTGAGGGTTTAGGGTTTAGGGTTTAGGGTTTAGGGTTTAGGGTTTAGGTGGAACGCGGACGCTTTGCTTCTTCTCACCTTTGTTCTTCTTCTTGTGGTCATAAACATGATGCAGTCTTCCCATTACATTGTACTATATAGTAAGAGTAAGGAAGCCCTCCAGCCCCTAGCCTCAAAGCGTCAAAGCATAAGCCACGAGCCAGAGACCCAGGTGCTAGCAGCATTGCTCACATCCTCTGCAGCGGGCCCGCTCAGTGAGGTGGGGATCGGGAACTGGGGTCGTTTGTGTTTCGAGTTTCGCTGCTTAGGGAATTCGAAGCCACCCTAAACCTTGAGGGTTGCAGTTTATGATCCTTGGCAGCTAAGTCGCTTTTACAAAGATGATGGGTGGGAGCCGAACAGCAGCCCTAAACTTTCCCTAAACCCGCGCACTCGACAAATAAAGCCAGCGAAGCGAATGCCATATGCCAAATGATTCAAAATGCACTGGTGTTATGGGGTCATTCGTTCCTTGAGAGCTTTACTGCGCCAATCGCAGGCGGTTTGCTCTTCTCGTGAACGTTTTGTGTTCCACTTGTACATGTAGACTCGTAGACTTTAAACCCTCCTGAAGCCACAGCCTTTTGTCGGCCTGAACCCTACGCGCGCGCACACACACACACACACACATGTGTGTGTATATATATATACACATACATGCATGCATGCATGCATGCATGCATGCATGCATACATACATACATACATACATACACATGCACATACACACATAGGCATGTAGCACATACATATACACATTTTTGTATATATATATATATATATATATATATATATACGCATGCGTATACATATACAATTTTATACACACGAACGCCTTATACAAACCCTTCTCGGTCCCTAGACCCTCTTCCAAGCCTTTGGTGGCCCTCAACCTTCCAGAGTCCGAGCCCGGCCCTGACAGGCCAACCGCAGCCGACTGAGAGAGGCGCCTTGGGGAGTTCCGGGGCTTTCGGGTTAGGGGGGCTTGGGGGTTCAGGAATTTGGGCTTTGGGCATGCGATTGGAGTTCGGGTGTAGGGTTTAGGGTTAGGGATTGGGGGGGTTTGGGGGGTTTAGGGATTAGGGGTTTCGGGGGTGAGGGGTTTAGGCGAGAAAGGGGGATTGGCGGCTTAGTGGGGCAGGGGAGTAGGCAGCGAGGAGATGGCCCCCCTCCCTTTCGTATTTCCCAGCACCCATCAGTATGATTGTCATCGTCCATGTGTGTAAACATGGGGTTGCGAAGTCTCAGTTGAAGACTGCAAGTAATATTTGAGAAGGAAGACCCATCAACGGGGCTCGGAATATCGATACACCCCCGACTTGCTGCAAGCTTCATGGATTGTTGCAGTTAGAGTCAGAGAGGACTTGGGGGTTACAGGAGTGAGGTGATGCTTTCGGTGCTTAAGGCGCGGGATTTTCAGCGCGATCCGAAGTCACGAGACCCAACTTGCCAACCCCCCTTCGCGCCTTGGAGGCTTCGAGGCTTAAATGCCTCAACCCTGGACCGTTTACCTGCAGACTCCAACACCATACACCAACCCTAAGCCCCCCAGAAGACGTTTGAGTCCTCAACCCATAAAACCCGATTATGAATTCGTTGTAAGCCCTACTATAAGGCTGATTTTAAAACCTAGAATATGGCCCCACAAGCTCCATAGACCAAATGACCCCCATAAACCCCTGCAAACCCCTTTAAACCCCTACAAGCCCCTCAGACCCTTACAAGCCCTAAACCCTAAACCCTAAACCCTAAACCCTAAACCCTAAACCCTAAACCCTAAACCCTAAACCCTAAACCCTAAACCCTAAACCCTAAACCCCCCCGCCTGCTGGGGCCCCCCGCCATGGCGCGCCGGGCCCTGGCAGAGTCTGGCCTCCTCGAGCCCCTGAGCTCGGAGGCCCTGGCGCAGTCCCTGGGTTCGGCATCAGCTCGCTCTCTCTCTCTCTCTCTCTCTCTCTCTCTCTCTCTCTCTCTCAATATAATAATCATTGCTTTAATGTTTTTTTAAAATGTCAGCGTTTGTTTGTTACTCGCAGTCAAGGCTTTGTTGCCCAAAAAAAGGCATGAGTTGGTATCGGGATTGTGGGGTAGAGGGTTGATGGTCATCGGGTTTAGGGTTTTAGGGTTAGGGTTTATGTACCTTTGGAGGTTGCATTCGGGTTCCTCAGGGCTCAGGGTTGGGAATATTAACCTCAATTACAGGCCCTGGGTCTCCGTGGCTTGGGGACTTCTGGCCGAAGCCCTAAGCCCTTAGAAGCTGAAGAGCCTCCCCCAAAAGTTGAACCCTGAACCATGCATTCGCAAACCCTGTGCCTTTATTGACCTCGTATTCGCACATCTGCGACCGCAGTATCAAGCAACCATCAGCTTTCCTTCCGGCCAAGTGGCACCAAGCATGTAATCAATAATTACCAACCGACATGCAAACAGGTGAATGCCGGATCGTGAAGTTTAATCCGTCGAGATCCCATCGGAAACCCACACCCTAAACCATTGATTTCTTGAAGCTCGTGTGCAGGTTCAAGCCCACTGCCTTAAGCCCCAATTCACATAGCTTGATGCGCTCTACAACCCGAGGTATTCTTACTTCGGTGAGCGCCTGGGCAGCAGACTCTGACTTTTTCATTCCTCTTGGTGGCTCAGGCTTCTGGTTTCTGCTTTGTTGCGTGCTCCCAATGCGAAAAGGCATCCTGAAACAGAACAGCTAGACGACATGTTGGAGAGAACCAGCGCAAGTGTGGAGTTCGAAGTGATAGGCAGGAAGGTAGATGCCATGACCATGGTACTTGTTTGTTCTTGAATAGCCGTAGGATAGCCCCAGCACTGTTGACACCGGCACGCATGGCCAATCCGTGAAAGTTTGTAGTGTTTGCAGTAACTGCTTTGTAGCTTCGACGGTATCGAACACTCTCGACGCCTAGATCGCCTGAACGCGTAAACCTAAATCTTGTTCCCGAACCGGAGAACTCTAACCCTGTACCCTAATCCGGAAGTCCGAAGAGTCCTCTCAACCTACCCAGGATTGTTTCCTTCGAGCCAGATGGCCCTGCTGAGTCTCCGAGCTGCTGGGAAGCCGCCGCCCTCTTCAGGCAGGTTGAATTCAGGATATCGGATGAACTTCGGGATTGATGTGTAGCGATACAGGTTTAGCTGGAAGGTTTAGGAATTCCAGGATTCGGGCTTCGGTTCGTCCCTGCAGCTTTCTTTACACCGCATGTACACAGGTTTTCGACGCCGATCTCCCTTGCCAATGTGATCTGGCGGCCATACTACTACGCGACGTGAGGCTTGACGTGCATTAAACTCTGAATTCTAAGCCCCAAATCCCAGGCCTTAAACCCCAAACCAGCATCAAGTTGCCACAGGGTCCTCTCTTGTCTGCTTCCTTTTCTCTAAACATGCACAGCCCGAGATGTTGAGGCAACAGCTGCGCAGGTTTGTGGGTTCAGAGATGGCCTCTATTGCTTGTAGCCTCGGCTAGAAACAGAGAAGCTGAAACAGGCCTTTGTACCGCAAGCCTGGAGAGCGTTTCGGGCATAGTGGTTCAGGGTTCAGGTTGTACCAGATACTTCTGCAATCAGGGAAACCCCATAGAAAAGGGCCCGAACCTGCAGACATCGCTAAGGTGAGGTCTCCCTTCCTGCACATCGGGAGTGGCAGGCATTAAGGGGTTTGAGGGGTTTGAGGGGTTTGAGGGGTTTAAGGGGTTTAAGGGGTCGCAGGTATTCACGGATTCAGGGTTTGTGGCCTGAGGCTTCAAATCACAAAAAAGAGTCTGCGGCCCAAGGGCCCTGAACGCAAGGAGGGAAGCCCTCTGCAAGGCTCCAAAGCTGGACCTCCGCTGCCCAAACCCTAAACCTTCAGCCCTCAGCCCTTGAGCCCTAAAACCCTACAAACCCCAAAGTTTACGGGTGCTAGGGTTTAGAGAACCCTGAGCCCCAAACCCCCAAAACCACCAACTCCCCCGTCTTTCTCCCCTTGCAGGTGCTGCCCCCTGCGCCCTGGGAGGCTGGGAGATGGTGACCCCTCAAGCAAGGTTTCGGAAGTAGGTTTAGATTTCGGGGATGAGCATTGTGGCGTTTAGGGTTTAAAGGTCATGGAATACGGTTCAGGGTTCGTGGTTTAGCGGTTCAAGGTTTGGGGCTTCAGCTGCCAAAGCTAGTGCCCTAAACCTTCAACAAGCCCTCCATCAACTCGAAAGCAGTCAAGGGCCAGTCGGTCACCCTGCAAGGGCGTCGAGGGGTTTAGGGTTTTCGGGTTTTTGGGCATCAGGTCCAAGGGCTCTACCCTGGTTCTTGGCTTAAATGCTCTCCATAGACATGCGGGGCGACAGGGCCACCCTCCACAAAGAAGCCCGAAGCCCCGTAAACGTCCCCCCCCCCCCCCCCCCCCACGAAGCATCCTGAAAAGGCCCCTAAAAGCGCCTCTTCTGTGAGAGGTCCCGTCCAACTTCGAGGCTGCCCCTTGGTCCGGCGAGCGCATGTGCAGCCCATCTGGACTTAGGGCTTCTTTCTGGGTGTTCCGGGTATTTGGGGTCTTTAGGGGTATGTAGGGTAGTTAGGGCATTCGGGGTATTTGGGGCTTTGGGACTTGGGGTCCAGGGTTTTGGGTTTAACCTTGTTGAGGGTTCTTGGGTTGGGGGTGCAGGATTCTGGGTGTTCAGGCCGCACGGAGGTCCAGGATGACCTTGACATTGGTCTGGCTCCGGAAGCTCCGGTCAATGAGCCGAGGCACCCAGTGCGCTTCACTTTCGGGCGCTTTCACCGCGAAGCGTGCCTATGCGCCTGGGAGCACCGTGGGGATGTTTTGGGGGAGGTGGCCGCGTTGGCCTCCGGGCTTATTCGTGGATGTTGTGGAGGCAATAGGCATTTCGCAAACACGTGTCGAGATAGATGTCCTGCCATTTCCGAAGCCCTTCGCTGGAGTCGATTTGGAACCATTAGCTGCTATGGGCCCCAAGCCCCATACAGCTCCATAAAGCCTTTCCCAACCCTATATAGCATCTTATAACCTTCTACAACCCTAAATAAACCCGTGGGTGATTTTTCTCAGCTATCCAGGGACGAAAGGAGGAAGCCGAAGACAGCCACATGGGCAAGCTCGTTAAATTGGATGAGGGTACCCAGAAGGGACGATGATTCAGATACCTGCCCAAATGGCGTACGAAACAGGAGGAACGCGTGACAAAAAGCCACCTTCACCACATTAACTCTCAGAAGCAGCCTTCGAAGGATCCAGGGCTGGGCAAGCCTTCTACAGCCCCAGGTGTTCAACCAACCCATCGAGCTGCACCTCGAGCAACGGCAGGCCGCACAGACAGCACAGAGCCCACCTTCCGAAGCCTGAATGGGGGGGGGGGGGGGGGGGGCCGAGGGTCTCCATGCTAGAGTGTCACTGGAGTGCCCGCCCCGAGAATCCTGCAGGGTATCCCATATGGTTCTGGAGCTCGCCCAGCTCGCAGAGTGCCGATCGAGCGCCAGAAAAGCCGCCCTGAGAGACTCCCGGAGAATCTCCCTGAAGTGTCCTAAACCCTAAACCCTAAACCCTAAGCCCTAAGCCCTAAACCCTAAACCCTAAACCCTAAACCCTAAACCCTAAACCCTAAACCCTAAACCCTAAACCCTAAAGCCCAGTGCCTTCTCTTGGGAGCGAGAAAGGTCGAGCCGCCCCCGCCAGCCGACCCCGTGCCGCCCAGCACCTGTGGCCTAACTATCAGAGGTGTATTTAGTGAGGAGTTCATCCTCCCAGAACGTGGTGGTCTTCGGGAGGGTGAGGTTGGATGATCCATTGAGTGCTTCGAGGCGCTTCTGCCCCTTCCAGGGAGAGAGGGAAGACACAAAGATCCCCCCCAACTTCCTGTGGAGCTTGCTGAGCTGCTTCGGTCTGTCCGGCAAGGCCTGAGTCCAAGAAACCCACAAATCTCCCCCCCAAGCCGCCCCGGGCAAGCACGGCCTCCACCCGGCTCGGCTGAGGGCTGGTGATGCAGGTCCTGCGTGTGGACGCCTGGGAGCGGCACTTCTTGGAGGGTGCTTCTGGGGCTTTTGGGGGGTTTATCGGGACTTCGTGGGTTGGTTTCAGGGCTTTGCGGCTCCGGGGTGTTCAAGGCTTCTGGCGTTTAGGGCGGAAGCAGCTGCAACAAAGGGTTTCACGGCTCGGAAACAGTGAGGTGACACGTTGGGCTTCTGTGCTTATCGCTACTTCAGGAGTTGGGCTTCAGAAGTCAGGGTTGAGGATTTGGTTTCGGGTGTTTGTTGCTCCGCATGCCGCACTCGGCAGGGTTGTTTGATGGCAAGTGCCGAACTGAACCTTGATGACCAGGTCCGACGTCTCAAAATGTTTGAAGAACCCGAAGCCCTAAGCTCCCTCCCTCCACCCCCCCCCCCCAAAGAAAGGAGTAAAAGTTAACCGCGCGGAAGCTGAAGTTGCACTCGCATCCGCAGGGTACACCTTCGTGGATTTGCCTCGCCGGCCAGGACCGTGTGGAATGAAGGGCTCAGAGAAGGGTCTCTAGAGTCAAACAGGCCTACGACATGTTACGAAAATTGGTAGAGAGAGAGACAAATAAATAAATAAACAAGAAAATATAAATAAACAAAAAAATAGATATAAAGAGAGAGAGAGAGAGATATGTATATATACATATGTATATATATATATATATGGATCCACTTACTAACCTAGTCTAAGCACTTTACTCACTGTCTAAAGTAGGTACCCCACATGAGCCCTTAAAGGGTTACGTAGGATACATGAGCTTTCTAGTTCCCTACTTACTTATTAGGAAGTTGTTTTCCAGATGTGTGGCTACCAACAACATGGTCTACAGGGTCTTCCGTTTGATCACACCAACTTAAAATTAGGGTCCCCAAATATATACATATGTTTATATGTGTAAATATTAAAATATGTATATATATATGTATATATATATATATTTGTACACATATGTGGTCACCCACCCCTCCCCCCCCTCCCCCAAGACCCAGCCGCACCTAGCCTTTACACATGTCCTGCTCTTCTTGCATCTGTGGCTGTATGTTGCTTGCTGTGCTTGAGATCGATTGAAAGCCCTACCGTTCATTCTCGTATTCGTCATAACTATGCTTGCTTATGACAGCATAAATATCGCTGTACTTGGCTGACCGGGTTCTGTAATGTGGTATTTACAGCACTTCCGGCTCTTACATGCCTCAACACGCCAGTTTTCAGCGATGTTTATATTTTTCCTGCAAGGTGTATAGATTATAGATTACACATGTCGTGCGAGTATCCCCATATACGGGCGTGGCAGGAGTCGTGGAGGTTCGCGCCAGACTCTGGGCGCCGATGGGTGGCCGCGCGGAGCGACTGAGCGCGAAGTTTGGCGGCGCCTTGGAGTGGCGGTTTTTAGCATCGTTTCCTTTTCGGGTCCTTTCTAATCATACTATAGTCACCCCCAAAAAACCCGATTCTAATCATTATTGATTATAAAGCCCCTATGGTACATGGCGACGGTTCTTAACAAAAATGCACTTTGTTTGGGGGGATGCTGGTTTGTAAGGAGTTCGATTCTACTGAAACGTTGCAAGAACGGAACTGTTTGAGGTTCATGGGCCTTAGGGTTTCGGGTTTTTTGTTTCGGAACCCAATTACTTGGAGCGCTTATGTTCCGACAAACCTCGAGCGGCAATGCCGAGAAACCCTTGTGGGCCGGGTTTGCAGTTGCAGTGGTGGAGGTTCCTGTACTGTGTGCTCGGGGCTTAGGAAGCACGCTTGCAGGCTTCTCAGCATCGGAGGTTTCGCAGAAGTTTGGGGTGTCCACTGCACTTGGGCTTTCTTCTTGTGGCACTAAAGCACTTGGAGTCTTTTTATGTTCTTCTTATTTTGGGCATTAGGCACCTTACACATGCTTGCATAACCCCTCAGCCTAAAAGCTAGACACGACAGCGATGTCGAGATGCCACTGTTGGTCTTTCGGGCTCGTGGGTCATGCTCGGGTTTAGTCTCATGCTGCGTGCTGATGCCCACCTCCACCTCGTGCCCGTAACTTCCTGGTTCCCTTCGTTTCTCCTTGTTCTTTGTGGAGAGCGCCACTTCTGCTTGTGTGGAAGATCAGTGCAGCCCTGTGAAGGAGCGTTCCTGCCGCTGGCCTCCACGCACCTGGTGGCCACATCTGACAGCCCTTCGTTGGACATTCAGAGATTTCTGGGTTGATGGAACTGCCCTCACATCCCTAGGCCGCTAAAGTTTTAGCGGGCTCGACGGATTTTGGGGCCCCTGAACTCTCTCACCCTCAACTTGCCTACAGACCCCAAGGCTACGAGCGGGACCTTCTGCCACGGAACCGATCCGCTCTGAAGACCACGAGCTCGCTCTTTGGTTTCGAGATTTGACATGTCGGATACCGGTAGGGTTTAGGGTACTTAGGCGTGGGCTGCGGCGGGGGCAGGGGGGGGGGGGGGTGGAATCTGGGGTGACGTAGGGTGTCGAAAACAGGCTCAACGCTCAGGCGGGAGCGATGCAAGAGCCTGCGAAGAGCCAAAGCCAGGCCCCGCCACGAAAAATATTGAAATTCGGTGGAACGAAACACGGGACCGAGGGAAGGGGGCTCCCTGATTTAGGGTTTGTGGTTTTAGAAGGTTTAGGGGTAGGTGCTAGGCAAGCTGGAAAAGTGTCTTCAGCTGCTCCTCCCCAAAGGTCCGGCTCAGTTGTGGTGCGCCGCTTGCCCGCATTGCGCGTCTAGCTCTGTCTCATAAACTTCCTGTCCTGTGCAGGGACAAGTCCAAACCCCACAACATGAAGCATCTACCCAAATGCTCTCCCAAAACGTTTTAGAAACACTGTGCTAGCCAGGGGGTCAGGCTCAACCACCATTGCCCAAACCCTACAGGAGACCCTCCGAAACCCTAAACCCCAAGCAGCCCTCATATGACTGTCACTCGGTGCGCTGGGTCGGATGGCTGAGGCCTGCAAGTCATCCGGCGCTGCCGCACTGCCGGGGCGCCCGCGCGGCTGCCGCGCCGGGGCCGTTCCGTGCCATGCCCACACCTTGTTGGTGAGCAGGGTTTGGGGTTCAGTGTTCGCGATTTAGGGATTAAGGGTATAGGGTTTAGGGGAGGAGGAGGAGGAGGAGGAGGAGGAGGAGGAGGAAGGCCCATCTTGCTTGTTCTCGTCAGTGCTATTCCTGTCGTTGTTCTTGCCTGTTCAATACAGCCACCCTGCCCACAACACAACCTAGAAGTACCCTTAGAACACAACCCTAAGCTCTAAACCCTAAATCCCAGCTTCCCCCAGCCTTAACTCCCTTAAACCCTAAACCCTAAACCCCTCCCCTAAGCCCTGGACCCTCAACCCTACAGGGCCCTTTGAGCCCTGTTAGCCCCTTTCGAGCCCGGGATGGCCGAGGAGAGTCCCGGCCGCGAGCGACGGCAGGGCACCGAGGGCTCGGAGGGTCTGAGGCCGCAGCGCCTCTCCTTCCCAGAAGACTCCCAGTAGGGTTTCTGGGTCTATGGGGCTTCGGGTGCCCCTGGATCAAAAGAGGCAGTCCTTGAAATTCTATAGGGGCATATATGTATATATATATATATATATGTATTTGATGCAAGGATGTTCCCGTAGTGAAAGGGTCTGGGAATCTCAGGGTTCTTGTTCTTAGGGAGGCTTTTCGGGGGGCGGCAGGCGTCAAGGCTTGGGGGGGAAGTAGTAATTAGGACCATAAGCCCGTTGAAGGCTGGTCTTCAAGGAGTTCAGGGTCTTGCTTGACCTAGGGGTCTTGAGTCGAGGTCCTAATCCAGATCGAAACTCGTACCCAAATACGCTCCCAATATGGGCCCTCGACATTCTCTGAGGAGTTCTTCAAAAGGTTCCCCAAAACCCAAAGGTTCAAGCACAGGGGTCCAAGGTACAACGTCCTTAGCCGATGGGTGCTTAGGGCCTTCGAGGCCCTAAGCCCGAAGCCCTAGATCCTAAACCCAACACTAAACTAAACCCTAAACCCTAAGCCCCCTAAACCCTAAACCCTAAACCCTAAAACCCTAAAACCCTAAACCCTAAATCCTAAACCGTCTAAACCCTAAACCGTCTACACCCTAAACCGTCTAAACCCTACAGTTCAGTCCCCCGGGGTCCTGCGGCCCTTTTTTTGCTCTCGCGGGGAGGCGCCGCGGTCGGTCGGCAGCCCGGCTGAGGGCGGCGGCCGAGCCAAGCCCACAGCGAGGCCTGGGTTTCGCACGTAAGAGAGAGGATATGGGATATTGACAGCAAATAGGATCCTCTATATTATAGACGGTGTATTTAGAATTTAGAATGTTGTTTTTTGGTTGAAATGGGTCCTTGGTGTTTGGGGGATTTGCGTTTGGGGTTTTGGGTGTAGCGTTTAGGGCTTGGGGTTCAGGGCTTGGGGTTCAATTCGGGCTTAGGGTGTCAGAGACGTGTTTGGGGTTGAGGGCCAGTTGAGGCTTGAATATGAAAAGACATAACTAGCTTTGGAGGCTCAGAGGGTCAGGGTGTAGAGTCAGGGGTTGCGGGGATTTACGGGTTTGGGCCAGCACCCCAAGGAAGCGCTTGTTAGGGCTTCGGACCTCTTGTATGGAGAACTGAGATCTGCTGGGTTTTTAACTGATACCATTTCTGTTCCTCCTTTGTTGTAGGGCTGGCCTAACCCGAATGACCAATCAAGGCAAAAAAAAAAGAGAGCTTCGGAGGCTTCAACTCCTCCAAATCCTTTCGTCCCATTGCACTCTTAGGAGGATCCCCCCGCAAGCACTTCTCTGGGTAGCACTCTGGGGACCGCGGTTTCTACGAGTCATGAGCGGTTCGACTCTGAGATAACTTGGCTCCTTGACAGGGCCGATGACCTGAGCTGAGGAAGCGGCGCCCGTGGTGCTGGGGGCTGGGGGTGTAAGCTCGAGGGTTTCTTCGTGGTTTTGAAAAGCGATTCCAGAATGCTGAAATTTCAAGTGGCTTCCGAGTTTGGGGCTCGTGGTCGAGGCCTCCTTGCGTTTATCAAAGGCCTGGTGCAGAGTTAGAGGAACATGTTTAAGGTTGGCGAAAAGTCTTTTGCACCCAAGCCAGAAAATTGCCAAAGTCAAGAGGGCTTCTAACAAGGGTGTTCGCCCTAATAAAAAAGCTGCGCCGCCGGTGTGGCGAAGTAGAGCAGGTTTCGCTTGATCATCTGATGACACGACCCCTTCATATGTTTCGATATTTTGCCTACACCATCGTAGCACAACCCCGATGAAGTTGCCATATGTTGCCATGCTTCCCGTAGCTCCAGCCCAAGCCGAAGCTGTCAAGGACGCAGGGCAAGAGCTTTAACATGGCTTACGGGTGTTGGGGTTTTACAGCCCGGCCTCCAGCTCCGAAGAGCTAACGTGAGACTTTGGTGCCCAAAGTGGTGCCAGCAGCCAAGGGCAAAAGGAAGGGCTAACCAAATCGTGCAACTCGCATGTATTTCCAATTGGTTCTGCTTGTCAGGGTGTATCGGGTTTCTCAGAGAGTTTACAGGGTTTGGGATGTCTAAAGGTTTTATAGGGTTCAACTGAATGGAGAACTCTGAATGTCAGGAGCAACTGCTAGGCAAAACGTGCAGGACAGGGTCCCTACGCATCGAGCCCAGAGTCCCCTTACCTTCTGGAACCCCCCCTTTCGGAAGCACCAGGACCTGTGAGCCCTCTAAACCCTGCATTCCTAGCCCCCTGCCAGATATCCGCCGCCCCCACCTCCCGCGGCAACGTGCCAAGGCGCGCAGTAAGGGGCTCGAAGGGCAGTAGGCCAAGCCAAGAGGGTGCTCGACCTTTTGGGGCTTCAGTTGGAGATGTAGTATGAGGGCACACGTGTGTCTGTGTGTCTGTGTGTGTGTGTGTGCGTAGCTGTAGTCACAGTCGTGGTGCAAGCAAGCTATAGTGCTTGTCGTCGGCGCAGCAGGAGCAGCCTTGCACCCAAAAGCCTGAACTATACGGCCCCAAGGCCTTGAAGGCACTGACATTTTTCCGTGAGGCTCTTTTGCGCCATGATGTGCCGCAGCTGCACCAGAGGTGTCTTAAAGGCTTCCGGTCCTGGGCCCTTTTGGGCTTGCAAACGTTTTCCTTGCTGTTCTACTGGCAGCCCTAAAAACCGTGGACCCCTAAATAAACCCTTTGAGCCGAGGCACATCGAGAGATCCTACCAGGTGGGAGGGGAGTCCTAAACTTTAAGCTCGAAAAGGGCGGAGGTTTAGGGCTTAGGGTTTATCGTGGGGGGGGGGGGGTGGGTGGGAGGTTGAGGTTCTGTACATGTATCCTTTCTTTTTTGTTTTTCTGGGCGAGCTCCAGGATTCGATGTAAACGCCTTTCAGGGCCCGTGTTTGACTATCATTGCAAGTATTGTTAAATTTTTTGTTCATAGAACTGTAAGCCTGCTGTTTTTGTATATTATCGCAATGATTGTGATGATTATTGCTATGATTATTCGTGTTTGTCGGTCGGAGTTGATGAGACGCGATGGCGCCCTCCTTGAGCCTCGAGCCTCTGCAACAAAGCAGTTGGACGCTGGCTTTCGCATGAAGAAGATAGCCGCAGATAGCCTTCTAGCCAGGAAACTTTGAACACGCATCTTGAACCAAAAGCCGTTTAACCTGTGATGTGGACTTTCATTGGGGTACGAGCCACCGTTGGGCCGCCATGGCTGAGCAAGACGCGCTGATCAGCTCTGCCCCCGCGCCGCCTGAGATCCTTGGGAAAGTTGAAGTTTGGGGCGTGCTTTGGGTTTGCAGATGTGAGGCTTGGAGGTTCTCAAAGGGGTTCTCTGTGCATCTTCTCTAGGATTTGTTGGGGTGGGACCTCACACGGATTTGGTCATATGAGCAAGCTCGCTGCCCTCAAGATGCAACCCAACCACCCTGATTCCTGAAGCCGCGGGCATCGCAAGTCTCTCTACTCAGAATTCTTTCAACATCGAATATACTAAACATGACAGGGAGAGAGCTCCTGTATGTTTGTCGTTTTGGTTCAACCATCCCAGTTCATCGGGGAACCTTCGTCTTATACGATGGGTCTCTTTCTCAAGCGATTCCTCATTGTATTGATTTCATGGCGTTTCTGCCTCGGCGGATGACGGCCCATGTGGGCTTCGTGAACCCCTAACTCGTCTCTCCGGGTTGAAGTGTCCTTCACCTGAGGACCTCGTGCTGCTGCTGCATTCCTCCGAGGACGTGGTGTCCCGGGCAGTGGTTCGGGTCCGTCTTCGCAAACGTAAACATGTGCTTCCTCAGCTTCATGGTTTCACCTGAAGCACCAACCAAAGTCCTTAAGCAACCCACTATATTTGAGATGGGCCAAGGGATAACACCTGCTCGCGTCCGTGCCTGTGCTGCATGTTTGGGGTTGCCCCCCCCACCCGTTTCAATTGGAGTAGCATTCCCCGTAGAAGGACACTCCGACAAGGGACCGCGATTTTCGGAAAGCCCAAGTTGCCTCCTTGGAAATGAAGCGGTGTTCCTTTGGAGTCCCTGAACCCTAAGAAACCCTACACAAGCGCTTTCGGGTTCAGTCTTCGGAGCACTTGTGTCATTCAGAAGCCATGATGCACACACCATCCCCACCAGCATCGCTACCATGCGCCTCAAGCCACGCAGGAACATCTCGGATGAATTCGTCCAAGAGCACCTCAAGGGTAATTCGAAGTGACTCGGCGCGTCACTGAGTAACCCTCCACAGGGGTCAATCTAATCTACGTACCCTTTCTTTGGTACCCAGAACTTTAAGGAAGGAATGCTCTTCTAAGCGCTCCCTAGGCCCTAGTTTCGAAGAACTGCCCACATCTCAGCCCCCAAGGGCTGCACTGGAGAGCGCAAGCCCCAAAGGTTTGGGTGGTGGCGGATGCCGAAGTGGCAGCCCTGGTCGATGTTGGAGAGGCTGAGGCCCGGATTTGTGCAGGGTTGGGGGTTTTGGTGTGTTGGGTTTTGGGCCTAGGGGTCTATGAGGTTTACAGGGCTTAGGGATATTTAAGTGACTTTAACTTTGAGGCTAGGGAGTCACTCATGGGCTTTGGGGGAAGAATTATGGGGACCGGTGTTTCAGAACTTCGGGTCTTGCTCGCGTCCAACGTGTGGCAACCCATGCAGCGATTTGTGCAACTTCGCCTTATCACCGCACCTTGCGAGATCCGACAGGTCACTCTCACGCGGTTTTCAGGTCCTGGTTTCTCAAGACGCGCCGTTCCGGGAGACAAATAGGGCACTATAGTGCACGAAGCGAGCGAGGGGAGCACGCGCGTGAGAATTGCGGGCCACCCTCAGCCCCAGGGCTCCGTGGTTTGGGGTTCCGTGGGCCACATCCCAGGGCCGAGCGCCAGGGCTTTAAAACTTTAGGAGACTTTGCTCACGTGGAGGGACAAGCTCACGGACCGCAAGAAGTTCCCTGCTGTAGCTGCTTGGCCCCACGTTGGAGTTGGA
This sequence comes from Symbiodinium natans, assembly GCA_905221605.1. Lineage (NCBI taxonomy): Eukaryota > Dinophyceae > Suessiales > Symbiodiniaceae > Symbiodinium > Symbiodinium natans. The sequence continues at coordinate 216,819 of CAJNDS010002173.1, read as the reverse complement.
GGAGTTGAGTTCAGAGGTCTTGAGCCCCTCACCTTTCAATCGCACTTTCAATTGCTCCTTGGGCCTCCTTTTCCCCGAGCCGATACCCAAGAAGATCAAAGCCCCAGAAACTCAGAGCCTCAAAAGCTCAAGGGCACAAGGGACACGACGGCAGCACTTTGAAAGGTACCTGGTCCTCCAGTACGGGTGCCCTAGGCACCAGAAATCTGCAGGCTAGTGAACCCGCACTGGACAAGCACCCCTCAAACGGAGATTGGTTCAGGGAAATGAATCCTCAACTCTCCGCCTTTAAGCCCGTCCACACTGAGTTTCTCTTCCCAGAGTCCAAAAACATGACCATGGGCAATGCGCCGCCGAAGGAGATGTGGCTCGGCGGTATATACGGGCCTGTTGAATTAGCATTTGCATGATGGGTAGCTTTTGCGAGAAAGATATAGGGATTACAACAGGCTGCTAAATTGTTTGGTATTTGTAAACGCTTGCACGCGCCGCCTAGACGTCAAGGCTTTCAGGACGGTCTTAGGAAGGTCGCAGGCCCAAGGGTGAAGTCTTACAAGGGAGGTTGGGAGGGGAATGAGGCGACTTCCTTAGGTTGGTTCATGAGTCGGAGATGAGACCTAAACCCGAAACCAGCCGTCAGTTCCAGGCCCATTTTTGGGATGGCCAGGGGTTGAGTTCATGGTCCCTTTTGTGGGTTTTTCGGTTTGAAGGCACAAGGCTTCTAACGAACCCTATATCCCACTAGATACCTTGACCCAAATTCCCAAATTCCCTACAAAGAGCCAGTAACGTTCTGCGTGCCTGACATGTAAAGCCCCCAGATTCCCTGAACAGCTAAGGTTTCAATCGTCCTAAAACTTGCATAGGGGTTGTTCGTTGTTATATCCCAGGCCCAGACTATCCAGGAAGATTCTATAGTAGAGAGCTTCGCCCCGCCCCCTTCATTAAACAAACTACAGACGCTAAACCTAGAAGCAGCTCTCGAATGGATCCTCGGCATCTCGAACACGCCCAAACCCCCGCAGCTGCAGTCACCGAGGATGTCGATGATGTCGCTAGAAGGAGATTGGCTCAGGGTCTTCGATTCGTTTAGCCCCCTTCAGGCTGTTGATTTCTGATGCTTCTAACTACAGCGGTCCCCTGACTTCAGGACGTTCATCTTAAGGGGTGAAGAGGGGCTCGCACACCACGGTCGCCTCTGCAGCTCCTCTTGAGACAGCTTCACCTAGACTCGGCCACTTGAGAAGGGTTCATGGCCCAAGAACCTTCAAGTGCAGCGTTCATATGGGCATTTGTGAACCTTCTAGTGCAGGTTACGATTCAGTTTGACTCAGTGGCTTACAGGTTCCCAGCGCCACATGCGCAAGCTCCCCCCATCCTGTTGATCTCTCTGGTTCTGGATTCTCTGCACCTCTTTGGGTTTGAGGCAGTTCGGGGGGTTGAGGGCTGAACACGAGCTCCAAACCCCAAAGCAAAACCATTGAGGAGTTCTGCAAGAGAGTATTTGAGCCCAGATATCAGGGCGCAACCTCGCCTCGAGGTTCAGAGATACGTTATCTTTACACCCCGAGATCTGAAGCCCCCACATTCGAAGCTTCAGCTTAGGTACGAGGCGACCAAAGTGCCAGGGGTTTGGGAGCACGCGCCGCGGCTGAATCGGCCGAATCGGAGAGACAGAGAGGAAACCCTTGCGCTTCCGTGAACGATGTGTCGCTTGTAATCTACATTCTAGCCCGGCCCCAACCCCTTTTTGGTATAAGGTCACTTTGGGGCGAAGCGAGGAGGGATGAGATACTTGTCATCTCTGTCAAGTTGGCTTCAACCTTGTCTCTCTCTTGCACCGTTCACAATTCACTTTTCTGACCCTGAGATTCCTAGTCCTGGCAGCCCGGCCTTCCTTTGGCGAAACGATGGTCCCTTTTGGGGTCCCTAAGGGCCTAAGGGTTTCAGCTGTCGCATGAGGTGTGAAACGTACCCAGGTGCGGAGTCGTATGTCCCCATCCTGACCTTTGCAGGTCTAGGGTTCCCTCGCTTTAACCATTCGTGCTCGTGTTAGGGGAGTGGTGGTGAAGACACAGGAAGGTCAGGTGATCTTGTCGAAGGTTTAGCTTTGGGATGGGCTCGAGCGCACGCCCGCACAGGAGGACGGCCCTGTTTGACGGCTGTAGGTTTCAGGTTTGGGGTTTGCTTTTGAAACATCAGGCCCAAGGGCTCGCAGCTCTTCTGCCCACCTCCCTTAGCTGAGGCTCCCTATACCTTAAAACCCCGAATTCTTACTCCCCGATCCCGAAGCCCTAAACCTTAAACCCTAAACCCTAAACCCTAAACCCTAAACCCTAAACCCTAAACCCTAAACCCTAAACCCTAAACCCTAACTACACCCGAGGTTCCCGAGAAGCTCCGGGGAGTCTTCTGGATGAAGGACAACGGAGTCGGCCTGCGGCCCAGAGCAAACCCCTCCCAGCTTCAGAGACCCATTTTGACGAGCGCCAAGCAGATGTCAATGTCCACCATCCCCAGCTTCTGTGACGAGCCCACCCGGATGCCACCACTACCACTGGATTGTCTCTCTCTCTCTCTCTCTCTCTCTCTCTCTCTCTCTCTCTCTCTCCCTATATATATATATATATATATATGCTCATACATATATATATATATACATATTTGTGTATAGACAGTTATGATGTATATTTATGTTAGTATGCATTTTCTCTTGCTTACTTACGTTCATATGTTTTGAAATCATTGTTCGTTAAGGGTTATATATATATATATAGATAGATAGGCATATATGCATTCATCTATCTCGAACTCCCCAGTTCAAAGTCAGAGGAATGCCACCAGGCCTTCAGCATGTTGAACTTCACGTTTCATGTTTTTTGCTTGCCGCCTCTTTCCGGAACCGGACTTTTACTTGTGTGAAAGAGTAGCCGCGGGATGGACCTACGAGTATTAATATCATTATGAGTTTTGGTGCTGGTGTTAGAGACGTTCAAGCGGTGCGGGCCCCCCAGTTCTCAGCTCTAAGCTCTTCAAATCGAGGCATGTCCGCACGAAAGGTTTCTAGAAATCGATGCGTCTCAAAAGCACAGGTGAATGGACATCCAGGCATATGCATGTCGATGCAAATCAAAAGGCAAGGGTGACTGGAAAAGATGCATCTCAAAGGCAAAAACGAATGGACATCGAAGCATATCAGAGGCCAAGGCCAAGGCCAATGGACATCCACACATCTCAAAGGCGTAGGGGGCAAAAAAGCTGACGCATCTCAAAAGCAATGATGAATGGAAATTGGTGCTTTTCAAAAGCAAAGCTGCATGGAAACCAATGCATCTCAAAATGAAAGTCTGCAAAGTCACTGCAAGCAAAGATGAAGGGATATCGATGCATCTCGATTGTAAGGTCGAATGGAAACCCTCAACCCTACACCTTAAAGCCTGAACTCTAAATCATCTTCACAGCTGGATTCCATTGGGTGGGATACGCTTCTAGTAATTGTCTTTGCGCTGACGATGTCTCTTGACCAGGTCTTCTTGCTGTCTTTAGTTCGGTTTCGGACTTGTTTTTTTTTGCGCGGCAACCGTTCTTGTTGCTTCGTGTCTTAACTTGCACATGGGGGCCTTCCTTGCTTAAAAGAGAGTATGGTTTGTCATGAAAGGAGTGGAGGACTGTAGATGTGTCGATGAGGGGAAAGATGAGGTACGCATTGTTTGCCGCAAGACTGCCAAAAGATGCAGAGCCATCGCCAGTTCACTAAGCTGCTCCAAAATTTCTACATGCTTTGCATCAGGCACGTTTCATCCTTAACAATCTCAACAAGTTGCCAACATAAATATCATCCGGTTCCGGCAAATGGGTCGCCTTTAAGAGCCACCGCGCATTTCGAAATGTAAAATACCACATTCCAGCCACGGTAGTAGCACTTGCACCGACAAGTCCAGTTTCAGAAAACGGCGGCCTGAATAGCACTTCAGCACCAAGAACTGGCCATGTTTTCACATGTCCACGCCAGACTGTGTCATGTAGCCGTCCCGAGGCTGATCACGTCAACGTCCTATAGGTTAAGTTGGCCCGTTTGTCTTGCGCTGCCCTCAGAAGTAGGTGAGGCTCTTCAGCTCTCGGGATGCTCGGCTAAATCCTGTTCAATCCCATGGTTGCCGAGGTGAAGAGTTGATGGCTCTGCAGTATGGCCAGTGGTTCGAGAAGGCCAGCCAAGCACTGTGGGAATCGATCAAGTGTCCAGCATCCACCTAGTCATCTCAGTGAGGTCTTCGCGAGCTCGCGGTAGTAAGAATGGCAATTAGATAGTTTACAAGCGGTTATATAGCCCCCCTTTAATAATGAATGCTAGGAGCAGGAAAGGGTCTTGTCTCCCATATAATAAGGGCCTTGAGGGGAAATAAGATTTGCATGAGAGGTGAGCTCATGCCGTCTTTGCCTCGCGGGCAATAAAGCCTGATTTTGTAGGGCCTTTTGCTGTGCGTTCTGTTACGTTTAGTTCTGCCCCGAAAAACCCTTGTTTCATCCAGTTTCATTCACTTTGGCCCGTGCATTGTGATGCATTCTGCTTCAAAAAGAATGGTTAAATGTAGGTGTACCGATCTAGAGGAGGCGGTACATTGACTCATTTCCCACCAAGTATGCCGCCAATTGTGGTTTAAGGCCAAGAGAGCTCAATGACTCAGGTCCGAATATTTGCCAAATCTGCCAGTCGTGGAGGGTATCTGTATCCGATGCGTTGCGCAGAACAGATTCTCCGAGCAGCCGATGAGCATGGAGGGCTGGTCTCCTTTTAAGCAAAACGGTACATCTGTCTCCACACACTCGACCCAGAAAAGCCAACTCAAGGTTTTGGGCTTGGGAACCTTTCCTCGAACTGCAACTCGTCAAGTTGAAGAACCCGGCACTCTCCCAAGCAAAGCTCCCATGCGCGCGCTGGTACAAGCGAAGCTCCCATGCTAGTACTGAAGGTACTGAAGGGGGAGTGGGGGCGCGTGAATAGGGACTGAGTTGTGCCAATTCTGTGATGATACGGACCCTGTTTACGGGTGCCCAGAAAGAGGGAGCGGCAAGAACACGCCCCCAGCCCGCGACCCTAAAGTTCACAGGAGAAGACTCTTCTTACGCCTATGGCACCCTTCATGTGGGCGTGGCCAACAGGAGCCGGGGCTTCTGTGGGTTGATTCAAAAAAACAAGTATTTGAATTTCTATGGGCCGTAATCCCCATATACCTTTACATAGCACCATGTATAGCTCCCCGAACCTCGTTCTGGTACCCAGCCCTAGGGTTCCAAAGGGTTTGGCTTGGCAAAGTTTGGGGAACGGTGACGGAAACTTTCAAAGGCATGCAAACCCTGAGACCTTTCGCTTAAGGCTACTTGAGAAGGTTCAGCAAGGTCAATGATAGATTGGCTCGTCCATGTACCTTCATCTTCACATCAGTTCATGTCCTGAATTGCCTTCGCCTTTGCACCATTGATTTGAGGATTTGTAAGGGACTAAGCGACCACACACCAACAACCCCTCGCGCAAACCATCCACAACCCTGAGCCCTCGGAGGAAAGCCGAGCCAGGCTCCCTTTTGCGGGGTCATGCACCTCGTCCTGACAATGCTCGATTGTTGATCGGTGCCTCTGGGTAAGGTTACACGTATTCCGGCTTCAACTGCCCCAACCGCCTTCGAGTGTGTCGGATGTCGGTTCAGATCTAGTTGTGTTTCTGGATGGGGCGGCCGGCTTGGATTCATTTGGGGCGTGGTGTCTGAGTTCACGGGTCACTTGGGCTTAGAGAGCTGCACCCCAGTTGATAGGACTTTCAGGGGCTTGAACCGACAGAAAAGTAACAGAAAGGCTAAGGGCTACCATCAGCGTGACAGTCCTGAACCCTACAAGGCCCTTCTGGCCTCCTGATGAGGATCTGGGTTTGAGGGTGGAGGGTTTGAGTGTTTGAGGGTTTTAAGGGCTTAGAACAAAGCCTTCCAGGTATGGCCCGATGACGACCATGACGGGCTCACGCCCCCTCGCCGCAGTTAGAAGCCCGAAGTATCGGGGGCACTGCCGGACTGCTCTTCATCGCGGCCCTCTGATTTCCGGCGTGCTACGACTCTGGAGCCCGATTGCCTTCAACCGCCCTGAGAACCTCCACCTTGACACACCCGCCACCCTTCTCACACCGAAATTCCACAAGGCCCAAGGCCCCAAATCCTAAACCCTCAGCTGAGCCTGCGGGGGCCGCGGCGGTCTTTCAGCACCCGCCCACCCTTAAAAAAACACCCCTAAGAACCCTAAATCCCCAAACCCAATAACCCAAATCCCCAAAACCAAAACCAGAGCCCGCGAAGCCCCTCAAGACCCTCAAGACCCTGAGCCTCCAAAGAGGCCCCTTCCAAAAGCTCAGGGCTCCTCTGTGGTGATGGAAGCCCCGGGTTCATGCCCCCGGTCACCTACTCGGTGAAGTTCTCCGGCGAGGAGCCGGGGTAGAGGCTGAAGCATCGGATTTTGGAGGGTTGAGGCTGAGGAGAGGCAGAGGAGTTCAGGGTGAACCCCTGATAGCCGAACTCATCCTCAGAGTACACCCTGAACCAATACCCCCCCCCACTGGAGCTGTGCGCCCAGAATCCCAAGTTGAATAATTTAGCAGTTTTCGTCAAATTGCCTGGTTCTGGGGGAGCTCTGGGCTTCTAGGCACCTAAAGTTCTTTGGATTCTTAGGATGCAGAAAGGGCCAAAAGCCCGAAAGCTGGAAGGCCCCATTCACAGCCCTTCAAACTCTTTGACCCAATCGGGGCGGGGGGACGTGGGCATTGGGCGCAGGACTTGACGTACGCCGAGATACAGGCCGGCCAAGACTTGCAGAAGGCCCGGTTTCGAAGTTCACTGACCCATCATCAACTGGAAATTTTCAGGGTATAAGGGTCCAGGGGTTTGGGGGTTGTTTTGGGGTTTACGGTTTAAGGTTTGGGGTTCAGGGTTCAGGGTTTAGGCACCGACCTGATACCTCCCAACCCTGCGCCCTGAACTCCAAGCTCCCGACGTCAGGACATGGTAACGGTGGGGCACCTCCTTCCCTTTCTGCCCTGCTGTTCATGCTGCCGTGGGAGTCCCAGCGCAATGCTTGTTGTCCTTGCGGGAGACTCCTGGTGGAAGGTATGGGCTTAAGGCTTAAGGGTATTGGGAACAATGGAGTCTTTTTAGAACTCTCGTATCGCGAAAGACTCGTGCGTCGCGGATTGGTAGAGTAGAGATTCTGACGCCTCCTCGATGCCTCCTCTTTGACCTCAGGGCTTCGTGCAAGAAGGCTGTTGAGGCACAAGCTCTAGTAAAGTCCAACCCCAAACCGCGGGAGCCAAAAGCCCAGGTGGTAAATTCTCCCTCGAGCTCCAGCGACTGGGCTACGTTTACGGCCCTGAGCCCTGAAACTCCTTAAACCCCACAGAGGAAATGGCTGATGTTAGGTGGCACGGGTCTGTGTGCACCTGGCTGGGATTCTGATTCAACTATTTGCGTGAAGTGGCATTAAAGTCTTCGGAGTCTTCGGGCTGGAGAGAATATGCAGGGATATGCAGGGCTTTGCATATGCGAAGCTGAATGTCATTGCTGAGATTGGTCAAGCAGGTTCTAGCCAAGCGAGCTGCAATCTGGGTGCAATCCTAGAAGTCTGGCAAAAACAGGGGCAACAGCCTCCAAGTAACAACTCGAAATTGTCAACTTCAGCATCACCACCCCCTGCCCCACAAGAACAACCCTCCCTAGATCCTGAGCCAACAAGGCAAAACTCTGCAGCCCCACACTCCGAAACTGTTAAACCCCTACACCCCTGAACTTCTAAGCAGAAACTCCCAGAACCGCTCGAGGCCCAGTGACCTTGCAGAGCCGGGGAGCCACTGGAAGCGCGGCATCTGGTGGGGTCCAGGCCAATCCAGAGCCCTTTGGTTTTTGGGTTTAGGGGCTTGGGGTTTAGGGTTTGGGATTTAGGGTTTAGGGTTTAGGGTTTGGGGTTTAGGGTTTAGGGTTCAGGGTTTGGGGTTTGGGGTTTAGGGTTTGGGGGCTTGCATTAGAAGCAATGATGTAGGGTTTGGGGTTTAATGGTTTGGGGTTGAGGGGCCATGGGTGTTTTGGGTATAGAACAGTGGCCAATGTTTGAACCAGCTAGGGTTTCAACAGTGCTTAGGGTCTCCTAAGCGCACTTTACTGGTTGCTTTTTTGGAGTGGGCGTTGTTTTTTTTTTGTGTGTGGGAGGGCTTCCTGTGAAGCTTCAGGGTTGTAGTGGCCGTTCGAAGTGCTGTGCGCCTTGTTTTCCAACAGGCTTGTTGCAGGGTGCTGCTTCAACAGCAGGGCTAGGCTGATCACACGAAAATGCTTCCAAGGCACCGAGCAAGTGTAGTTCGTTGGTACTCCTTACTGCGTGCCGTAGTCGGCCCTGCACACACACCCGCACGCACGCACGCACGCACGCACGCACGCACGCACGCACGCACGCACGCACGCACGCACGCACGCACGCACGCACGCACGCACGCACGCACGCACGCACGCACGCACGCACGCACGCACGCACGCACGCACGCACGCACGCACGCACGCACGCACGCACGCACGCACGCACGCACGCACGCACGCACGCACGCACGCACGCACGCACGCACGCACGCACGCACGCACGCACGCACGCACGCACGCACGCACGCACGCACGCACGCACGCACGCACCCACGCACGCACGCACCGCACGCACCCACGCACCCACGCACGCACGCACCCACGCACCCACGCACCCACGCACCCACGCCCCCACGCACCCACGCACCCACGCACCCACGCACCCACGCACCCACGCACCCACGCACCCACGCACCCACGCACCCACGCACCCACGCACCCACGCACCCACACACAGACACACACACACACACACACACACCAGCTAGCTCCAAATTGACTCCCATTCACTCCCTTCAAATACTGACACCGCCATGTGTTGACCAAGCCTGACGTCGCTGAATTGCAACCCTTACGTGGTCTCGCTACGAAGCAGGCACCTGGACCTGCTGCCCATTTGGCGGCTACAATTTCGTGAAGGCAAGGATTCGGGCAGTGAACGTCTAGCCCGTTCGGATTTTAGGGTTCATGCTTGGGCGATTCATTCTATGTGGTGTTGTCGTGGCTGCACGGAGGGCCTCCCAGTAAGCTCGGCAAATGGCTCCAGGTGCCTTTCCAGTAGCCACGGCGATGTCTTTTGTAGGGGGGGGAGAGGTAAGGGTTTCAGGGCGCGGCGGACATAGGGGTTCGGGGCGTGATGCAGGTGATTCGCGCAGATGGCGAGCCCAACGAGCCATACTACAGCGAGTTCGTCAAGCATCTTGGCAGCCGTTTTGGGGCCCAGGCCCTAGGGCAAGGACGCTTCGGGCATGCTTCGTAGTGCTGCAGTCGGCGACGCAAAGCATGTAGACATACAGCGGCAGTCGGGAAGAATGCGATGCTTTCTAGCCTGATGCTAATTCTCCTCGAGCCAGCTGGAGACCTACAAAGGCCCAACCGCCCGGACCCAAAGTTTTGAGCTATTGCGGAGCGTCGTGTTCCCCCATACCCAGCGGAGCACGTCTAACCCCGGTTTTGTGAAGCATTTCCGGAGACCCCAGGGCCGCTAGTGTCAGGGTCTTGCAACGGCCCGATAACAGCTCACTCTTCGTGTTTCTAGATGCCGGAGGTTTCCTGCAACCAGGAACCGATTGCTTAGCCAAAGGACCATGGTATGGGGCGGGAGGGGGGGGGGGCAGTTGCACGTTTGAGGTTCAGGGCTTGGGGTCTAGGGGTCGGGATGGATTTGCTGTTCTAGGGCCTAAAATTCAGGTTCTGGACCTCGACCTGCCTCAGGTACATGGAGGAGGTGCAGCTTTTCACCTGGTCCGGGTTTGAGGACATCGAGCAGCTCCCAAAGGAAGCTGCGAGCTCGGCTTGAGAGGCCTCGGGAGCTGTGGGCGTCCTTAGTGTGTGGGGACTGCGGGAGGCTCGTATACTTCTAGGATCCTTCTGGGCTTCATGTCCATTTTAGGGGAAGAAAGCTTCGGAGTCCTCTCAGAGAGCCCCAAACACCAAGCCCTGAACCGTTCTCTTGGGCCCGGAGTTGCCATGCGGGGTTGAGCATGGGGGGGCATTTCGGAGTTTTGGGTTTAGATTCTAAAGTTTAGGCGTAAAGCTGGTGAACCCACGCCCTTGAGAAGCCCCGAACTCAGCACCCTAAGATGCAGAGCTCAAGACGCTGCCCTTGCCCTGCAGGTGTTGGTTCGAATTCTCCCGCCGAAGCTCAGTCACAAGCCGTTGTGTTTCGGCCTTGGTGTGAGATTAGGGTCTCAGGGCGAACCGAAGCCTAAGCCACCCAGCACCTACATCCAAAGGCCATCCATCCCGAAATCCGCTTTGAAGACTGACCACGCCCTGACACCCTCAAGCCAGTTTTAAGCGCGTCGGAACAGCTCCGGCGGCACAGCTGCCGCACTCGGCTAGAAAGGGCGCGGTGGACGAAAAGCGCAAAGAGTCTCAGCACTTTCTGCGGCAGTGTCTCAAACAAGCTCGTGGGTTCTTTAGAGGAAAGCCTGTGGTAAAGGTAAGGTAGCTCATATCCAGAAGCTGCATTTACCCCTCAACCCTAGTTAGCGAAACGGTCCTGAGGCCGACTCTCTGTTTAATTACAAGGCTGATACCAGGCAGAGTCTTCCAAGGTAATTAGGGTCCGCCAGGTGTAATGTTTTGAGCCCAGCCTACACTACTGCAGCTCGATCACCCCGCACGGATTCTTTGAAGCAGCGCGTTGAGTTCGCACAATGTTCTCCAGGGGCCCTGGACGCGAGGCATGAGTCATTTTCAAAGCCTTGGCCCCTGAAAGGCTCGCCGGGGCTATGCCGAGGCAGCAGAGAAGACCTGGGCCAGGCTGGCCATGTTCAGTGAGTTGCGCTTGCTTTGAAAGGGCTTTAAGGGAGAGCTTTCCAGACCTCAACTCAAAAGGCCCCCGAAAAAAGTTCTGGAAGTTGCAGCCAGGAGCCAGGCCTGACGAGTGGGCCCTGGCACCTCCAAAAAAGGCTTCGGTTAAGTGTGTAAGTGTGTAAGGGGGTGGAGGGGGTGCCCTCTTCCCAGGCACTGCGATGGCCACATCCTCTGGGATGAGCCATTTGGCTTCCACTTGGGCACTTGAGAGACCTTTGAGCTCCGAGGGCAGAAGCAGTCAGAAAGTCATAGAACCATGTTCATGGAGCACCCCAACCATATCAGCAAGTGGCATGCTCATGGCATTTCGGGCGTAGCCCTAAGCTCCCTATGCCCTCCAAACCCTAAGCGTCCGAGACACCGGCTCCCGCTCGCCCAGGAACACGGCTGCGATCGCCGCGCAGGACGCCGCCTCAGCGCTGGAGGACCCGCCTGTGGACTTCAGGCTCGAGTCCCGGAGTTCAAGCTAAGAGCTTCGAAGAGTCGAAGCGGGTACCTACAGGTTCATATTATGGATTCGCAGAACATGTGCAGGTTATGACTTACATAGGCGACATATCGATGGGAACTTCGGCCATCATTCTCCCTGTCCTACACCCGCCGGGCGAACTTGAGCCCCCCTAGGGCCCAATGGAACGCAGATCCCCAACTTCCCCAAGCTCATCCACCCCAAAGCACGCTCTACTTGCCGTGACCAAAAACAACAAACCCTTGCCACACTAAGCCCTAAGTTCTGAACCCGATAAACCCCGAAACCCTACCCGAATCCCAAAACCCCAAAACCCTGAAACCCCAAAGCAACCAGAGCAGGCCTGCTCCCGCTGGGGTCGCTTTTCGCTGGCTGCGCACCCGGCGGCTGGTTCGCTACCTCCGGCGCGGCTCGGCGAAGGGTTTTCGGATTTTGGCCTTGGGGGTCAGGGCCAAGAGAATTGCTGGGCAGGATCATGCTCCTCTTGTTGGAGGTTTGTTCTCGGAGGATTCAGAGGGCTAGCCTGGTTTACAGTTCAAGGGTTCGCAGGCTTCTAGCCCATGTTTGGAAGAGAGTTGTTGAAGATTCCTTAGCTCTAATGACTCGGGGAAATGAGCCAAGCGCTTGGGTATATGTACATGGTACTGTGCATCGAAAAGTGTCCTCGCTGAAGAAGGTTGAACCCTCAACATGTCCAGCATGGGAAGGAATCAGGAAGATCCTCCAATCGCCCTCCGGAGTCCTTGGGGGGGCTCAGCCCTGAACCCCACAAGCCAGAAGCCCAGGCCACGCTGCTGGATATGACTGGTTTCTGGTCTTCGACGACGGCGGCTTCCCCATCGCGGTGCGGGGCTCGGCTTACTGCGGTTTGGGGGTTGAGGGTCTCACCAGTGGGGGGTCCTGTTGGGGTTTGGGGTCAGCTTGTCCTGGGGTTCCCACACGTGGGGGCTGGGGTTGCAACAACAAGTGCAGAGGCTTGAGACGGGAAGGTTCGGTCCGCATGACAGGCTGTACACCCAAGAAGCCGCTATGCGGAACAGCCCACTGCAGTACCTGAACGATGTTACTGCAAAATCCCCCAACCCAAAGCTTTAAGCTCTCATCACAGCGACAACCGTAACAACCAAAGCCCAATGCGGAAGCAACACTCTTCTGCCTCTAAATGGCTGAATTGAGGAACTCTGAATTTACTCTAAACTGCTGAATTACAGAACCCTGACTTGTAATAGGCATAGCTTTGAAAATGGTGGTGGTGGAAAGGTATGCCCAGTCTTTGGTAAGGAGTAAGAAAGTGCAGGAGAACATCCTCCTCCTCACCGGCCGGTTCTCCGGCGACGAGGTCGAGGCGGGGACCACATGCTGGCAGAATGTGAAGACCTCAGCCCTGAACGCCTACTGTTACCGCAACAGATTGTAAATCCTGAGCCGTGAACCCTAAATCTATGCGGATGCGACCCCTGAAGCCCCTGCCACCGGCATAATGCTGAATGGGCATTTTTCCCAAGTACTGGTCCCTTACAGTACCCCAAACTGTTATAGTCATTATTGCAGGACCCCCGAAATGGGCACGCCCATGTTTTGGAAACCGCAAGTATTTCCATAGTACACGGATTATGGTAGATGAGTAATGGGTAGCAAGAGGCTTCGTGCTTGGGGTAGGAGATGGCCTTGTACAGCTTTAGTCTCCATGAAGGCATGTATGGACCATGTCAACACACCCATGTCAGAGAACTCTCTTGGGCTCTCCCCCCGGCCTACCAAAGCATTCCTTGCTATGATGCACCTCACAACAATCCAGGCTATGCCGATCCTGCTCTCCGACAGGAACAGGTGGGCAGGGCTGGGGCAAGGCTCGGGAGTCCAAGGGGTCTCTGAGTCAGAAACACCTTGCCACACCCCAAAACCCTCCCTCTGCCTTAGTTGTCCCCCTAAGTGCCACTGTCTCAAAGGCCCGGGGCCTTTGGTGCGCTCTTCAATCAAGCCGCTCTCCACGCCCTGGTGGCCTCCTGTCTCAGTGGACTTCTGGAAGGGCGAATTTTCTGGATCTTCCTTGGCAAATCTTAAACTTAAGAGGATCCGATTTAGGAGTGCGGCCAGCGTAGGTCAAGCGTAGGATCCTGGTCGAAGGGCTTTGGCGAGGTGAAGGCTTGTACCGGCAGCACCCAAGACAAGGCTTCGTTCGATGACCCGCGCGGCGACTGCCTGGCGCCAACGCGCGAGGAGCCGCTGAGGACGCTGCAGGCTATTGCGGGTGGAGATTAGGGTTTATGGGTGGGCTTGAAAGCCTTCCACTGTTCGGGGGAAGAGAGACCAGGAAGCATTGTTGTGACTTTCGTTGGCTGTCCCTGGACGCTCTTCAAGAGTGACGGTTCTTACGGTCACTCTCATGATTTCAGACGTCGAGAAACATCCGTCATGCAGGGGCCCCAGACCGTGGGCATGAAGGAATGCTGCAGCTCGAACTTTCGAGGCTTCGGTTAACTTCGGGATCGCCACGGGAACTCCTCCGAGAGCCCTCTGAAGCTCCGCGAAAGGCCATGAGCGCTTTGTGGCGCTGCGGTAGCGCGCTGCGCCGCGCCGGCTGGGACGCCGAGGACGCGGCTGAAAATCGGATTGAAGAGTTTGCACCCGCTGCGGTTTGTTGCAAGAAGCCGATCTCGGCCACACCTTGAGGGTTCCAGATTTCAGGGTTTTGTCGGAGGGTTTTTTTTGAGGGAGCAAGCTCACCCCCCGCCTTTGCAGGAATCGCTTCGGAACGTGCTTGGTGCCTTGGATGCCTGAAAGCCTAATTCCTCACCCCGCTTAAACTTCTCTCAGTCCTTTAAACCCACCCCCCGGGATCATTAAACCGGCTGCGCGGCTTCTGGAGAGGGAAGCCGGCTTTGGGAACGCCACATGTAGAGGAGCCTTGCGGCGGCAATGTTGCACAGAAGCTTCTCGGGGAGGATCTTGTATTTCGACAGAATGCCCTTATCCAAAAGTTGACCTGGGCATGCGTTGATCTTCATGTTGACCTTCTCCAAAGCCCTGGCCCTTTCAAGCCCCAAGACCCCGAAACCACACAGCCACACAGCCACCCTGAAGCCCTAAGAAGCCCGCTTGCCGGGAGTAAATCAAAGGATGCGAGGATGGAGACGAGTCCCTGGTGAATCTGAAGGCCATAGGTGTGGATAGCAGGTGGGTTTGGAGCTCCCCCAAGCATCCCATCCGGGCAAGCGTTAAGGGTTCAGGGGGTTTGTTTAAGGCTGCAAAGGGGTTTTGGCATCACCCGAGGTTTGGGGACTTTGGGGCTCAGGTTTCTTGAGGTTGAAAGGGTGACTCCAGGAGCACTGTGGCAGTCTTTCTTGCGGGTTCCCCTGTGTGGGGAGTGGTCCTTGCCAACCCCCGTCTATGTCTGTTACTAATCTCTTCGTGGCCCTCGCATGTCCGTGAGAATCATCCCATCTCCATGGGTTGTTGGACTCAAGGTGGTGAATGGTAAGGAAGCTGCGAGTGCCAAGATGTGTGGTCCAAGATGTGGCCAAGGGGAGCACTCCTGGCTACCGATTCGGGATGCAGAGTTGGTGCCCTGGCGTTGTGGCTCGAGACATACAGCAGCATTTCCAGGGTAAGCGCTCCTCCAAGCCACCTCACCAAACATACCACCCAAATGCTCCAAAAAGTCACAGAAGCCCCAAAACCTGAGACAGACTTGGGAGCCCCAAGACTTGGCAAGAGGTGAATCAGAAGACATGGCAAGGACCAGGTCGCTACTGAAAGCTTCACACTGTGCAAATCCTGCGTCGGCCAACGACGATGGAGGGTGGATACGCCAGCGCGCCGCCGCCACCCGTGCGTGTGAATGTCGCTTTGCTGAGCGGGCGCACGGAGACCCTCCACGTTGAGTCGGAGGCAAGGCCTGCGAACTGAAGACCCTAAAAACTGAGATCCTTTCAGGTCGGGTTCAGCCTTTCGTCGGGTTAGGTCCCAAGCCCCACCGCTCTACAAACAAAAATCAAGGTCCATCCCATATATGATTTTTTATCAAGACCAACACTCCAATTTGATTCTTATCAAGACCAACACTCAAATCGACTCAAATCCCTACACCCTCACACGCGGAAATCCTACATGCTCATGACAAGCCCTAAAATGCCTAAACCTCCCCCTCATGGCTGGGAGGCCCAAGTCTGGGAGCTTCGGAGGCAGGCGGAGCGCGTGCTGCGCTGTCGTGCCCCGGGGCGCACAAGAGGGTTTGCTTGGGGCCTTCGGGGTTTAGGTTTTGAGGGCTTGGGGCAGGGCCCGAGATTTCGGATTGGGGTTTAGGCACTGAATTAGTTGGGTGGCCAAGGGCTATGGGTCACTGCTTGCTCCGCCGTCACGTGCATTGCGAAGGTGATCTGTATCAAGCTCGAGTATCGAAACCATAGTACCAGCAAGAATTCCACTAGCCATGTAGCTCGTACTAAAGATGACAAGTGTGTGAATGCTAGTTCATGTGTTGGCAGTGCATTGCACAGCCACAAGATATTCTCCAACCTAGCGTAGCTCGCTTTTCATTCGCTGTATTTTATGTCCCCGCGCTGCGCGGTATGCCACGATGTTTTTTACTATGTTGGGTACAGTTATAGCATGGGGAGTATTCCACCTGGACCCTTCTACCCCTTGAGGTGGAGGGATATCCCGGTGCCAAAGCACCCTTCAGAGCTTCTCCCTCGTGATCTTCCAACCCTAAGCCCTGAATTACCGAGCCGTGCTTTAAGCCCTAAACTCTGAGAACCCTCAACCTCAAACTCTAGAGCCCAAACCCAAACTGAAAAAGAACAAGCGTACGCTAGAACCTCAAGGCTCGCCCCTACACACACAACCCTAAACCCTAAAGCTTTAACCCTCCAAACAGATTTCCCTGCTCGGCTCACCGAGCTGAGGGCTCAAAAGCCTCGTCTCGTCTGGTGGGGCACCTCGGCGGAGACCGAAGCCGGTGGCCACGTCGAAAGATGGGTATGGGTTGAAGGGTTTGGGTTATTAGGGTCTCAACCCCCGCCTGAACCACCCCCGAAACAGAACGAGGCACAAGCAACCCATAAGTGAGCCCCAAGCGCTTAGCTCATTAGCTCAGCTCAGGTTCAGTTAGTATGCAGAGCCGAAGGGCGCTTCAATGACTCCAGCAGCTTGGCTGAGGATCCGATCTGCAGAGAGAAGACCGTGGCTGCAGCCGGCATCACGGATGGTGAGACCTTGTGCGCCTCTCCTTGCGGGTTTGGGGGGGTTAGGGGGGTTAGGGGTTACATTGAAGGTAGGGGCTGGGGGTTATATTAACGGTAGGGGTTAGGGATTATATTGAAGGTGGGGGTTGGGGGTTCAGGGTCTAGGGTTGTAGCGCTCAGGGGAGCTTGGTATGTGAGCAGCGTGGGGTTCAGGGTTTGGACCAAGTGCTTGAGCATTGAAGCCTCCCCTCACGTGCAGCCCAACCCCCAAAACCCTATACCCCTAGATCCGAATCCCGAAGACCCAAGTACCTCCCCCCAACCCCCAAAACTTGAATCTCCCGAATCCCGAACTGAAAAGCCCCTGAATCCCTAAGCTCCTTGGAACTCCCTCAATGCCACAGGTACGGCATAGCGCTCGAGGTCAGTCCATGTTGCAACCGCTGCTCTCGCGCGCTGGCTACCTGACCTGGGCTAAAGGGTTGAGGGGCTAAGGCTTTGCGAGTTCTGGTTGAGGATTTTGGGGGTTGAGGAGTTGAGGGGTTGGGCTTCTGGGTTTTGGAAAAATAGAAATTGTATAGCCTCACCAAGCACAATGGTGCCTTTCAAACAAAAGCCAACACCTGATGTTTGGCCATATTGCTCCTCTACAAACCCCCAGTCTAAGACCAAAACCAGGATTCTCGCTAGTTAGGCGGCCTTGGAAACGCCCCGAATGGCAAATTTTTGTGATTTTGACCTTTCTGGTGATTTTCCTTAGGTTGGCGGCCTTGGAAACCGCCCAAACGGCAAATTTTCGTGATTATTGATCATTTTGGGTCTTCACAAACCCAAACCCTATACAAGAACCACAATTGGCCAATTTTTAGTGGTTTTTGACCAGTTCTCGTGGTTTTTACAAATGGAAAACTTTCGGATTTCGTGAGGTTTGACTGGGCCTTCACAAACCTCCAACCTCGGGCCAAAACATAGCGATTTTTCTTAGTCTTCTCGAGGGCGTAAAAAAAGAACTGAACAAGCCGGTAATCCAGGTCAACAATCACAAAAAATGTCCTCTGCTTGGGGTTCCGAAACCCCAAAAGGCCGCCAACTCTTTTCGAGTGCTTTGAAAAAAGGCTGAAAAAGCCGGTGTTTTTCAGCGTTTTTTGACCAGAAGCAAAAAGATAACCGCACAAAACCCGCACAATATAAACCCTAAGCAGATCTTGTGGGTAGGTGGGAAGTTCTGGCCGACAACCCAGCCGTGTCTTTTGCCGCATCGCTGGTTGCCAGCCTGAACCACCAGTCAAAGATTCTTTCTTGGTGGCCCAGTGGTACCCTTTTGCCCTCTTTGGGGGTTCCTTGCGGTTGCTGGGCTACCAAGAATGTTATAAGCAGAGCTCTGCATGGAGCAGGCGTTCTGTGCCAAAGGAGCTTCCTTGCTTCATCATATAACCGGGCTCCGTGAAGCCCGAAAGGGATGAAGCAGGGGCTTTGATTTTGTGTGCAGCTGTGTTGGTGGTCTGCCTGCGCCCTGTTCCCCCCCCCCCCCTCCCCTCCACAGTGGATTATGGTGCGATCTCGAATTGCTGGAAAAATTTACGATGTTCCGTTCAAACCGAACTAGTGGTGGAGAATTCACCGAACTTGCTGGCTACACGGATGTGCGCTTTGACTTGCTTTGGGCGACAGGTTGTTGTCACAGATGATGGCGCTATCAGGACCAGTTGCCTTAAGTTGCGCCCTGGACCCTCCAAAGCCATACCCGGTGCCCTTGTGTGTCGACGTCTCAGCAAGGTCTTGAAAGCGGGAAAGAGCCCCAAACCCTGCACCCCGATAAATCTTCCAATCGGCCTTAAAGCGCCAGGAGTTGGTGGGACTCCTTTGGCCGAAATCACGGCAGAGGCCATCAACCTGTGCTGCAGGTGCCCAGAGGGGATGCTTTGGGGTTCAGGCTTAGGGTTCAGGGTTCCCCCCCCCCCCAGGCCCTCCCCGCAATAGAAACTCGAAATGTGTTTCAATTTTCAGGGGGAGAAATGTCATGTTTGGGGTCCAAAGGATTGAGCTGGGAAGGGAGGGAAGGGAGCTTCAGGATGTTGGTTGGCTTGAGGGTTTGGGGAGCCCGGAACCGCCCCTAATTCGGATTTCGGAATAGGTTTTAAACGGCGGGGTCGGTTTCGGCGGGATTTGTTTCGGCGGGATTTTCCGGATAGGGGGGAGGGATTACAGGTGTTTGGCTTTGGGGGCTCAAGTTTCTCACCCCACGTCGGAACTGCCTGCCGATAAAACTCCCGTTTTTTGACACTCCAGGCTCTAAACCCTTGAAAGCTTTTTCGGGGCCCACGCGAGTCATTCCAAGCCCAAGGCAATGCAAGAGCACAAGTAACTGCCAAGCTTGACCCCACATGAGATTTCAGGCATTGAAGTTTTGGATCCGTAGCACAAAAATGTCATTCATTTGATGGTTGGGCTACTCCTGTCCAAGTACCAGATGCCGCCGCAATAGCCATGCTCTGTAGACACCCCTGAAGAACTCAGCTGCAATCAGTATCTTGACGCTTTTCTTTGTGATGGCGCGTATTTTCCGAAATTAGTGTCGTGGGGTCTCATGTTAGTATGACAGTCTAGTGGTCATGTCCCTCAAAAGGATCAAGTTTTCGTGTGCTACCCATTTGCTTTCTCATGCCGAGTGCCTTAGAACACATTCATCGTCAGATTTCTTTCAGGACGTGCGCCAGGTGGCCACCAGCAGCCGCGCGATAGCTGTGATCCACGGAGATGATGGCCGCAGCTGTGCTGAAACCTGGAGTTTGAGGGCTTAGGCTTAGGAGCTCGGGATGTGGAGGCGGGAGCAGGGACTCTGGGTACTGAGTGCAGGTACGTGGGAAAGATCTGCTATCACACCACAACATGTGACCAAATGAAATCCAGAGCTGTGCCTTCCATCTCGCCTTCTCCGTGGAGCGCTTGACTTCCGAGCACTTTCCCCTTCCCCCGTTTTTCGCGGGGAACTGTCCGGGGGGGAGGAGTGGCGACGTGGGGCAGCCGCAGCCACGGTGCCAGCAGCATCAAGGTGCAGGCTTCCATTGTTCGGTCCACAGCGGTCCTACGCTCTTAAATTCTCGTAATCGCACCCCCCCCCCCCAGAATATTTAAGCCCTGAAGAGCTTCACAGTTTCGATGTGCATTTGTCATGTGGCTCCCGAGGGTAGCAGTGGGCCCAATGATGCTGGAATGTCCTCTAGTTCTCGGGTTAGGGCCGCTTTTTTGGTGTATCACCTCTTGGAGCTTAAAGGGGGGTTGAGGGCTCATGAGGCTGAGGGCCTGGGGCAGGAGCAGCTAGTTCACGTGGAGAAGCTCGCCGCCACGTCCTCCGCCTTTGCGGCCGTCCGCCGCGATGGCTCTGTGGCCCCTTTGAGGCGTTAGATTCAGATTGCCCTAAACTCCCTAAACTCCCCAAACTCCCCGAGCTCCCTGAACCCTAGCGTAGCAACCCTGAAGCTCCATAAGGGCTCGAGCCGTTTTAGCCAGCTTCGTCACTTTGTGCAGGGTTTTGGATGCCTTAGTCAACCCGGCGCCATCTGCACCCTTCCTTCCACCCCCCCCCCCCCCGAAGCCCTCAAAGCCCAAGAAGCCTTGGCATCCCGAGACTCCCTAGGCTTTCAGAAGTTGCAGGATGCGGCGGTGGGCTTTGGGGAGGGGGCCTAATCCCCGAGGGTATACAAGCCTTAACTTAGAAGTGTCTTTGACTTCGTAAGTCTGGCATCCCCAAGAAACCCTATTGTACTCCCCACAACCCACAATACTAACCCCACTTAAATGAGTCAAAAGTACTAAGCAAGACTTGGAGGGTGTCGGTTTCATAGGCGTGCTTTGAGTTTTCAGGGTTTCGAGGCCTCAGACATGAGAGCCGAACTCTGGAGGTTTTAGGGTGAGGGTTTCAGAATTTGACGAGGGATGTGGACGCGGCGCCGACATCTGAAAATCGACGGCGGCTGAGCACGTGCATGTGGGTTTGGTCCGAATTTTTGAAGACCCTCCCCCCCCCCCCCCATTCGTGCGAGTCACAGCAGATGCTGCAAGCAAGGTCACCTGGGGCAACCCCAGAAACGGCGGCAGCATCCGATACCTGGAACGGGACCTGCAGGAAGTCGTGGAAGTGTGATGCTTGGGTGGCAATAGAAATAGAGCAACCCTCCCCCGCTTGCTCTTTGCATCTCTTGGCCCCTCTCTGGATCCTGATTTAAGGATGCCAGAAGTCCAGTGGGAGTGATCTTCCAGTTCAGACCATCTTGTTACTAGCCTGCTGATCAACTACAACCAACAGCCCCTGGCCTAACTGGCAATGATTGTTGCCATTTTGGGGGTGTCTAAGTTCCCTACTTCTAGGAGGAGCCTCAGTTAGGAAGATCAACGGCTCGAGTCCTAAGAGCCCCTGTCCATGAAGGCTGTGATATGACCTCCAACCACAAATGCCCAAAATTCGCCCAAGCTTTGCGCAGCCCCCTGTAAGCCCCACGTTCTACAGCGCTTTTTTTGAGGTGGCACGGCTGCTGCGTTTGCTGCGCGTCGTGCGGATGGTTCCGTGGTGGCTTGGGGCCAGGCACGGCAGAAACATCGTTTGGTTCTGGCCATTTCTGGATTGTAATTGCATGTGGAGGCCACCCATGGTGGGCGACTCATGGACCTGAAGCTTCGGGACGTCCAGGACATTCTTCGGCAATCGTGAGTGTGGCAACCTAGGCTTAGGCATGATTCGGCCTTGAAGCCTGTGTTTCGGCCATGTCCCAATCACACCAGAAGCATGCCGGAGTACGCAAACTGGGCACTGCCGGCAAGCTGGCAGTGTGGGAGCGTGTGGCAAATCGTGAGTCAGGATGCAGAAAACTCCTCGACACTCAGAGCCGTCAGGTTCATGTCCTTCTACAAAAAGGCCATGTGACTCAGGCTATTTGATTGGTTCTCTTTGCCTATGTGTGGGAGAAGTCGTCTTCACGGCCGTCATTCCCGTGGGGCTTGTCATGGTTTTGCCCATTAGACGCAGTCATTAGATGTTGACGAATTCCACCTCTCGTTTCAACTGTACTATTGATTATTCCATCTACTCCAAGATCTTGTTTCAGCGCACCAACGTTAAATGTTCTAAGTGAGTTCTGGATTATTAAATTAGCAAAACGCGCTCATGCGTTTCATCAAGTTGAGGTGATTCAATCAATCTCAATTTATTGCTCAAAATCTTAATGTTGGAGACAAAAGTGATGTATATGGGCTTGCAGGACGGCGGTCCAGAGACCAATGTTGATTCTTGTCTTGGTTTAACTGATGATTTGCGTGTTTGTCAAGGAGTTTTCTTCAATGATGCAAAAATATCACCCATATATAATAATTTTACTATTGCGTACCAACTGTGCAACCATCTAAGGAAGCACCTTTAGTACCAACTAGCCAAGTGTCGAGCCTATGTGCGTTGATGTGCATCGACTTGCATAAGCTTGTGCTTTTTACCTCTGTTCCGGGCGAATTCTGCAGTGAGATATCCTTATACTTTCCCCTTTCCGAGAAAGAGCTACTTGCTTGACGAGCTAACAGTGATTGGAAGACATCTTGGTCACGGGATCTTGCATGCTTGGACTAGCACTTCGCTGGAAGGTTGATTTTGTAGGACGTCGGCAGACGTTTCAGCGAGAGCTACGCAAGCACCGAGTTCGGCACCAAGCCTTGCTCGGCGCTGGCTCTAGTGGTCGTTTCAAAGCACTGAGACCCCCCCCACCATCCAACCATCTACCGCCGTTTCAGTGTGGAAGGGCTCCGATCGTCCGGTTTCGGCACTGTTCAACTCGACCCTCTGTGGCCATATGCTGGCAACGCACTTTGAAAGCAGCTCTCGCTTTGTTCTGTTGCTGATGCAGCTGCCTATTGTTCGAAGGGGGGCCGGACGGCCCACACATTGTTTGGTTTCAGGGTGGGGTCGATCCAATTTTTTTCGGCCACTCGGGCTTTAGGCTGTGCCCTCAGAATTCAACCGAAGCCACCCGGTTGACATTTTGATTCTTGATCCAGAAGGAAAAGAAACGTGAAACTTTGTGCCAACCAAAATAGTATCCCTTGTAGTTTTCGAGGCATACCCAAATACCCAATCTTGCGCTGCTTATCAGGAGCTTTGCGCCTCGGCGTGTTCCTTCGCAGCGCGTCGGGCCGACGGTACCCAGGGTTGTGGCATTGGGTCTGCCAGGACTTGTACTTGCAGTTGACTCTCAGCAAGATTCTCAAGGACTTGGAGGGGCCTTGGAGGCTGCAGGACTATATCGCTTTTGAAGGTGCTTATTTTGGGGGGTCATTCAGCTCATTCACGCACCTGCCCCAATGAATGCATTCAACAACTTTTCTTCGCACTTGCTCATTCAAGTCACTTGACTTAATCATGCAATGCATCTACCGGCTAGGGCGCACGGCCGGTTAGTGTCATTCCCTTGCATAAACGCACATCTTTTGAGGCTTTTTGAGGAACCTTTCCGATGCCACATACTGCTACCAGTGATCAGAATGCAGTAAGGTTTAAGTGAAATGCATATATATACATATATATATATATGTGTGTATATATACATATGTTTTCAGACACGCATTTGCCTATGAACAGCACGCAGGGCTTGTACATGAAGTCCTCAGTGGTGGGCGACAAGCGGCTTGTCCACCTGATCCCTAAACTTTCTCGCACCATCGGGGACCAATTTGAGAGGTACTGTGGCCACATGGGGCCACAGCTGTTGCGACAGAAGCTCGGTGGCAGGACTGGATATCAGTTGCGGCTCAACCAAGACTTAAAGATGATTGTTAAGGAGGTGGCCAAGAACCACCGACAGAGGGGAGAGTGTCATTTTGGAGGGCTTGTCAGCACAAAGTTCGACAGCCCGACGTGGCTTAGTTGCACCCAGCAATCCCGAGACACCCCCAGTTCACGAACAAAGCGGCTTAACCCCGAAACCCCAGACCCAACTTTCCCAAACGCCCTCCCTCCCTCCCTCCCTCCCTCCCTCCCTCCCCGCCGCCGTTCTAAACGTCCCAAGCGCCCCAATCCCAGCCCTCCTTCAAGGCAAAGCCGTACAAGAGCCGCTGCAGGATGTGAAAGGGCCTCTCGTCACTCTCCAAGAGAACACTCCAGCCATAAAGTTCTTTTGCGTTTAGGGCTTGGGGCGAAAAAAGTTATAGTGGAGCTTGGTATTCGTTGAGGGCTTAGGATTTAGGGTTTAGGGTTTAGGGTTATACTATAGGGCATTAAGGGATGATTTAGATTGTGTCCTTCCGTTGGCAACTCTTATCAACGCGGACATTAATTTTTAGAGTACCCAAAGAGGGACTGTCAATTCGATCAAGCCTTGCAGATTGCGGCTGGTTTGGAGGCCTACTTCGCTTGTAGTACTATAAAAGGAGCTCATGGATGACTCAGAGAATGCATACACGAATCTTGCAAACGCATGCGATTTTAAATGCGTTCTCCCATTAATAATAGATTTCCTTTGTCATAGTGGGGTAACATTTTACATTTTTAAGGGTACTTAAACTCAATAAGGAATAAAATTTTAAAATTTTATTACTATCCCAACTATGAACCAGTTTCGGGGGTTTCAATGCATTCACTCTGTCTTCTTCTTTATTATTGTTATGAGCACTGCCGTGATAGGGTGTCCTCACTCGTAGTCATATTACCGTAACACCTGGACGAAATAGAGCGTGACACGTGGACACAACTTTGGATATTATTCTAGCGGTTATCCCGGGTGAATGAATGGTCGCTCGAAATCTAAGAGTAAAAGCTTGGGAAAATTAGGAACGAATGATAGACGGTTTTTGAAGGTGGAATGACTGACCGCTTTTCATATTGGATTCTTGGGTCTTGTTCACAGTTATAATCCTGTAGCACCTGTCTGGGCCTCAATGTTGCGTTCATTGGTGCATTGGTTTCGAGGGTGCACTTGTCCTTGTCTTTTACCTCTGTTAGCGCGAGCCATTATGATTGCCATTCTTGTCCTTTGGCTCGCTAGTGAACAACAGCATTGTGTAGAAAACCAGGCATTGGGTGTTAGGTCGGGCGTAGACATAGACCATGTTGCACATCACACCGAGACTGTGCGGTACGACGGAAGCCTTTGCGGCCCTTCGTGGGGACGGCAGTGTGCCTAGGTTGCAAGACCTCCAACTCTGTGAAGGGTTGTTGGACAAAGTGGAAGTGTGCGGTGCGCAGGAGGACATCAACACGGCATGCTGAACTCTAGAACCCACCCCTAAGGGCCAAAACGATTAAAAGCAAGCAGAGGCGAGGATCGCAGCCCTTTGGGGCTTAGGGCTGAGAGCCCTGCAGAGTAAATAAGGAGAGACCTTTGTGTGTGAGGTGGTTTCCTGGGGTGACCCGGGCTTTGGTGCTGTCAGCGACGGCGTGCAGGATCAGCTATGGAGCCTCGGATTGCGGAGGTGTGTCCCGAATGGTCCCCCCCCCCCCCCCCCCCAAAAAAAAAGACAAACACCTTAACCCACGCCCTGAAGAGGGGGGGGGGGGGGGGCGGCCTCGGGTCTTGGGAGCCCAGGGGGATCCAGCAGCTCTTTGCCACGAGCCGAGCTTTTGCTGCTCTCCGCGACCTGGCGGTTTTTGGGGTGGATTCGGGGTTTAGGGTTTGTAGGGTTTGGAGGGTTTGTAGGGTTTGTAGGGTTTGTAGGGTTTGTAGGGTTTGTAGGGTTTGTAGGGTTTGTAGGGTTTACAGGGTTTACAGGGTTTACAGGGTTTACAGGGTTTACAGGGGTTACAGGGTTTACAGGGTTTACAGGGTTTACAGGGTTTACAGGGTTTACAGGGTTTACAGGGTTTACAGGCTTTACAGGGTTTACAGGGTTTACAGGGTTTACAGGGTTTACAGGTTTTTGGGGATTAGGGTTGAGGGTTTAGGGTTTAGGGTTTAGGGGGGGGGTTTGGGGGGAAGGGGTGTCTTTCGAGTTGAGGGTTTGGGGCGGGTCAGGGATGTAGGGCTTGGCGGTTTAGTGATTCGTGGCTGACGGGGGGCTTACAAGGGGCTTTGCCGGTCAGGGATTTCAGGGACCTTTAGACCCGCACAGACACTGGGCGTAGATGATCGAAGTCAAGGTCTGGGAGTTCACACATATTCGCCGTAGAAGGGGTCCCACAAAAGGAGAAGCCTTCGGCCGGGAGGGCTCAACTCTCCGCGGCGTTTTAAAGTATTTTAAAGCGCCCACTCCGAGGCTCCGACGGCCGCGTCATCTGCTGGGGTGAGGCCCCCTTCGGGGGCGATGCCTCCTCGGTGGAGGCGCCCGAGACTCCCCGCACGCAGTGGTGATTGCAGGCGTCGCATGATTTTTGACAAGAGCTGTTCATATGGGATTCCCTCCTTGAGGAGATATAGCTAAGAAGTACTTGCAGTAGGCTGAGGTTGGTCCATGGCTGCCCACGCCTCTCTCTAAACTCCCAGGCGGAGCTTGTGGACGTCGTGTCCGTGGCTGGCTCTGGCGCGGCCTTCGCAGCCCTTCGCCGCAACACGGCTGGCACTTGCCCATTCCTGCTGGAGCAGCGTTAGAGAGATGACATGCCCTCGGAAGCCACGCAAGCACGCAGCCCACACCTCCGAAGCAGGTCGCGGAACTTCCATGGTTCTGGGGCCGAAGTTGGGTCCTGTCATGTGAACCTAAGGCGACGGCAGTGTCATCACATGGGGCGATGATGTTTCCGGCGGAGACGCGCGGCTGAACTGTTCCGATTTGGACCTGATAGGACCCTGGAGCATCCTCTGGGTTCTCTGTACAAGCCACAATCTGGCGGCTCCCCTCAAGCCCAAACGCAGGCCATTCTCTCCAAGAACCTGAGGATTCAGACTTGGCAGCCAAGAGGTTGAGGGGCTGTAGGCCGGATGGCTTTGTAGGGCAACGGCAGAGACGGAGGCCAGTGGAGCGGTCAGACACCTCTTGCGCGACGTCCGGACCCGTGTGTCGGGGTGGGGGGGAGGGCAGCCGAAGAGGTTAAAGGGCCTTTTTGGGGTCATTTGTTGGGGCTGGGTCACTTGTTCTGGGTGTGTTGGGGTCTCCGGTGGTGCGGCCTTTCGAATCCCTCGAAACCCTGAGAATCCCTGGGCCGAGGAATGTAGCGTGGCCTGGTCTCCCAAGTGCGGCCTCGGGCAATAGTTTCGCAGGTCAGAACAGTGGATCCAAAGTTTAGCTACAGGTGGAAAAGGTTTAGGGTTTAGGGTATAGAGTTATAGAGCATTAGAGGTATGCTCCTCGGTGAAGAGGTTTTGGACCCCTCCGAGCCAAGCTCCAGAAGGAAGCTGGCCGCCTCGCGCGGTGGCTTTGCCGCGCTTTGCGCGGATGGCTCCGTTGTGACATGGGGCGACACCTTGGAATCTGCACCTGCAACCTCGTAATCCCCAATAGAGAGACCCTATTATAGATTGGCTGAGACGTTGCTTGAGTTCAAACACCTTCAGGGGGTTTGGGGGGATTGCAGGGCTTGCAGCTGCTATTGTACTGTTCACGGCCGCAGCAAGTTGCGCCAGCAGGTAGCTCTCCAGAACGGACACCTGTACAGCCTGTACAGCTCTCGGCGCTGCCACATTCAACAGCGCTCCTGGTTTGCCCTAAACCCCAAACCCTAAACCCTAAAACCCCAAACCCTAATGAACAGCACTGCACTTGGGAGGTGCGCCCTGCAGGGGGGGTCTGCCGCCACGCGCTGACGCTTGGATGTTTCGACTTCAGTGGGGCCCCCTGTGCCCAAGCCCCCGCACTCTGCCAAGGCTTAATGGGTTTAGGGTTTAGGGTGTAGGGTTTAGGGTAATCTGTACTTTCCATATGTAAAACTACCCCAAATACGTTTTCTAAGGTCAATAGGCCCTATCCAGTATTAGGGGTTTAGTCTTGGGTAGGGGATTGCGGAGGTTGACTTCAGAGCTCTTTATGGGCTGATTTGATAAGAGGCCTAGACAGATGATGGGGTATGCTGAGTCTGGTTCTGGTTTCAAGCAAGCTTCAAAACCTCAATGAAACCGGCCCCGAGCCCTCAACCTTCTCACACGCCGAACAGCGGGCACCCTAGATCTTTCCGGGCGGCTTGCACTCCTTGCAGGCACCACGAGGCCCAACCAACCGCAAGCCTCGACAGCTTCACACCCACGTGGACCCCTTTCTCGTTCCCTTCTCCCCAAAGCCTGAAGCACCTGCTGGTCCAGGTGGACCCCGAGACTGCAACATCCTGGGGTTTAGGGTTTAGGGTTTAGGGTTTAGGGTTTAGGGTTTAGGGTTTAGGGTTTAGGGTTCAGGGTTCAGGGTTCAGGGTTCAGGGTTTAGGACTCAGGGTTCAGGGTTTAGGGTTCAGGGTTCAGGGTTTCAGGGTTTCAGGGTTTCAGGCTTAGGGGTTAGGGGTTCGGGTTTCTCGACTCTTGAAGTCTCACATTGCGCCACCGCCGAGGATGGCTTACATGGTACCGGAGCCCAGCTGGATGGCTTGGGCCCTGGGGTGCAGGGGAATATGGACGGATTTCAAGTTCAACTAGGATTTAAAAATTCGAGTTTAGGCCTTCTGCTTGTAGGGTTCAGGGTCTCCTCTGGAGAGCCTAGATTTGAATTTAGCCCTTTTCGGCTGTAGAGGTTTTAATTCGAATTTAGCTCCATGTTCTTGCTCCCCCACCCTACTGCAGAATTAAATTCGAATTGAATCCTTCCTGGGTTTTGCTTAAGGGACTTGATTTCAAATTTAAAGCCTATTACCAGTGCAAGGTCTTAAATTCGAATTTAAGCTGAGATTGCCGCTCTCTAGGTTTGAATATGTATTTAACAGCTCTACAGTCTCCTCTTGTCCGGGTTTAGATTCGAATTTAAAACCTTGCACAGTTTCATCTTCTCCAGATTTACATTCGCATTCAAAACGTCTACGGTTTCGTCATATCCAAGTTCGGGATGCAATTGAGGTTTACTGCTCAGAGCTTTGGGGGTTTGGGTTGTGGGCGGTTGTGAATTGAAATCCTCATCCTTGACACCGACAAGCCCTGAAGCTAAGACCTTAGGTTTGGGAGTTTTGGGATGCCGACCATTAAACCTTCATGATCAGACCGTCAGACCCTTAGATGACCCGTACCCGCAGACCCGTAGACCCGTAGACCCCTTAACCCGTAGACTGCAAAACCTTGGACCCTCGACCTCCACCCTCACACCCCCTAAAGGCCTCTGTGGGTGTGTTTTTGGATTTCGGGTTTCGGTTACAGGTTTAGGGTTGGGGGGATTTGGGGTGTTTGGGTGAGGATACAGCATCTCAATAGGCCCTGAACCTAAATCTCAAGGCCCACTCACCCGGCACAGGCCCGAACCTTCAAGGCTAAAGGGGTGCGGAGGACCCACAGTCGAAAGCCCAGTAGGGCCCGTAGCCCTGCATCTTCAACCTGAACCCTAAAGCCGAAGGCCCAGCAGACCATTAAACCTTCAGACCGTCAGACCCTGAAATGACCCATACTCCCAGACCCGTAGACCCGTAGACCCCTTAACCCGGAGACTGCAAACCCTTGGACGCTTGAGACCCGAGACCCCCCGAACTCCAGCCTCAGGCTCTCTAGACCCGCAGACCCCCAGACGGCACACCGCAGACCCTTCAGCCACAGACGGTAAAAATCCAAATTTAAGCCATGATCCAGAAAAGGGCATAAATTCGAATTTAAATCCTTCTCGTGGCGGGTCCTGGCGGCTGCTGCTTGGTTCAGAGGTTTTACTTCGATTTTATGCAGTCGGGATGCTAGGACCCTA
The DNA here is from genome assembly GCA_905221605.1 of Symbiodinium natans. Lineage (NCBI taxonomy): Eukaryota > Dinophyceae > Suessiales > Symbiodiniaceae > Symbiodinium > Symbiodinium natans. Next base: position 187,417 of record CAJNDS010002173.1, on the reverse strand, counting down.
AACCCTAAACCCTTGCAGAAGTCAACCCCTGAAGCGACCGAGGCCGACATCCACGAAGCAGTCTATGGCTGAGGCTTCCATCAGGCAATGGTGAAACTACTTACCATGGGCCCTAAACCCTTCGAGGTGAAGATGAATAAGGCTTAGCTTGAAGGTCGGACTAGAACGATACTTCTAGCATAGCATGAGCTACTCCGTTTTCAGCTTCAACCGCATTTCTTTCTGCATCCACCTCAATGGCCATGAAAGCTGGCACAAAGGGCGCCATTCCAGCCTTTTCTTGCAGTCCGTCCTGGCTCCTGGTGCGTTCCCACACAGGGTCAGTCACGTTTCGCGCGGCCAAGCAGGCCCTATAGTGGTTGGAAGCCCGAAGCTCTGCTTAGCCTCCCAGCAGGTGTCCGCAGCTCGGCGCTGCGCGCGCCGCCCGCGCGCTCGCGCTCTCGCGTTCGCGAGCTCAACAAAGATGGGGTGCAAGATCTGCTATCCGAATGCCGAGTGCAGGGTTTCGGTTCAGATTTTTGCTGGTGCTTGTGGTTGGAGTGCAGAAGCTGTGTGGCCCTTGAACTGCCTCCAGACATTCTCGACCCCCAGAGCCGAAGGACCAAAGAGCCGAACTTAAAGACGACGAGGAGCCTCCCTTGATGCCCCCAGCTTAGCTGCACAGGCTTGGTGGAGTGCCTTGAGAGAGTCATGCCGACGGAATAGGGAGACAACCCCTTGAACCCCTGAACCCCTGAATGAGTTGCCACCCCGCGCTCCCCACCTCCTTTCTCAGCACCCTAGCACCCCCTCCCCCAACCCTAAACCCTAAGCCCTAAACCCTAAACTCTAAACCCTAAACCCTATGATTCTCCAAAAACGCTCCCGCCCCCGAGGCTGGAAGGTGCCCTTGGCGCTGAGCCCGTTCAGGTGGACGCCGTGGCCTGGGCCCCCGGATGCTTAGGGGCTGCTTGCGGGGAGTCGGGTTGTTTGGCTGTCAAGGCCTGGAAGAGGCTTTTGGAGGCTGCTTTTGGCTGTTCTCGCGTTGGGTGTAGGGTTTAGACTCTGGAATGGCTGAAGGCCTACAGTTTAGGGCTCAAGGCCTTGCAGGCTGCCACGCCTTCAAACTTGCGTGGCAGGTTTTGAAGGCTTGAGGGGGCGGGGGTATGTCTCAGGCTGCGGGGCCTTCGAGTGTGCAGAAAGGGCCTTTGAAAAGACGCCGCAAGGTGGCGCTGTTGTGTTCAAGCCGGAGTCTGTGTAGAATGTGAGCCGAAGAATGCGTCATGAGTGGTGGAACCCTGAACCTCAAGAAGGATGTTGATCGATATGACCTTATAAGCTCTCAATCATACACCCTTAAGCCCTTTGAGGTGGCCCTAACACCCTGCACTCTAGGCCTTCCAAGACTTGGGGGCTTGGAACGCAACGTTCCCTCCCAAGGGTTGCCTTTGTGAAGCAGGTCTTTCTGAAGGCGCTCTCGCAGGAGGAACAGGGCCCCTTCTCGCAGGAGCATTAAGGGCTTTGAGGCTTCTCGTGCTTACCCTAAACCTTAAATTCAGGACCAATGCTAGTTTATCGGGCAGGGGAGGAGGGCAAATCAAGGTATCCAGTGTGGTTTCCAGGGCTTCAGCCCCGTCCCTCCGAGCTGGAGTTCAGACCCCAACGAGGACGAGATATCAAGTTAAGGCTTCCTTAGATTAGGTTTGGTGTTTCTGTACCTTGTTACATTCTTGCAATGTACAGGGTTGCTCTAGGCAACGGAAAGGTTTGCGGCCCATGAACTGAAGCTGAAGGCTTAGGAATCCTCTTTGGTTGTCGGTCTGTCTTCGATTCTTGTTTTGATTGTTATTTTATTGTTGTTGTTTAGTCTTTTGTTTGGGGGGGGGGGGGGGGGGGGGGGGGGTGTTATATCCTGTATCATATTCTAGAAGAGAGAGAGAGATATATATATATAGAGATATACAACTTGCGGGTTGTACTTGCAAATCGTTCAATGATACCTGACGCACGTTTGGGCTTTTGAAGATCCAGGCCCTCCCCCCGCCCCCCAACGTCGCACCCGAACCGCAAGTCTGGCATTTACCTTTCTCTAGGACCACGGATTTTTCGTACCTTCCCGTGCTGGCTCGATAGTTATGCAGAGGGCCTCGCGTAGGCCCGGATTTTGACAATGGAGAAGTCGCACTGCGTGCAAATATCACAAACCCTACTAAGCCACACAATCCAAACCCCGAACTTGAACTGTAGCCTCACAAGCCCCGAAACCCCATTGCCCTAATTCTGCAAGCCCTCACGCGACCCCCAACTGTTTGAAGCCTTAGCCCTCAAAGCTAAACCCTCAGCACCCGCAAAGCTGGAGGAGTTCCTCTCGAAGTTGATCGTTATCCTCCACTGGCGGGCAGCAGAGTTCCAGGGCTTTGGGTGAATTTGTAGGCTTCCCGGAAGCTCTTATAGTGAGTGGTTCCTACTTCAAGTCTACGTGACTTTAGCGTTAAGACCAGACCAGGGGTATCGAGCTTTCTCGGCGCAAGCGGAGTTACTCAGTGGTTTGTGTGTGTGTGTGTGATGGCCAGAAGTAGAACCACCCAGGTGCAGAAGCCACGGCCCATCAGCCCAAAGCAAGCCTTTCTGGGCCCTCAAACAATCGTAGAATTACCCACTTCAAGGCCAAAAGCCAACCCACCTGGTAACCGTAGGGGGGGCAAATGTAGGGTGGCTGGAGAAGGATCCACTCCACAAGCTCCCTAGGAACCGGAGTAGACCCTGATTTCCTTCTTTTTTAGGTGGGCCGATGTTGACCTCAGCAGCCCCCTGGCGGTGGTTCCTGACGATGGGTTCCAGGCCCAGGGTTTTGCCAGACTTTATCTTAATCACCAGATGCCAAACCCCGAACCCTGAACCCCAAACACAAAACAAGCACGAAATCCTGAAACCCCTCAAGGTTCGCGTGTTTTTTTAGGAGGGACCGGACCTGGGGGATCCGAGCCTTGCTTGGCCCAGCTTTTGTTTTGGAGGTTGAAATCCCGTGTTGCCTAAGAAGTATATTGGGATGTTTGAGAGGTCCCGGTCTAGTAGGGCGAATCTCGCCATCCTGACATCCTTCTTCAGGAGGCGCTGGAGAAGGCCAGGGGCATGCGGGGGACCGTCTTCGCGGGTATATCGGGGGGTGTGGGATTCGGGGATTTCACGAGGGTTTCTGGCTGCTTCGGCTTCGGTGATTCTGAAACCCCAACAGCCCTCGGGTGTCAGCTGCGTCGTCTCTGAATCTTGCGGATCGCCATTTCAAGGGAGGGTTTCAGAGTCCACTTCGAGGGTTCTTCTGTGTCTGGGGATGCAGGGCTCAGGGCTTCCTACCTGGTCCTGGTAGCTGCCACAAAGGATGCCCTGCAGACGCAAGGAATTGAAGAGAAGCCTTTGGGTTCGAAGCGGTGGTGCTCAAGGTGAAAGGGAGTATGCGCCCAACAGGGTGGAGGATTGAGGGTTTACAGTTCAGCCAGCAGGTCGGAAGCCCTGAAGCAGTCATGTAGTGCAAGATTGTACACAAAGCGATCTGAAACCTACAGCCTCAGACTAAGGGGTGGTCAGGCAGTCTCGCCTTTAATGCCTAGATCCCAAACCCTTCCCTTCGTCTCTGTTACGCCTCTTCTTCGCAGATACTCCAGTCGGAAGAGGGACTCTTTGTGAACCATCCGAACTCGCCCTCCTGGCTGTCCAACATGCCGCAACACACCAAGGAGCCGTTAGGGTTCAGGGTTTAGGGTTCAGGGTTTAGGGTTTAGGGTTTAGGGTTTAGGGTTTGGGGTTTGGGGTTTGGGGTTTGGGGTTTGGGGTTTAGGGTTTAGGGCTTAGGGTTTAGGCTTTAGGGCTTAGGGCTTAGGGCTTAGGGCTTTCGGGTACGGGATGTCTCTTCATCCTAAACCCTCTAACCTAAGCCCGGGAAGAGGATGTCCGTAAGAGATTTGGCTGCAGCCTTAAAAGGATGGGTGCCTGATATGGGTCGAAAGAGCCCTCCAAGGCATTGAAATCACATCTCTGTTTTGATGTTTCGGTAAAGTATACAACAGGTAAGCAGGGACCCAAAATTGAGGGCCCATAATTTGGGGGCCCGTGCAAGCAGCACCACGTGTTCTTCGACCCAAATGTATGGCACATGGAAGAAGAACTTCGCAAACAGGCTGAGTCGCTGGCTTAGTGCTTTATTTTGACTGGTCAAGAAGCACCAGAAAGTAGCAAGAAGCTTCACATTGATCTCTTCAAGAAACTATGTCTGGAGAAGGCCTCCTTTACTGTCTTAAGTGGTAGCAGGAGCCTCTACAGTACCTAGAGTAGGGTCACTTTTGGGCACAGGGCACAGTTTTTTGGGGTACCCTGTGGCCCTACACACCCCGTCTTCCACCAGTCTCCCATGAGAGTGAAGCCGGCCTTGTGGTTAAGGCAGAAATCCCTAGGGTTGTCATGGTTGGTAGGGTCAATGCATCCGAATGCCAACTTGACCTGCTGATAACCGCCATGAACCCTCCGGAGATTGGTTCAGCAAAACAAGCAGTCTGGGATCTCTAGTCCGAAGCCTCTCCAGACCCAACCCGACCGCCGTGGTTCGAGGATGTCTTCTGCGTCAACATGTTCTGCCTCGATCAGGCATGCGCAAGCCTGCGTTACCGGATACTTGTTCGCGACGTTCAAAGCTTTAGGGGTTCTGCAATCTGAGTGTTTGCCTCAAAGGATGCGCTGGTCTTCCCAAGGTAGCGAGGGCACAGCTTTTCGGCCTGCGTTTTTTCGGAATGTTTGGAACGCCGTAGGACGTGTGACGCTGCCGAGGGGTCTTGTGGCTTTCTTTCGGTCGCACGATGTTGCAGAGAGGTGTGTTTTTTTTTTTCGTTTTTGCCTTCCAAGAATAAGAACCCTCAACTGACATTTTCCAAACCTAACCCGTCTTCGCATGGTTCAATCGCTTCAATTGAGGCCTGAACGATGCCAAACCGCTAAACCCTCAAAGCTACATCTCCTTAACTACGAACCTCGCAATGCCCGGTTTCGAAGGGGGAGGAGGGCGCGCCTTTTTCCACGATGCCTTCTGTACTAAAGAAGTTCATTCAACCTTGTCTCCTGAGCTTATCCAAGCTCGAAGGCTCAACCTGCTTGGTACTTCCTCAGCTCTGAGATCAGGCGTATCAGACGCAGGCTCTCGACTTCCTTCTGTCCAACACCCAGTCCGAGTGCTGCGGTTTCAAGGATCAGGGCGATACATGGAGACTCCGAGACTTTTTTCCCTTGTCAGGGGGGGAAGGAGCTGCTTCTGAAAGTCTTTGACTCCTTGCTGATACGTCTGGAGAAAAGGGAGCCTCTGGTCTTTGTCCAGAGGCTCCAGCCTGCCGCTACTTCGCAATCCGAGCTTGGAATGAGCAAGCTCCCTCCTTGAAGTGCCCTGAGGCCGGCATTCTCCTTGTTCCCCGACAAGGAGTTCTCTTTCTTGCCTCTGCTTATTTGGAGTTGAGCGCTTGGGGCCTAAGCCCTGAACCCTATGCCCTAAACCCTGACAACGTCGAGCCCCCTGGCAACTCCACTACTTCGCAGCTTCGCAGCCGGCCGTGAGCCTCTGAGCAGGACTACTGCATCATCACGCAGCCGCACACGGCACCCAACACGCCGCTGCTGAATGCGTCCACATCCCAGGGGATCGCTGGAATTAAGCTCTTTGTGTTGAGCGACGTAGGTGTTTCTAGAGTTGTTGTAAAGCCTTGGTCTGACCAAAACACAAGCACGGCCACATGTTTCTGTAGTTGCAGTGCATGAGTTTGCATCTCAGCATCGCAGCGGTCGAGTTTCTGCATATGTCCTGCTCCAAAATTGACTCGCGCTCTGTCTTCCTCATGCCACACGCCTGGCTCCTCGCCAGTCGCGACTATCCGCTAGACATTCAACAGGTACTTACACGGCACGCAGTGTCAGAATACTTCCCGTTTGTAAGATGCAGACACCGATCGTGTTGCATCGAGCACACGGCTGAACCCGGAAAGCGCAGCACCTGACAGAGTTCTGCAGATTGAGCTTTCTGAGCCCTGTGCACCCTCATAATATCACCCTTTTTTTCTAAAGTCCAAGGTCTTTTGTTTTTGAGTGGGCGAGGGGGGGGGGGGTGGGGGCGAGACAAGGGTGGAAGTCATCAGGTTCTCCATCGTGCCTCCGCAGCCGCAGAATACCTTCGGCAGCCTGCCTGTTCAGAGTTTAGGGTTTAGGGTTTAGGGTTTAGGGTTTTAGGGTTTTAGGGTTTTAGGGTTTTAGGGTTTTAGGGTTTTAGGGTTTTAGGGTTTTAGGGTTTTAGGGTTTGGGGTTTAGGGTTCAGGGGGAGGTGGCGGGTCGAGTGTGAACGTTACGATTGCTTCCGTTCCAACCAGGTTTTCTTTGTAGGCTGACACATCTGTAAACCTTTCTGTCCTACAAAAGTTCATGAAAAAAGCGTTGCGTGAGTAAAGGGTGAGAGAGCCCGTGGCTATCGCGGAGACAAAGCGTGTTAACGTTTCAAGTGGTGAGTCAGTTTAGCAAATGTAATGATGGATGAAAGATTGTTTCACTCAAACAACTCGAGCCCAAATTCAAATGCTTCTGCAATTCCCTGCTAACGTCCTACATTCCAAGCTTGGACCCTCAACCCTACACCAGAAATCCCCCCCTAAACCCTGAACCGTAAACCCTCAACCCTAAACCAGAAACCTTAGCTGGGTCCAGTCTTCCCCCTCTGTTGGCCTCGAGGCCATGTGCTCTTTCTGATCCACCGCGCGGCGCTGCTGGGCCCGCCACAGGCTTTGCTGGCCTAGAGTTGGCTATGTTCTTTGAACCTTCCAATGGTAGGATTGCGGGGGGTTTCTCCAAGATGTTCCCTTTGCCCTATTAGTTGGCCCGATCGGTGCATGCCAGTGACATGAACCTCTGCTCCTGTCGGTCCTGTCGGTGTTTGGATTCTACTACAACTGGTCCCTGAGCGCTAAACCTTAGCCCTAAACTTTTGCTGAAGCGGGGGCGTTGGCCAGCTCGCCTCACACGAGGAACATCTGAACGCTCAAGCCCAACACAGAGATCAACGCCCAGATTTGGGGTTTCTGTCGTTTGTAGTGCAACTCTTCAGGACCATTCAAGACCCCTATTCCATTTGCCATGTGCAACCCCCCTAAAAACCACCATGTTGCCCTGTGTTGTTTTCAAAGTGTTTGAAAAGGTTTCAAAAAGTGTTTTTCATCGTATTCTAATTTATTGGAAAGACGAGGGATGTGAAGGCGAAAGGTCTTGGAAGCAAAAAGAAATTTTTCGCTCGCGCTCTTCTGTAAAGGTGCCTATCATCACTGAAACCTTGGTTCCTAGCCGGTCAGGGCTTAGGCTTTCAGGCTTGGGGTTTTAGGCTTGGGGTTTGCGGGCCCTACCAACGCAACGTACCGCGCAAACCCCGCAAACCGCGCAAACCCAACAACCCTACAAACCCTACAAACCCAACAAATCCCTAACGAATCCTCGTTCGACTCTGCCGGAGGTGTCGCTCTTGAAGCCACACCTTTTGGAGAACGTGAAGCCTCTCCTGGAGGCTTTCCAGGGCTCTTTGGGGCACTTTGGGGCCTCTTGGGGCCTTCACAAAGCATTCTGGTGGCAGCGCAAAAGCAGAAGTAGGCGGAGTAGCACGCAGTGATGCTACTTCTACCGGACCAGGCAGTAGCCCCAAAGGCTTGGGCAAATCCTCTCAGCCCTAATGCCTAGTCCTAAACCCGAAACTTCCCTAACCTCCCCAACCCCCTATCGACAAAAAGGTCTTCGAAGAGCAGACGCAGAAGGACCGGCGGGCTGATGATTTGGAGTTTGGTGGGGCTCAGGGAAGGCTGCTCGCAGACTGCCGATGATCTGCTGAAGGGTTTTAGGGTGCTCTGGTTTGGCGAGATTGAAGTAAGCTTTCGCATTTTGGGGCTGCGTAGGGCGGGGATGTTGGGGCGAGGGGGGGGGGGGGGGGGTGCCCCTATGTTCTGAAATGCCCACTTTGGCTCCTGTTTTCCAGGGCGGTTTGGGGTCCAGCCGTGGTATTGCCAGCTTTTGGGAGGAGATCCTCCAGGAGTGCAAGACCTACATCAGAGCCCTGCGCTGAGCATGGCCTTGGCGTTTTGGGGGTTTGGGGGATTTGGGGGTGCAGGTTAAGGGGGGGGGGGGGGGGGGGGTGGAAATCGTAGAGGAGTTGAAAGGGAGCGGTTCAGGGTGCAGGGTCAGGGGGAAATATTCAGCTAGAGCGAGGTGATCTTGCTCTCTCTGTCATGGCTGGGCGGTGCGAAATGTATGTCAGAGCACTGAGGCAAACCCGAAGCCGTTACACCCCGAAACACCTGTAGAATCCCTAAGCCCTTACACCCTTGAACTTAAGCCCTAAACTCCTGAACCCTCACAAGCTCTTAACTTAAGCCCCTGAGCCCCTCAACTCCGAAACTCCGAAACCCTTCATTTCCCTTAAGACCCCCACGGAAAGGACCACAGAAAAAGCGACTTGGAAGTCTTCGTGGCCGAATTTGACGAGCAGGCGACAAAAGCGGATATTAGTGAAGGCTTTGTCGAGCAGCGAGCTTGAAGGTACGGTGCGTCTAGATCCTGAAGTCCAGCACTTGGTGTGCAGTTTTTTGCGTCTTTCCGAGGGGGAGGTGCTCTCGAACGGTGCTGCAGGCAGTATATAAAGCAGGATGGGACAAGCCATGCAAGCCCCGACAGGAGCCAATGAGGATGCTGATGAACGTATTGCAGATTTACTTACTCTTCCGTCAAGTGCAAGCCTGTTGAACGAATGATCCTTTTGAACCCTTTGAAGCCAGGTAACTCTAGCAGCCATCACAAGAGACAAGAGAAAGAGAGAGAGAGAGAGAGAGAGCGAGAAAAAAAGTCAACACAAAAGCATCAAACCAAACAATTCGCAGGCAGTGGGACTCATCGTGTTCCAACCTCAGCTGCGTGTGATCCCATATCACCGCAATCACAGAGCCCAATTGGTCGGAAGACTTGGCGATTAGAGGCTTTTATGTTAAACTTGGTTTTCGGGGTGGTGTTGCAAGGCTTTGGCGTCTCGAAGCTGGCTTTCGAGCTTCGGTCCATGCTCACGTCGTGCAAGCGCCAAGAGTTCAGGGCTTGCAGTCTGCGGATTGCATGTCGTGAGCCGTCCGAGCGCTCAGCACCTGCCTGCAACAAAAGTCATCCTTTGGCTACCCCCAGCCTAGTTCCGGAGCGCCACTCGCGAAGCTACGTAGGCTTCTTGAAGCACGCAAAGACAAGACCAATCCTGAAAGGCTTCCCTCCCAGCTGCGCCCCTGAGTCCTCAGCCCAAATCCAAGGACTCCTAACCCCTGTTACGCCTTGTAAACCCTGTCAGCCCTACAAGCCCTACAAGCCCTGCACCAAACGACCTTCAGCTCAAATCGTCGTGTGTGGATCTTGGTATCCTAATGCACTGTTTTAATGTACATTTTTGTTTCCGTACATAAATAGTAGTATATCATAATATAGTATCATATAATGTAATCGAATGCTGGCGCAGGCTGAAGATGCCCACGCCAGATGTGGTGAGCAGGCCGCGCACTGAGCAGGGCCGGGCCTGTCTTTTTAGGGCTACAGGGGGGGGGGGGGTTTAAAGGGTTGAAAAGGGTTTCGAGGATTCGGGTTCACGGTTCAGGGCTACGGTTTGGGGGGGGGGTTCGGATTCAGATCCTGTGGGCATGCCAGCCCCAGTCGTCCAGGAGTCTTGCAACACACCCGGATACACCCTTAACCCCTGAAGGCTTGTCCTCCGCACCGATTGAGGTTGAGATGTTGCTATCACCTGGACGACTACTTGTTGGTGGAGCATCACGAGAGCGGCAACATGAACAAGGTCTGTCCAAGTGACTGCAATGCTGGGCACTGGGCACGGTGGGTTTTGTGATGTGATAGAAAAGCGAGGGTTGAAGCTTCGGGGCTCCAAGCCCTAAGCCACAAATTGCCCCAAAACCCTTTCGATGAGCATCCTAGAACTCTGTTCACTCCAAGCTTGCAGTTGGCTGGGGATGGGCCACCCCAACCTCAGCCTTTGTGACTTTGTGTAATGTCTCCCAGGAAAGGAACCACTCTCAGATGCCTGGGTTCTGCAAATGACGAGAAATCTTGTGGTTCGCGGTCCTGTTACGACCTGGATGCTAAACCAAAGCCTCCCCAGCTCTCCTCTGGCATCAGGGCCACGTGCGCTTGCTCCACTGGGTACTGCGCCTGGGCAGAAAGTCAGGCTTGGGAGGCCGTGACCTCTGGTTCTCTTGGAGGCCCGAACTCTTAGCGCCTCAAAACGGTCCCCTCCGGCCAAGCGCCAAGGAACCCTCTCTTTCAGAAGTACACCCGGCGGCTCCTGCAGGCTTCGGACCTCGGTTTTAGGAGGGGCACTCGAGGAGGTTGCGGGCCTGTGGGTTCAAGCCACGGGTGAAACATGTTGTTGAGGACTGCCTTTCGCTTCTCGTCGAGGTTCGAAGATAAACTGTCTTTTGGCTCTGAGAAGGACCTCAACTTGAGAGGGTTTGGAGCTCCAAATTGTAGGCCTTGTCGTGGAAGGCGCGCCATTCGCAACCGTGCGAAGACGGATTCAGCCCTGCAGTGGATTCGAAACCCTCCTGACACGAATGCACAATTTGCAATTTGCAGCCCAAGAATTGCCAACCCCCAAACCCTAAAGCCGCAGCGGTATGCAGCATACAGGTCGCAGCCACGTTAGGTTTGGAGTCAGGGCCTTGAAGCTTTTGAATGCCTGTCGAAAACTCCAAAACCCCCGAATGGCCCAGAACCCGCAAGCCATACCAAGTTTAGCAGTGGTCACGCAGGGCGTTCTGCGGATCTGCGGCAAGACGGCACTCTTTGCCGACGGGCCCAGAGGGCCTTCATGAGATTGGACAAGGGCACAAGCGGAGAATTCAGGGTACGTAGTGTTGCAAGATGGCTGGCTGTGCGTTTTCTCCAATTCTGGAGGGGATCTTGCTCATAGTCGTAATGCTCAGTGTTGGGACCGTCTGCTCACGTGAATGGGTTTCGGAGTTCGGTCTACACGGGACTTTTTGGGCCCTGGACTTGGGATGCAGGGTCAGAGCTCAGGCTTTCGGGTGTACAATGCTCCCGACTGCTTCCCGGGAACCGCAAGACCGAAGACAACAGAGCTGGCACAAAACGAGCCCCCCAAACGTCCTGAATGGTTTGATATTTAGGGTTCAGGGCTCAAGTGAAGCTTGAAATTCCAAGGAGCCCCCAACAAAAAGACGGCCAAAACAACGAGCTGTGCCCAGTTGGAGACGGAGCTTACATCCTCCGTGTCATCCATCTACAGGCGCGGAGACCCCCCCTAGCAATGGTCCCCTCACCTGCCCAACAACCCTCACTCAACCCAACACCCCCCAAAATCAAGACCCTAAGCCACCGAAATCCCAAAGCCCAGCCTGGGCTTTACAACCCAACGCCCGAGAGGAAAGCTTCAAGGCCCTCCCCGGCATGAGGCCCAACTGTTCCTCCTGAAGTTTTCGTCGAACATTCACCTATCCAACAAGACTAGGTGGAGGTTTGGGGGGCAGCCTGGCTCCCTGGCATCAGATCCCTGGGCCCCGAAACTCTAGACCAACAAACAACGGAGAAGCTGCGTTCAGGGAGCTGCTGCAGGTGGCGCCACGGCGGTGCTAAGCCCCAGCAGATTGCTGTTACAAGCAAGGTTTGGGGTTTAGGGTTTGAGGTTTTAGGATTGGACTTTTCTGGTTTTCGGGCTTCGGGGTCTTCGAACTTGGGTGCAGGCCTTAGGGTTCTTCAGGTGCTTCCCTTCCGCGGAAGCGGAACATGTAGGGCTCCTGGGAGTTGAGGTCTCAGGGCAACAGGTCGAGTTCCTCAAAAACTGCGCGGCTTGAAAATGCCCAGGTCCCGAAAGCACGCGTAGGACCTGGTACCTGAGATTCAGGCTTTTCAGGGTTTTCAGGCTACGAGCCATATCTGATCGAACACTGATCTATCCACTTCGTGCTTCTCGTTGCGCAGCTGGACTTGGTGGCCAGGAATCAAGGTGTTTCGTTGCGGTCTTCGCATTGCGGAAAAACTGAAATGGAAGGTCAATCCAGCTTCAAAATCCTGACTGGCACTGGTGCAGTCATTGGGCGGTCTTTTCCCACTGTCACCCATTCGTGAAGCCCTGAACTCGCATCCCAAGCCCATGAGTCCCAAGGTCTTCAACCCCACATGGGCACTTCTCTACATGTTGGTTCCGTTGGTTGTACCCCAGGTATGAGGCACAGCAATAACAGGTACCCCTTTGAAGGCTATTTTAACCCTTCATTCAGAGATGTCGAACCCAGGCCCCCACAGCTGAAAAAGATCCTCCGCGAGCCGCCCAAGGCTGGACAAACTTGCAGGGGACACCCTTATCGTTAGGGTGGTGTTAGGGTTCGGCTGCCTTTGCAAATCCTTGCCTTAACAACAGAGGGCCCTTTATGTTCTTGGGTCACCTGGGCAAGCTCGAATTGTTGGAGAGTGCCTTCATGTTCCAGGTGGCCTCTTTCTGCAACATCGAAGAAGAGCTACCCACCGAGGCATGCAAGTTGAGCTTGCAGAGTGTGGGCGGCCTTGGGAGTTCGGGAGTCATTGGGGCTCGTGGTTTGTGTCTTCTTGTGGCTCAAGCAGGTTCGGCTGCAGGTGTCGCAGATCTGACCTTGTGCGTGAGCATATGTGCGTGTGCGCGTTGCAAGGCATGGTGCTTCTTCGAGTCGAGACTCCCCATCTCCCAATAGTTCGCTTTAAGTTCTTCCCGCTTTCTAGATGTGGAACTCAGCATTCTCGGGGCTTCACGAGGTCACCATCGGCCTATAGCTAGCGATCTCACAAGTTGGGTTCAAGTGCTTTGGGTTTCAGGAATCATTGTTTTTACTTTGGTCCCAAATTCCAAAGCCAGAAGCTCAAGGGGAACAAGCATCTGAACTTTCTTGCATGTGCCTCTTTGAGGGCTCAGTGCACTCCAGCTGGAGCCGCATGTCGCGGAATAATTTATCCCTGCCCCCTTCCGCCTCCCCCCCTTTCAACATGTGAAGGGTCAAGACTCTCACAAATATCATCAGTTGTTGTAGGGCTTCCAGAAAAAGTTTCCATAAAGCGCCTTGATTCAGAGCGCGTTCAACCTTTACGATGTGAGGGGGTTTTTGGGCCATGCAGATGGGGGCTGGTTTAGGCCCCACATGGGTACACCTCATACACGAAGTTCCTTCAAGGGGGCCTAAGAGTAGACTGCTGATGTTACACGAGGGGTCGTAACCCTAAAACCCTGATCCCCAACCCCAACCCTTGCAGCGGAAAATGTTAAGCTGAAGTTAACCAGGTAGGCTCTCAGTTTGTGGGTGTGGGTTCGCGAGAGACCCGAAGCCCTAAGCCCTGAGCCCTTCACCCTAACCCTTATCCCTAACCCTAACCCTAACAGGAGGATCTGCTCGAGAAGGAGCGGCAGGAGCTGCTGAGGGACTCGGAGCAGACAAAGGCCCCCCCTCCCGGATGTCGGGGCGAAAAGCCGAGAGGGCTCACTCCGCCAATCGCTGCACCTCCAACTTTTTTTCTGGATTCCTTACTCTCGAAGCGAAATGTGCCATCTAGCCTTCCTTTGTATTCCTTGGGTTATTTGGGAAGTAATTAGGTGGGAGGTCAGCCCCTACGCCATGGTAACCCGGAGCGTGGCGCCAATCTACCCCTTAAACACTCTCCAGGTTCTCGAGGGCCTAGGGGTCCAGGACTTGGGGTTTGGGGGGTTCAGGGTTGAGGGTTTCTTCCAGCGCAAGATCCCCAAAGTCCCACTTGTACTCGCAAACCCCTGCCAGAATCCGACTCATGGAGCTGCCAAACCTGAGACACCTTGAGGGATCCGGAAAGTAGAGCCCCATCCGTTTTCGAGGTAGGCGATTGCAAGTCATCTATCTTCGGAGTCTTCAGAGGGGCTGTCTAAAGGCCCTTGAAGTTCCACCACCCTGGACGGAATCGACCACGAACCCTTGCGGTTCAGGATTTAGGGTTTTGGCTTCGTCCCGAAATCTGGGCCAGAGGCTCTCTCCATCGTCGCGAAGAAGCTGCTGGACGCCGAGCTTTCCTTCCGAGCCCTTAGCTATCAGGGACCCGAACCCCCTCAGCCCGAAACTGCGTAGTCAAAGGCCTCCCTGAGCTTCAGCCCCAGACCGCTTAGGAAGCCCCTGTTGAACGCTAAATCTTGAAGTCGGCGAGTTTGCCGAAGGCTGAGCGAGACGAAAATCCCGGTGAACGCGCGCATCGTCGTGGTGGGCGCGAGCGACTGCGGCTTGCCGGGGGCCCTACACGGAACTTGGGAAGTTCAGGAAGCCCTCAGGCTTTGTAGGGGCCATGGGAAGCTTCAGTCACAATGTTCTGGGCATTTGGGTCATTCGTTGTTCTGGGCTGCGCATTGCAGAATTTGCGAGGAGAAGGTTCGGGTGGTCTCCCGGCCCGACGCGAGACTCTGTCCTTTCTTCCCCACCCAAAGCTTACTGAGGAGAGGTGGGGAGGGGGGGGGGGTTGGTGTAAATCAGGGTCCAAGGTTTTGGGGGGCATGGTGGCTTCGAGCTTAGCTTCAAGTAGACGTTTGTGAAGGCCGAATTCCCGCAATCTCAATGATCACAGGTCCTTCTTGGAGAGCTTGCTGAGCATCCCGCACCTGCTCTTCAACTCTCTGACACTCCTCGCGGGGATCCCCAGGCAGTCTAGAGTCAAGGGTTTAGGGTTTAGGGAGTTTAGGATTCATGTTTTAGGGAGTTTTTGGTTATTTAGGTTTTAGGGATCCGCGTGCTGCAGGAGGAGGGCATAACGCATGTGTTGGAAGGCAAGCACAACACAGTTTGCTTTGAAAGTTGCGTTCTGGGCGCGTTGTCTGCGACCCCAGGTTTCGGGCTCTGGTGCGTGTCGTTGTGGGATCGACGGCCAGGCTGCGCTCGGCCTGTAAAGCAGGCAGCCCCTGCGGCCCGAAGGCGTTGAGACCCAGCATGGGAACACCCACGGTCACCGCCAGCAAGCCGCCGGCAAGCACAAGGAGCTCGGGTAGCCGAGTCCCCGCAGGACACCATGCACATTGAAGCATCCCCTTGCTGCGATGGGGCAGTGCCCAAGACTTCAAGCACCAGCCCGGGACGAAGGGTACTTGGGCTCTGGGATCTGGCTTCTCTTTGAGAATTTGGGGATTGGCTTTCTTGCTTTCCGAGAGTGTTGAGAGTTGCTGAGGGGCTGCTTGGGTAAAGATTCTTGAAGGACGTGAAGATGCCAGGACTGGAATGGCTCCTGTATGATTTTCGGGGGGGTACGAAGTACGAAGCCTGCGGGGGTCCCTCCCATATTGGGATTTCATTTGCAGTATCAGCCTTCGTGCGTTGTTGTTTGCTTGGGGCGCGCGTCCATTTAAATGCGAATCAGGAGAAACCGTCAGCATTGAGGTTCTTGCTCTGCTCTGGCTTGCACGAAGTGTCAGTTTCATCCACGACGGTCTGCTGGGCCGGACATTTCCGTCCGTTTCTTTGTCCTGTCTCTGTTTGCATGTCGTGTAGCTGCTCTGAGCTAGCTGGCTTGGCAGCCAAGACAAGCGAACGAACGCTGCACGATGCTCCGCATAAGGGACGACAGTCCTGAGCACCGAGGCTCAGAGTCTTAGAGAAAGAGGGTACAGAACCACAAGAGGGAAGAGCCTTTCCGTTACGACCCAAATTCTCAAGCCCGTTGTCCTGCAAACCCTAAGCCAAGGCTCCAGGGGGCTTGGAATATCACCATGCGCACCACCTCCCACTGGTAGCAGGTGCTGCCGTTCTGGGGTGTTCCTGTGATTTGTGGTCCTAGGGTGGTGTAAGGCCCAGTCAGCATGGTTTGTGGGCCAACACGCTTGTTGTTTCCAGCTTCATCATAATCACAGTCCAAGTCGTAATCAGGTTGGCAGTTGTTCATGCTCATTCAGATCGTATCTTACATGACTCTTACATGCATTCGTTCACATATGATTGATTTGCGTTGAGGGTTTTCATGTTTCATGTCATGTACTGAAGGCCAGCTTCCTATGTATCAACAGTCCCGTGACCCGCAGTTGGGTTGTTCAGCCCGGCGGCCGCTGTAACCTACTCGACCAAAGAGTTCATACCAGGGAGAAAGGCTGAAGAATGCTCTAGGGTAGTAGCAGGTTGCTTTGTTGGCGGGCACTTGGGAAGGGGGGCTTAGGGGTATTTTCAAGCATTCGAAGGGCCTTTGAGGCGAGTCGTGTTGCTACAGACCTCTGCCACACATGGCCACCCGTTCCTATAAGCTTGACAACCTAAACCCACCCTGGATGTGGAGGCACCGCAGCCTACTCACACCAAGAACTGCGGCGGATCATGCTGGAGTTGAGGCAGACGGGCCGCGAGATGCTCGCGTTCTCGAGGGGCTGTGGAGCTTCAGTTCTTCAAGCTGTGAGTGCAAGGGATTTCGTCGTGCAAGGCCATTTCTTTTCTTCTGTCGCTTAGCATCCTACAGTTTGATGCGGGGTCTGCGTAGGCTTGCACATGTGATTTTGTAGGTTCCGGTGTTGCTGTTGCAAGAGGCGCTTCCAAAGAGGTACAAGAATTTTTTGTTATTGCAGTATTACTATTGCTATTCTTTTTGTTGAAATACAGTATGGCAAAAAGGTCATCTAGTGGCGCACTGCACGATACATTATGGTAAATGCACTAAGAGATAGCTTTCAGGTTTCTTTGTTTATTTATTTCTTTGGTCTGTCTTTCTTTTCTTTATGCATTCTTTATTTCTTTCTTTATTTATTTCTTTATTTCTTGTTTTTGTTTTATCTCTTTCGTTCTTTCGTTCTTTCTTTCTTTGGAGATTTAAGTCCTGTAAGGACGTAGCCCCCAAAACCATGCAGGGATTGCGTAATTAAACGTCCTGCAGCGACACCAAGCCGGTTTGGACTAGACCACACCTAGGGGCATAGCGGCATAGCATATCATGACATGGTGTAGTACAATAGAATCTACGTATCAAAAACACAGAGCATAGTAAAGTCTAATTGGAATCCTGTATAAGTTTGTATGATGTTATATGTTGTTTACTTTAACATACTGTAATATGGCAAGTAGGATGTAATATAGGATTAAATAGAACACAATATGAAGAAATTGCATGTTGTGCGTCAGGGTTCGCATCTTGGACAGCCGCATGGTCCACATCGACCGCCAGCAGAAATGCTGCATCCTCCACGATGGAGCCGCGGCAAAAGTTACTCCGCGCTCCGTAAGTGCCCAGTTCCCGAATTCATTCAGCCTGAGAGCGCAAAAAGTTGTGACCGTGGCCTGAGGATCGATGTTGCCCTATGACTACCTGGTGGTGGCCACAGGTGCCTTACACCGCCGGCCTCGTATTATTTGAGGGCTTTGGGTAGGACCGCACAGGATGCGCCCCGGTCCCTTTTCTGCGCGTTGGCGTTTGCCGCCTCAATCTAGGCCGTGGCCGTAGTACACACAAAATTCACAAAATGGCACGCTCTTCTTCGAGAACGCTGCCTAGCCAGTCATAGTTGTTTGCAAGTTCTGCTGATGCCATGGACACTTGGGCTTTGTGAATGCCAAGTAGCGTCTTATGGCCTACCGCCCGCACCCAGTACTTCCACAACTTCGACTTCGTAACTCCTAATTTCTATGTCCTTCCGAGAGCATAAACAGCCTGGACTCTCCGGAGGTCTGCAGGACGATTCCCTGCACGCCCTCAAGATCCAGTCAATGGGGGCCTGGGGCCCTTTGTGTGTGTGTGTGTGTGCGCGTGTGTCTTTGTGTGTGTGTGTGTGTCTTTGTGTCTGTGTCTTTGTGTCTGTGCCTTTGTGTCTGTGCCTTTGTGTCTGTGCCTTTGTGTCTGTGCCTTTGCGTCTGTGTCTTTGCGTCTGTGTCTTGTGTCTGTGTCTTTGTGTCTGTGTGTCTGTGTGTCTCTGTGTCTCTGTGTCTCTGTGTCTCTGTGTCTCTGTGTCTTTGTGTCTGTGTCTTTGTGTCTGTGTCTGTGCGTGTGTGCGTGCTGGGGGTTGGAAGAAGACGTGTTGTGGGGACTTGCTGCCGCCAGAAGCTTAAGTGCGTAAACTCTTGCAGAATAGGATGCGCCATTTCTTTCTGGCAAGAAGATGCTTGGACGATGTAGAACGTAGAGCCGCAGCACGCTGTGGATTCATTAGATTGATACCGAGAAGGTCAAGCACGTGTTAAGGCTTTCGCCAGTTAGGGAAGGTTGGTTCGTGGAGGCAATGGTGCAGAGACAGAGACCTTCCCATAAATGAAGCGCCGTGTAGAGTGGAAGCGCAAGCAACAAGAAACCACTTGTGGAAACTACTCTATCTACCTTAAAATAATGCGAACTGTCATATACTCCATGTTCAACAAACGGTCCCATATCCATGAAGCAAGCCCTGAAAGAATACCTGTTAATCGATCCCGGCGTCTTCTCGAATGAAACGACCACCAAGTAAGAACTGGGTTGGAATCACGCTAGCATCTGCCACACACACTGGTATTTTGTTGCTGCATGTTTGCTTTCTTCTTGCGTCGCCCTCGGAAGTAGGCGCGATTGGGCAATTTTCGTACCATAGCTTGTTCTGCTCGCCTTGCGAAGTATCACACATTTTTGAACTTAAGGCGAGTGAGTCAAGAAGAGGAACTGCCAACAAGTTGTGGAGTGGATGGCCAAACGATGTGGATGTGCTCTACGTTCTTGCAAGAGGAGGCAACCACCATCAAACCATGTCTCAAAGATAGAGTTATCTTGACTTGTTGAACTATTGCGCGGTTATAGAATTGTGTGAATGATCACAGGGCATTGGCGAGACTCTTACAAGCCGACACATACCCAAGTTAGCTATACGTCTACTTCTGCGTACCTCCATGCCCCTGCAGAGACTGGACCCCAAGCCCTTCAGCCCCAAATCTGCAATTAGGTGGAGCACGTGACCGATGGCTACCGACGCGTCAACGGCGCAATGTCGGCGGCGGACCCCTCCATACGAGACTTGCCGGGGGCGCCCATCTGCGCTTCTTTCGAGTGATTGGGCTCCAGTTTTTTGAATGGTTGCAGAGGTTGCCCAGTACTAGTGAGAGCTGCTCGGATTGCTCTAGTTGCTGTTCCTGATGAAGTGGCGCCCTTTCTGAACACTGTGCCATGAGTCTGTTCACTAACTACACACGCAAGCCCGAAACCCGAGGTAGGTTGGGGTATTGGGCTGAAGTGTAGCTCCCCTCAACCTTAAACATCGAGCGCTCTGACTCAGCCCCAACCTTGAGCCGCTGAAACAAGCTGCTGGCCGAGGCTCGTGGAGGGTGGCACGCTTGTCAAGCTGCCGGCCCAGCTTTGCCTCGCCTTCGTCTCGTTCGAATCGGTCTTCTTTCCCTGAAGCACGAAACTCTGAACCGTAAACCCACAGGCGTTGCAATATGCCCTATCAGAAAGAAGACCCGCTTGCCGCTTACCGTCTTTCATACGTTCACTGTTAGCTTCGGGTAAGTTGTGGTGTAGCTTGAGAATCCAAAAGTATTAGTAGGCCCAGGAGTCGGGATTCACGGGCTTACGAGCGCCTCCTAAGTCTGAAAGCTGGTACTTGAGTCCGATAAGGGAGTTGCTGTGTCGACCTGGCCTCGAGATAAGGAACCGAGCTACTTCCCTCACCCCGTGCCGTGTTGAAGGTCGCCTTTGGTTTGCTGTATCGAACAGCCTCAAGCACGTGTTCTAAACCTTGGGAATGCCAAGGCCTCAGGACCTGGTAAGTGTAAGACAATTTAGCGCTTCTGCCAGGTCTTTGATCTGGAACCCGCTGTCCTATGCTGTAGCTCGGAGCCCCAGTGGCTTTGCCGGCCTCAGGGCTCAGGTCAACAGCAAGATGAATCCCTTTGCCGCCTGACCCTCCTGTGAAGGAGGCACGAATTTTGCTCACAAACGGGTCCCTGCCTGAAGCCGTATAAGCACCCACGCCAGTAGCACTCAAGACTGCCCAAGCCTCCAAAACCAACAGCAGCTCCTGCGAGAAGCAAGAGAAAGAAAGAGAGCGAGAGAGGTCTATGGCCGGTCTTTGAATGCCTACTGCGTCGTGCAAGGGCTCCTCCAGCGACAGGCAGGTCTTGGCGGGTTCGTATATTCTTAGAGAAATGTGAGAACAAAACTGCGGTTCCTAAGTCGCCTCTAGAAGAGAATTTGGGGCCTTTGTTGTCACATGGCGCATCTTCGGCGCCTAAACCTGGTCCTTTCTGTTGAGCTTTGAGGTTTTCTGTGGCGAAGAGGGATTTGAAATTGGATCTGGCGCTAGAGGAATGCCGCATCCATGACTACAGCACTTGCCTCCCCTTGCTACCTGCCACACTCTACCCGTGTGGCTAGCTAGCACGGTACCTAGCTCGAATCTCGCACCTGCAGCAGCACCGACTGCGCAGAAGGCCTGCCAGAGCTAAGCCCTGATAAGCTTACACCCCACCTGCACTACGAGGGTCTCCGAGGCCCAGAATTCAAGTTCGGTTGCAGGTGCCGGCAAAGAAGATCATCCTGGCAGCTGGCTGAGCGAAGGACATGTCACGGGATAGGACGAGATGCAACCCCGAAGTGTAGGGCGCCGAAGGCGCGTAGGGCTTAGGGTGTCTTTAGCCCAGAAGGCTTCAAAGTAGTGCTTGTAAAGGTTCATGATTCATGGGAACTTGTTACAGTTATTTTGTGAGGTTTCAGTAGCACTGGCAGGCCAGGTTGGATTGCATATTGCAGCGCTCGCAAACGGCAGGCTAGCTTCATTCGGGCAGAGGGAATGGTTTTTGAACCAGTCAGAAGAAAAACCTGAGGTGCTACCGGCACGGCTCCAGGCACGACCGAAGCTATCGAAGCAATACAAAAACCGACGGACCCTTTCGAGCATTGCGCCACTGGGTGCCCATTCGATCACCTTTCCAACATGAATCCCGTCCGACCCCGAACTCTCTCTGAGCAAGGCCATTGATGAAAACGGCGGTTGGCGGCTTTTTACTCAAGGGCGAGTATCCCATTCGTGAGATGCCCCTGTAGTAGTACCTATGCTTGCCTTCTCACTCCCCCCCAAGCCAGCAATGTTTTTCGTGAGGGCCGAATGCTCTGGGGTTAGTGATGGAGGTTGCCTACAAGGTTGGAGGTGTTGAGCGTAATTAGGAAAATGATGGGTTGCCATATTGGGTTTGGCGGGGGGGGGGGGGGTTTGCAGAGGGACCGTTTTGAGGGATCCCCCAAGAACCTCGAAGTCTCCAGAACCCTGAAGCATGGCAACGCCCCAAGCTTAAAATAACCCCTCTCTGTCCTTTGGGACTTATGGCTTGCGGGCTTGGGGGGTTAGTTTACGGGCAAGCAAGGGCTCTGAACAGCAATCGCCGTTCTTGCTAGGCGCAGGCGTCCGCCCAGCAGGGCTTGTCTGTGGACGCTTTCTATGAGGCAGGATTGGGTTTCAGGCTTCTGCCCAATGTAATTCTGCCCCCGCGCCCTCGGTCCCTCGACCTGAAGTCTCCGCAGCCAAGGGGCGGCATCTTGCCTGTTTTGCTCCTAGCAAGTGTATCTGCAACCAAGGATATTCAAGGCAACTTTGCCGGCGCTAGCTCACTCCCACCGTGCGGCCTGACAGTGTCTGGCTTGCCCCATCTCTGCAGCGGGTGCCTGTGCTTGGATCCGGAGCCAAGCTCAGGGCGACGAGGTGGAGAAGAAGATCCATCATATCCTCGAGACCATGGGCTTGAAGGCCTGTTTTAAGCTCGGCTAGAACGTGAGCGTGTACTGTACATATATTTAGCCGCATTTGTGTGATATATTATGTATATACTTACTATACAGATGTATGTATGTCTGTTTTATATGGCCGACAACAAGGTATAGGGCGTAGGATGCCTGCAGCTGAGCTGGATGATTGGGCCATGTGCTGTATTCACAGGATCAGGGTCCCACGGCCCATGAAAGAGACGTCAAACGACGCGCGTTGCCTCAGTGCCCCCTACAGTTGCCCCAACGTATCGCAAGCCAATGGAGAGCAATCTAGACGCTGGGATTTTATTGTTTTTTGGGAACGTGCCGCTCCTGGAATGAACGACAACGCTCATGCCTGCTTCAAGTGAGAGTCTGGCTGGTTCGCAACAGGTCCTATGTGCTCTAGGATCCTCGACCTGAGCCCCTACACTTCAACGCATGCGCAGGTCTACGAAGGCTATCGCCTGCTGGGCATTCAGCAGTGCACTCGAGCACGACTGCCACGCGCCTGCATCTAGTCGAGAAGCTTCGGCAGGCATACAGAACCCAATGACGGGGTCCAGGACCTAGGCTGGGTCACGGTAGGGGTTCTAACAACATCAGTTTCCCGAAGCGCAGAGCACAAACTCCTGGGTTTGCTGTGAAAAGAACTGAGATAGAGTTACGATCATTATTCGAAACGTGGGAAATCATAGGGCTTCCTCATTAGATGAAAACTGAAATTTTACGTATTTACATTCCTGAACGGCAAAAGGGCTCAGCCTTCGAGCTCCGGGCGCGTTTCCCATCGGCCCACGCCCGTGGAAGTCCATGCAGGCAAAACATGTTGATGAGATGTCAACTCCATCTGCAACCCCTTGCTCAGCCTTGCTCCACGAACTGGTCCACTGGATGGGTTGCAGAGAGAATGAGAGCCCCGCTGACATAGAGACGAGGAACTGGCCACTGGAATGGGCAAAAAACCTTCACATCCAAGCCCCGTTTACCCCCAAAGCCTCATCCCCAGACCTTGCGCTTGCTCCTGAAAGTATAGGACCCCCGAAGAGATTTAAGACAACGTCCGTTTGCTTAAGACACCCCGTGGACAAGGAAGGGCCTCATCCTCGAGGATCAGAATGGCGGGTGCGGATCCTAGGGTTTTCTTCGCAGCCTTTGAGGACGGCGCTTCGGAGGTTTCTTGTTTGGAGGTTCATGTGGGGTTTGGGAGGAATTGTTTGTCCCTCATTCTTGGGTTTAGGGAGATCCTATTTCTGGACACTTTCCAGAACAGTTTAAGAACCACCGTAGCTAAAATTTCGGCAAGCGTTGGTTAGCCCGCGTGGCCCTAGTCCATAAAAAAGAAAAGTAGGTCCCAAGCCTGTGAGGCCCGGCTCGGTCCGATCTGCCTTTATTATGATTCCGAGCCTATCTGAAGATCAGATTTACAACTTCGTTGGTTGTTAGGGCGTCTCGCTGCAAGCATCGGCCGTAGAAGCCGGTCGTTACGGGACCATAAACATGCAAGACGCGCAAGCTCCAAGGCCTGAACTTCAGGGCTTCCTAAACCCATGAGACCCTGATAAAGTGGGAGAGTTGCGCTTCTTTGCAGGGAAGTGGCCCCTCGGCCTGCTGAAGAGTTGGCCGCCGCCGAGCGCGAGAGGGAGAAGAGGCACCGGAAGTGCATGCGATGGCTCTCATAAGGGCCCCACCCGGTCTGGGGCTTCAAATCCCCCAAAAGAACACTAAGCTAAATAAACCCCTGCATGGGTTGGACTCATCCATTTACCTGAGCAAGCTGCCACTCATGGCTAAGTCCCCGCCAACACCACCTCTGCTGCTCACGCAAAAGCATACTGAAGAAAGAGCACGCCCAAGAGGGCAAGGCGGAGAGACAGATTCAACGAGCAATTCCCCTGAGACGTCCTTCGGCTTCCTGAGTGTCAGGAGATCGGAGGATCATGAGCAATGAAGCGCTTCAATGAGCCACCGTCCGGGGCTCTCATGGAGAGAAAGGGCTCACCGAGCCAGTTGATGACTGGAGTTCGCACGCCGAGTTGGATGCCTCGAAGTGGCACCGAACAAACTGCTGCTGAACATCACTCAGACTAGAGCTATAGATTCCATAGATCAGACTTCACGCACATCGAAGCAGCCATGCTATCCACCAGTGGCGCCGTGATTGAGTTGTCTTGTCTCGAGTCCAAGCGGCCAGTCGTCTGCTGGAGGATGCACAGACGGCCGTTGGGGAAGGGGGGGGAGTAGGTGGGCATTTCTGCCGGGTGATTTGCAATGCGATGTGGCCAAATCAGGTCGGGTGATTGGGCAGCTGGAGTCGCAACGACCATCGCAGCATCAACGAAGCTATTCGTGAAGCAGGGATCCAGCCAGCGAACGTCCTGGACGCCAGGTGTGGGTCGCAACCCGATGAGAATGCGGCATGCGTATGAAGTCCGATGACATACTGCCATCTTGACAAGCTGGGGTCCCATTGACGAAGGCCTCAAGATGCAGTCATTCAGCAGGTGCAGGTCGTACCAAACTTGCTTGACCGAGCTCTGGGGGAGTTGGCAGGCTATGGGGCCATGAGCATCAATATGCACGCAGCGAGCTTTCAGCGAAGAGACCGGGCACTGCGACTTTCGCATGTCGATTGTCAACCACACTGGATTGGCCCAAATTTTCTAAACTTCCAGACAAAGAAGAAGCTCCCAAACCCTGACCCTTTTGTGCCCCCCAAATTCCTCACCAAACTCAAGAAGCGCAGGTTCCCGGCCCCAGAGGCCGCTCGCGCGCCCATGGGTACCATGGAGGCGTTGGCCCTGGTGTGGCCTAGTGTTATACGTATTATATATATATATGTATATATATATATATATGTATATTTCTATTTGTATAAGGGAGGGAGGGAAGAGAGAGACAGAGAGGCGAGGGAGAGAGAGCGAGAGATGTAGGAACTGTTATTTTCAAGTTTGCTACAAGCAAGTCATGTGTGTCTGTCTATGTATGTTTATTTCAGGCTTAGACCCCAAACTGCGAGTCCTCGACCCTCAACCCTCCACCTTTGGATTCGGCATCTTGACGTTGCTCCGTAGACAGAGAGGGGATGACTGTAAGTGTGTCTGTTCACACAGGTCATGATCTTGCATTGACACACGGTGCAAGCATGTGATATTTCAGCTCCGAAACCAAGCGTTCAGGATTTCGGGGCGAGCCCGGCCGGTCTGCCACAGAAGGTGCCAAACGTCGCGGGTGTTGGGAGAGAGGGGGGTGTGGAAAAATTGGTTTCGTGTCATGAGGCTGAGGCTTGGCTTGGGGTTTCGGACTCACTGCCCTTGCGAGACGCGCGCTGGGCATCAACTCTTGCGCCGTCAACTCCTATACCACACCCTGGCCCAAAGATCCCCCAACCTGAAATCACTCAATACACCCCGAAGTGTCCTGGCCTCCAAGCCCATCTAGGAGCTGATGCGGTTTCAAGGTCCATGATTGAAGCTTGGAGCCTCGAAGCAAGTTTCCTCCATTCACCCGGAGAGTCGGCACCCGCTCGGTACGCCATGAGCCTTTGCTTAGTTCCCCACTCAGCGCACATTGAGTCTTCCCGAAGTCTCTCACTCTGACGCCCGGAACCAGCCCAAAACATGGAAGCCTGGATCCTTAGAATTTTGGGTTTAGGCCTTCCCTCGCGCTTCAACCATGGAAGCTCACCTGCATCCGAGCTCCTGGCGTGTCGACTGTGCATCACGGCGGACGCGCTCAACGTGGACCCCGACATTTTCAACTCCGCCCGGGGCTGCGGCAATCTTGTGCAATCTTGTGTTTGTCCAACACTCAACGCAAAACCCTCAAATCCCCACAGCCCGAAACTCCGAACTGCGAATTCGCAGCCGTACACATGCCTCCAAGAGTTTCAACCAACGAGGTCCATGGAAACGGCCTGGTCTACGATGGCCGGGAGCCCCGGGACCAGGGTGTCAGCGTGAACCCTGAGTCGTGTGCCGAGGACCTTTGCACAGGAGCTTTTTAAGGTCTAGCCTTGCACTGGAGCGCGTTGAGGGTTTGCGGTTTTAGTGCCGGAGAAGGGTGAGGCTGGGGAACCCCTAAACCCCCCTAAGAGGCCTAAACCCCAAGAAGTGTCTCTGGGCACTCCAGGCCGGCTGATCGTGGACCACAATTTCTGCACCACGGATCCCGGCATCTTCGGGGTTGGCACCGGCGAGTTTTCCCAAGTGACCCGTTAAGGCTCTTTTTTCACCCTAAACCCCAAAGACCCCTTAAAACCCTAAAGACCCTAAACCCTAAACCCGGCTTCCCGACTCATTGGGATGGGGGGCTATGCTCACAAGCAATCCATTTGGTTGGCGCAGGGCTTTTGTCCCTCGAGAAGGGACGTCGTCAGGTCGTCAGGTCGTCACGTTAATCTCCAGCTGCGGGGTTGAGGGCTGAGGGTGTAGAGTTCATGGCACGCGCCCTTTTTGAAGCCTGATCACCCTGCCCTTCAAGTTTCCCATGCTCCCCGTCTTTCGACGAACCTTAACCCAGCATCCTCCTAAAACCCACTTTACCGCCACAAACCTAAACCGTATTCAGAAGTATGTCCAAGGTTTAGTTGGTCAGGGTTCTATGGGCCCATAGAAGGTTCTGAAAAAGTTGGGGCTTCACATCATGTGTTCACATCATGCTACGTTTTTCATGCCGTGCTATGTGTACATACATGTTAAATTGTGTGTGTGGGTGTATGCACCATTGTATCTTGAGCTCAGCTTGAACCCTAACGGCAGCCAAGCTCCAATTTCCCATCCTCAAGCCTGAAGCCTGAGCCCCGCCTCCACGCCGCATCCTGCTAACCTCGGGTCTCCGGGGCCGGGACGATCCGAAGACTTCGGCCCTTCAAAAGCGCTTCTTGGCCAGGCCGGTTCCCTCTGCGAGTTCAGCCGGCGCTTCCAGCGGAAGGATGCCGCGCGCGCCCGGCAGAATCTCTCTCTCTTTATGTTGTTTGGTGGCTTTTGGAGGGCCTTCAGGGCTCCAGGGTTATAGGGTTATCGGGTTATCGGGTTATCAGGTTATCGGGTTATCGGGTTATAGGGTTATAGGGTTATAGGGTTATAGGGTTTAGGGTGGGTTGTGGGTTGTGGGTTTCAGGGTAGGGGCTCCAAAAGCTCTAGAGTGGGTTTCAGGGGTTTGGGGCTTGCGAGGGTTTTTCGGCTTCGGGGTTTAAAGGCTTTGGAGAAGTTTCAGAGTGTGGGGGCTTCAGGAATCGAGGGATTCTGACCCCTTTTATTTGAAGTTCATGCAAAGATCCATGCCGTTTCTGAGGATGTCCCCAAGTCCTGAAGTAAACCCTACACTGACCTTCCTGGTCTTTTCAACATGGAACATATGCAAACACTCGGCAGGCGATACCTGCGGCACGACGGCTTCAACGGGCGCGAGGCCTGATCAGACGCCACTCGCAATTACGCTTGGGGGGGGGGGGGGGGGGGGGGGGGCGTTCCTGCAACATAAAAGGGTTTAGGGCTTGGGTTCAGCGCCTTCAAGAACAACTCAGGCTCATGGAGCGGCTTAGGGGTTTGCATCTCCCTAGAAGTGATTGGCAAAAGAAGCTGCTGACGGCCCTGCTGTTCACCCGGATCTCCCCACCCTCCCGAGCTCTCCCCGGCTCTTGTCCCCACAGCTGCCCTCAAATTGGGCCACCCTAAGCCCGAGAGCTAAGCTCCTAAACCCCAACAATCCTAAACCGCTAAAACTCAGGGCTAGGTGTTCCGAGGGTTGGGGTCTTAGGAGTCTTGGGGCTTGGGCCATTGGGCCATGTTGGCTCCGTGGTGGCTCCCATAGACGATGCTTCTCAAAGCTTCTCGGACATAGCCTTCGGATCAGACCCGACACCCGAAACCCTAAACCCTGCGTGAGTGCCCCTCTGCCGTAATAGTCTTCGTAGCCTTCTGTTTGGCCTGTCAACCAGCGTGGCCGCGTGTAAGGCATGAGACCTTGTGGACTTTTCAGCAACCCCTAAGCCCTAAACTCCGAGCCCTAAGCCTTATAAGCCCTAACAAGCCCTAACCCGAAGCAAGCAGGTTGGCGGCAAGCTCGCCACCGCCTTGCTGAGGAAGCTGGATCCTGTTTGGTGGCCCAGTTGCTCGAAGTTTAACACCCTGAACTTCAGGCTTTGGGGTGTAGGACTCAGGGGCCTACAAGCCCAAAAGCAAGGAAGTCCTAAGCCCTACACTTCAGGGTCTGTAGGGCTGACACATGGGCTTCATTGGGCATTAAGAGCAACGGGCTGGGGGTCGAGGGTTCAGAAGAAGCACAGCCGTCAACCCACGCACATGCGAAGATCACTGAGGATGCGTCTGTTGAAACAATGAGCCGGGCGCATGGGAAACTAAACTGTTTTTTTCGCATGTTGAAGCCTTTGCGGCTAAATCCACAACTCGAAGGTCAACGGCGACTCCGTTGCAGCCGGCGGACCCTCGTTGAATACCGGCAGCACGGTGTCGGGCGCTCGGGGGAGAAGCAGAGCAGGGAAAGGATGGTGTTTAAAATAAGTACATCTGTATACATATGTACATATATATATATATATATCAATGTGTTTTCTTGGTATCTTTTCATTTATCTATGTTTAATGTTCTCTATATACATAAGTTCTTCATGTACATACTCATTATTTAACACTGTATTTACATATTGCCCTCTGCTCCGGCTCCAAAGCCCGAATTTGAAAGCCCTGTGCGTCGAGTTGAAGCTTCCATGTCGATGTCACAACAAGTCGATGTAGGAAGTCTGCCCTGCATGCAGCTGCTCAATACTGGGCCTGCTCGTTTCTCTGCACCCCTTGAAGCAACGCAAGGTCTCACTTCAAGCAAACCTCAGTAGGCCCGACAAGAGGCAAGTAAATGAATATAGATATAAATATAACTATATATATAAATAAATATAAATATAAATATAAATATATATATATATATATATTTCTGTGTGCATTTTATGCTTTTTTGCATATTCTTTCAACAGATAAATAATAACATGATATATACATA
This sequence comes from Symbiodinium natans, assembly GCA_905221605.1. Taxonomy (NCBI): domain Eukaryota; class Dinophyceae; order Suessiales; family Symbiodiniaceae; genus Symbiodinium; species Symbiodinium natans. The sequence continues at coordinate 158,660 of CAJNDS010002173.1, read as the reverse complement.
TATACATATATACATATATACATATATACATATATACATATATACATATATACATATATACATATATACATATATACATATATACATGTATTAATATATTTCTCTATTCTACAATATCGTAGGTGTATACATATATATATATATATTACCTTAATTACATTGAATGACTGTGCTATTCCAGGCATCCCAAGCTTCGAGTTGCCCACCCTGCGCGTTTGGTGCAGGCACGACACGGGCACCACCGGCGGCGTCATGCAACTCCGCCCAGTTTCTTCAGGGGTTACAGAAAGACTTCGGGGTTCAGAGGAGGGGGGGCTTTGGGGTTTCAGGGCTTTGGGGCTTCAGGGATTCAGGCATTTTGAGGAAGTTGTCAGGGGTTCAGGGATTCAGAGTGGCGGTTCTTTTTGCTCCTCCGCGGCCGAGGATTTGGGAGAAGAGGGTCGACGCACAAGAAAAGCCCGGAAAGAGTCCTAAACTCGACTCTGAGAACCCGTGGTATAGAGTTGGCAGGCTCGGAGCCACGGTAATTCGCGCGTTGGGGGCTTCATACCTGGGCGCGGCCCCCACGGAGCTCGATGAAACCTTCTGACAAGCCGACCTGAAAACGTAGACCCTTTGACCCTAAACCCTAAGCCTACCCTAAACCCCAAATCCTACCGTTTTGAACGGTTTTGGCTTCTCAGTTACAAAAGACAAGCGTGAGCACCACGCATTGCAAAGAGTCCAGACTCAAAGTTTCGAACAGAATCTCTCAAAGGCGCACAAGGTGCTTCTTATTGGAAACCGGCCCAATTTCCGTGGTTCCAACAGCAACATAGGCTCAAGCGCCTGGCGTTGCAGCAGGCTTTGCACCCTCGGCCAGATCACAAATGTTCCGCATTGGCCGCATTGCAGCCGCTGTCTGCCTGGCCCTTCACGGCGCCAGCTGCTTCCTCCTGCCAAGCCAGCTGACGACAGGCACACCTCAAAGGGTGTCGCGCGCTGTGGTGGGGCAGCCGAGCACCTCGGTCGGCCATTGACAAGTAATTTGGTATTTATCCTTGTACTGTGTCTAAGAGGTGCTTTGAGAAGTGCAGCTCCTTCTTTCACAGGTTGCTTGTCTCCCGTGCCAATGTTAGGCGCCTTCAAGGGCACCCCTGAGCCCAGCCAGCCCAGCTCCTGGAGTCTGCTGGCTGGTGCAGCGTTGGGGCTTCTGATCTCAGCGGCCACTGCAAAACCGGCCCTTGCCATGGAGCTGGAGACTGGGCTCTCCAATACCTCACTTCTGAAAACGTGGAGCATGTTGTGGGGAGTTTAGCCTTGCTGTTATTTCCTTGAGATATCAGGAAGGAAGAAAGGAATGGTCGGGGGACGTACCAAGGCAGTTGTACGTAGAGCAAAAAAGAAGGCCTAGGGAAACCTCAGTACTTGCAGCTACGACCGCAGATCCGCAATGATTAACATGGTGGCAAGTTCTGTGATTTCAGAAATGGTACATATGGGGGTTTACGAAAAGGGTGACCCCAATAAAGATCCCCAAAGAGTAGGACCCCAATAAGGCACCCCTCCGTTCGGAAACCCCCATATGGGAGTAGAAGGCCGTAAAGCCCCCAGAATCGACCCTATAAGAGGCCTGGTCTTCGGATTGTAGGGCAAAACTGCCTGGCAGAAGAGAGCTTAAACCACGAGGGGAGCTGTCGCATCAACCTTTAGCCGTCACTGGGTTTTGCTGGCCTAAACCCTTCGTCCCTCCCGATCCTCCAAGCAAGGAGAAGGGCGAAACCTCCTTCCAGGGCAACTGCACTGCCTGCCATGTTGGCGGTTTGGTAGAGATGCAAAAGAGGCTTTGTCGTCCAGTGGATTTTAGAGTATAGTTGCTATGCTTTTCTCTTGGGGTCTACATGTAAGAGGGTAGTTAATATCACACTTTGCGTGTCATCTGTGAATAGTTGTCCGAAGGTTTCTAGGGCTAACCTGTGGAGGGATTCCATCGTCGAGTACCGCAAGTACGATGTCCAGGCCATCATCAGCCGGGAGTCCGACAGAGGTGTGAAGCCTCCTGTTGGCGACAAGATGAGGCCTGACAACTTCGAGGATGTGGCGAACTTCGTCTACAGCAAAGCTGACAAGTGGTGAGCAGCTTGAGGCACTGAACACACAAAGTGTTTCGAACCCTTTTTAATCAGCGATTTCGCTGTGTTTTGCATTGTTGCATGCTCAGGTTTTCCGACGTGGTTCAAGAGAGACTCGCGTCCTGCCCAATTCGAGATATGTTCCGTAGTTTGCATGCTGATGCTTTCGCAGTGGTAGGCGAGTCCTATAGGCTTCTCCCTCTACGCCCACCAATCTGGCGCACGTGCTTGGGAGCTCTTCCGAGGAATAGGATGAATTGTCCTTCGCATTTTTCTCTCCCGAAGTGAGGGTGTGCGAACCTCACCCGGCCTATCAGCACTGAGAAGAAGACTCGGCCATTGCTGATACAACTAGCTCATATTCTGTGATTTGTTGGTCTTGGTTGCCAATACTAATACTTTTTTTGGCAATGCTGCTTTTACACGATTACGGGTACCATGCTCCTGATAACTACAGGCATAAAGCAATGTGATGATTATGATTCTTGCAGGGGGGGGGGGGGGGGGGGGGGCGGCCGTACCTTTGCTGGAGCGCAGGCGCCTTCTGCAGTCCCCGAGTCCGACACCTCTCGGAACCCCTAGTTATAGTTGTAGAGAGCGCCTGATCCCTCAAGACAGCCCATAGAAAGGGCAGCAAAGAGTGAGAGGGAGGGAGGGAGAGTGACAGTGAGAGAGCCAGGATGACTCCAGAGGAGGCCAGCCTGCGTGCGTTCCGCGTGCTGAATAAGCAGAAGATTGATTGCTACTACGTCCTCATTGCTCAAAGGGGAAGGCACCGTGCAAACTTCGTGCTGGCAGCTGTCTCGGCACATGCTGCCTCGGAACGTACTGTATTCAGACTTGAGGTCCCATCTTGTCCCATTCCAACCGATCCTTCTTCACTCGGCACTGGCAGAATGTGAACTCAATGTGAACTCAAGACATTTAGGACTTGCGGCTCTTGCGGCGACGACTAATGAAGCTAGGTTTTTATTTGTTCAACCACTCGTCGGGAGTCAGTTCATGGGGAAGCAGAAGGCGGGGAGAAAGCACTGGTGTGATGCAGGTGGGGTGCTTGCTGGCTGCTGCCATGATCCAAGGGTAAAGGGTTTACTCGGTAAGTGCAGGTTCTTACATCCCTAGACGTGAGAGCAGCGCACTGCGATGCTGACTTGGTATGGCCTAAACCCTAAACCCTGAAATCCCCTCACAAGGAAGCGCCGGATCTCCTGCCCGAGTTTTACAAGCCTGGGGCTTGAGACCTGAACGCCACGGCATTCTCCTAATTGGTTTGAGGGTTTCCGAAATTAGGGGTGCCTTACTGTTTTGGGTTTTCTATTAAGGACCCTATTTCTTACACCCCCATTTGGGGCCCGCATCGCTCAGCAAAGTGCGTTGGACACATGCCTTTTTCCCTCGCAACTCTTCCTCCTCAACCTCTGCGCTTCAAGCAGTCGTCTCCTTTGAGGGTGGGGGGGGGGTGGACAGTTTGCGGGGGAGCGGGGTTGCGCAGGGATTGCGAGGTTTGATTTTTTGACTGTTGGTGTGTTGAGGTCTTGGGGCTAAAGGCTGGGGGCTTGCCCGTTCCAGATGAGGTTCTTTCAAGCAGGCCCTCAAAATGCCCAAGCTGCAAAGGGCTCAGAAACGGAAGAAGAGAGCCCGAGGGGCAGAATATCCGGCAACATGCGCATCCGAGCTGGTGATGGCACAAAGGGCCGATTGCGAAAGGAGGTCTCCTACCAGGAACCTCCACTACTATAGCCCGCCTCCCAGCATCTGGGGAAGCTTTCGGGTTGAAGGCACGAGGTTCCCTCGAAGAGGGGAGGCGACCTCAGTTGGAAAGACCCCGGTTGGCTTGGTGTAGGAGAAAGTCATGGCTTGACTAGGCTTGGGCCTTATCGCAGCTTCCGGTAAGTCAGGGCCCTCCCTCAGGACTGCTCACCCTCTCCTGAGGAATTCACGCCTGTCGACGTGGGGCGTGCAGGCCAGCCACTACAGGGACGGGACAGTATTTGAGAACAAACTCTGGTTACGAACGCATGCAAACACAAAACTCAGCTCTCTGCATGTGTATCAACGTGGTCGGGCTCGCTGCCTCGTTGTTTGCTAAAGTCGAGAGCCATTTTCTGCAGAGGCAGAGCCGGCCGAGCAAAATGAGGAGCAGGTGATAGTCGGGCCTCATGCTTCTGGAGCTTCATCGGTTTGGTGGGGTGGGGGGGGGGGGGGGGGGGCGGGAGCTATAGGGTTAAAGGGCGGGCGCGAAGCCCTTCAAGCCTACGGCTCAAAAGAAGATCGCAAGCCTTCTGAACTTCTGTCCAAGAATGCTGTGAAGGACCCAACACGAGACTCTCAAACGCTCAAGCTCTCCAGAGTCTAGTCGCTTTGTCAGGTGACTTTTGGGGGGTCTCTTGATTACAAAACGCCGCAAAGCCCATGAATTTAAGCTCAGGTGACCGACACGCTGGACCTGAGCAATGGCAAAGGCCACTTTTGCAAGGGCCTTACCGCATGTGTGGCGACCAGAAGGTTAGAGAGGCCCATCGCAACTGAGAGCGCACCCAACAAGATGCCTGGCACCGTGTCCACGCTGCCCGGTAAGAGGCGAGGCTTGAGCTTCATGCGAACACGGCCCCGAGTGAGTGCGAACTTATGATGGCACATGCCAGCACTGCTCTGGAACAAGGTGGGTCCCCGAGTTTTGCATCAAGCCGTCCATCTCGGCCTCTCTACCCTAGAACCCGAGCCCCTCCTCTTGTCTTGAGCTCCTCATAAGCTCCAAAATCACCCTAAACCCGAAACCCTAGACCCTAGAAGCTGTTCCGAGGCCGACTCACGCTCGACTCCTGCGGGAAGGTCGACTCCATCACCTACCTGGGCGCGGCCCCCAGCTGCCAAAATGTCAGGGGACTGTCTTGGCTTGAGAGGGTTCTGGGGGAGATTTCTTCGTATGTTTCTTGCTGCGTCCTGCTCAATTTGCATAGTTTTGCGGAGAGCTTAAAAGGGCCAAGCGACCGAGTCTGGCTCATGTTCAGGGTTTGGAGTTCTGGGGCTTGCGGGGGCCGAAGCCCCACATAAAGTCCGCAAGCCCAGTTCCTGTGTGCGCTGCCTTATGCCTCGTGGCTGCCGCAACAGAGACTTCGACACCCTGAGCTGTGAAAGCCTTGAAGCCGTGACGTGGAGGAATTCCTCCAAGTAGCAGAAGGAACGCCTACGAAGCTTCCCCCCAAAGCCTGAAGCCCTGAAGGCTTCAAAGGCCTGTAAGACCCCTGGTTTCCCTTCTTTTGGGAGGACCTTTCAGCACTATCGGCAATCAGCTAGATGGACCCCGTTTAAGGGCAGTGCATTCCGCAAGGCAATAGATGACCCCAAAGAGAGAAGAGGAGCCCCAGAATGAGTCATCTTATTGTTGGGTCCATAAGCCCTTCAACCCCTTCAACCCCATGAAAACGAGCTCCCCCAAAACCGACCCCAAAACCGGGGGGGGTTGCAAGGTGGCGAGGCTCTGCAGGTGGAGTCGCTGTGGAGTCGGGAGCTGAGCTAGGGGCTTCGAAATGTCTTGACTGGGTTTAAAAGGAGGAGATCTTGTTGAAGAATGTTTCTCAGCAGCGGTAAAAGGGGCCGACCTGAGGCCGCTGCTCAGGTCTTTACGTTTGTCGGCTTGGAGTGATTGTGTATTGCGGGTGTTAGGGAGGGCTTGCAGGCTGAAGGCTTTGGGGTTCAGAGGGGTTTGCTTGAGGGGTTTATGGAAACGCGGCAGTCGCCGTTGTTTTTTTTGGCGTCGGGGTGGGGGGAGGGGGTATTTTGCTGCAACTTTATGCGGGGAGAGAGCCTGAATGCTGAGCATAGGATGCCTAGAACAGGCCATAAATACCCTGACAGAGGTCTTGTCGGCCTAAGCGAGACCTTCCTGAACCACCTGTACCAGAGATGGAGGCAATGCGTGAAGCAATGGCCGAGAAAGTTCTGTTGCGAGGGTGGTGCAGGGATGCCAGGGGGATGCAGGGGTTTGTTTATGTAGTGAAGTGGTTATAGGGGTTTAAAGTTCCATGAAAGGTGCCGTTGCATCCCTTGCTTGAGTGGTGCCTTTCTTGGCTAAGTTCCGAATCTTCTCCCTCTGAACTTACCGCTGTGCAGTGGTGCTGAGCTGCATGGCTTTGTAGGGCTGCCAGTTCTGAGAGGGTTGACGTGGGTTATGTGGGGTTTTCAACCCTACCAGCAAAGCACTCCAACCTACCAAGCCGCTGCCAGGGACGACGACATCCCAGACATCGTGGAGCTCAGACCTCAGATACACGCTTGCCAGATTTGTAAACCCCCCATCGCACCCCCCGCAAGAAGTCGCCGGCAAAGGTTCCTTGCGGACGAGTGGGCGACCGCACTCTTCCACGACAGATTTATGGACTTCTGCTCCTCAGCCGAGTCTTAACAGCTTTGGGTCATCGAGGCTTCTATTACTAACGGTCTTTAGCATCTTCGTGCCTGAGATTTGAAGAAACACTTGAAGTCGAAGATGCCGCGAAGTTCTTTAAGTGGCAACTGACTCCTGGAGCTGGCTGGCATGCCAGCGCAGCCAGAAGTGCGCGACGTAATCTCCCAATACTTCCCGACTGTAGCTATTCAACTACTCAGGCAAAGCGCCTACGCAGCAGCAATGGCTAAGCACCATTGGCTGAAGTCCGGGTGCATGGACAGCTCCATCCAAGAAGACGCAGATTCACACCACCACCCCCGGTCCTACATCCTAAGGCCCATGTGAAGTCTCAACCCTAAGCGCCTCAACCCTGAGGCCATCAAATCAAGCTGGAGATGCTGTCCTCGGAGGAGGTCCTCCTTTGCTCGCAGCAGAATTCGAGTTGGATTGGCCTCCTCGGGTTCAGGGCTTCGTTGGCTCTCGGCTCTCTGGTAACTTTGAGTGTTCTTGCCCCTCTGCTCGGTTTTGGGGGTTCCTTAAGTTGTAGGGACTGGGGCAAGTTAGGGCTCACCTGTTCTACCTAAGTCTTTCGTCACTGATCTTGAAGCCTCTGTCAGGTGAAGCAAATCATCAACTCCGCCCTCGAGAACGTCAACATGAAAGAGGGCCTGTCGAGGTCGGAACCCGGCCCAGTGGGTGGCGTTCAGTAGATGTCAGGTGCTCGGGATTCAGTCAGGGATTCATTCAATGTTCTGGTGGCCCAAATCTTAAAGCATACCCGTCTCTGCTGAGCACAGTCCGCAAGCTTGCAGGAAACTCTTGGCGGAGATTCGGCAGCAGCTTCCCAAAGATAGCGTGAAAGCTATCCAGGAGCCGCTTAGCCTTGCAGATGGGGACGCCATCCTCTGAGGTCCACAAACCCTGCCCTAAATCCACCCTAAGTCCCCTCAACAAGGGGACCCAGGGTGCGAAAGCTCCGAAGGCCTGATCCAATTCTGGACCTCAGCTTCCCAACACCTTCGAGCCCCGAAAGTCCAGAACCCAATCAGAGGGCGGCTTTGGCGGGAAATCCTCCAATGAATATGTTCGGGGTCTGCGTTCAGTGGTGCCGTAAGAATGAGCTGCTGCGCGCTCTACTTAGAGGCCTCCTTTGTCTACGGCTTGAGGAAGACCTCGTCATGGCGAGTGCAAAGCAAAGCTCACCGACTCGACCTGATCATTGTGAGAAATTAGACATGTAGGCACCGCCCAGGGGGCTTGAACACGAAGAAGCCATATGAAGATGATGACTACTATGCCTGCATGGCGTGGTGAAGTACGCTCGCCTGCACTGGGAGGATCACCTGCTCGAATACCTCCAGGAGAATACCAACCACCTCAAGCTTCTTGTCTCTAACAGAACTTTCAACAGAGCCGTGGCTTGGGGCTTGGAGATTCTGCGAGTGTCAGGGTTCAGAAGGTGGTAGCATCTTAGGGAGCTCATTGATATGGGCAACAGAGTACGTACCCCCGGCAACCCTACCATGCCAAACCCCAGACCTAGAAAGGCGGATTCCTGAAACCAAGATGCTTCCTTTGTTGGGTATTACGCTGGGGCCAGCTTTGGACCGTTGCCTGCTTTGGGGCGCTGATGATGTGCCAGGGATTGAGAGGGGAGCCGCCGCACACAGCGACCCTGTACCTCCCTGAACCCTCGCGATACACCCACTTGGCCCTGAACCCTTTCTCCTGCCCTCCCTTGCCAAGGACGTACTTCCTGGCCTGGCAGTGGGCAGCGCGCCCAGATTTTGCAGCTTGCGAATCTGATTCAAAGGCTTGGCATGCGTGGCCCTCTAACTCGTGGTTTACGACCGGCGAGGCTTGATCAAGACAGTAATTATAGGAAAAGAGGTACCTCCGTGTAGGAATGTTTTGGGAATGTTTTGGACCTAAGTTCAACTCATTCCCCACCTCCAGTGAGGTAAGGCGTACGGGCTTCGCCGTAAGCCCCAAACCTGAAACCCTAAGCCCCAAAGTAGTCTGGGGCCGACCCCAATCACGAAATCCAGAACCCAAATCCTACAGCAACCCACCCTCCTCCCACTTTCCGATGGCGGAAGCAAGAAATCTGCGACCTCAATCCGTAGTTTGTCAGGACACCGAAGCCCAACCCTGAACATCCCTGGACATCCACCAAGCGTCAGGATGCCTCGAACCGTTAAACCCAAGAGCAACCCCCCGTCAAGGCATAGGGCTGTTTAGGGTTTGGAGGGTTGCTTGTTCAAGTTGCTTTTTGGGTTTTGGGGTTGTTCAGGGTGGTTTAAGGTTTAGACCCCCTCCCGTGAGGACACTGCGCAGAAATGATTGCGCTGCATGCTCCGCCGTCGCCTCAGAGCCCCGAATTCTATTTTCTAAGGCCCTATTTACGGATTGTGCGGTTCCGGAACCCCAAATCGAAGAGAGAAGTAGAGCTTGGGGATGAGAGTAGGGGGCTCTGCGGTGCCAAGAACGAGGGTGCGCCCCATCTTCCAACAAGAAGCTCTGCAGCTGAGAGCCTCGGATGTGCCACTGGCAAGAAGCAAGGCTTCGAACCCATTCTTAAGCATGAAGGTCCTCCTTCTGGCAAGGCAAGCAAGCAAGCACCGCATTCGCCCGTCAGAGCATCAGCATCCTTACTGCTCCCTAAGACAGAGGGCTTATGCATGGCGGCACTGGCATGCTGAACCTGAAGCGGCCATCCCAACATGCTGGAAGCTTCGTTCCGATTGAGCCCCTAGGCCCCTACGGCAGCCCCTAAACCCCGAGAGTTGAAGCATGCCCTGAAAAACCGAAGAGCCCCGACGTTTCGGGCGCTGCCGCTCAGGAGTCTCACCTTCGATGCCTGGCCCTTGGCAGGGCGCACACCATGGCAGCAGTGCCGGCGTTGAGGGCGCAGAATTCATAATTACTATATATATATATACATATACAACATATGTGTATATACAGTTGTATATACAAGACGATACACTATATATATATATATACATGTATGTATACATGTATTATGTGTAAGTAGGTGTGTATACAAATATGCATATGGGCAGTGGGGTCAGCCGCATGCGACATAGGCTCCTAAGGGCGGAAACAGCTGATGTTTGGGATGTCGCGCGGCTGTGGTTGGAAGACGCGCGCACGGTATTGTCATCACATGCCGGCACGCTGTCATCTACCAGCTTTCCATGTGAAACCCTGCACTCTCAGCCCGAGAGTTGGAGTGCGAGCCTGGCGTTGTTTTTTCGAATACGTGTGTGGTGCCACTCGTTTGTTGCAGATCCACGAGCTTAGTCTCATTGCATTCCTGTTTGATCAGGTCCTGCGCAAATGCGTGAGTGACTTTGCAAATGCAACATGCGCCCCAGGCCCGCTGCTAAAGCTACCCTCCGTAGCCGGTTTCTGACGTACTGTAAGGGGTGTGCCGGCTTTCGCTGAGCTCCGTGCCCTAAACCCTAAAACCCCCCCTAATGGGCTCATGAAGGGAAAGACATGCATTGCAGGCCTTTTACCTTCAGGCCTGTGACACTAAGCCACCCAGACCCTGACATATCAACTCCGACATGGCCTTCGGGAATTAAGCGTGGGCTTTGGGATTTAAGGCATCTCAGAATTACTTCAACCTTCGGGCTGAGGGTTGATCTTTGAGAAATGACAGGGTGACAACAAAAAACTTGTGTAGAGGCCACGGTGGGGCGCAGTTTCAGAGAAAGTCTCACCCAAATATGCAGTAGGCAAGTAGGACCATGCAAATCAGCATTCATCCAAGCAGAGTTACAATCTCAAGAGCTGCAGTATGCCAAGCAAGCCTTTAGGATCACATGGCAGCTGCTCATGCAATCCGACAACGATGGAAGATATCGGACATCCCAGAAAGTTGCTTACACGTAGTTGCGTTGGACTAACATGCTTTCTCTGGCTTGTTTCTTGCCCCAACTTCTGCATAGAGTGTTGGTGGTCGGTGGTGTAAAGTTAGCTTCATAGGACTGTTCTCGTCTACAACAGAAAGTTCAAACTGTTTGCCAGGTCACTAGCGACCGCAGCGCTGCGAGTAGTTCCATTCCAGTTGTCATCTCCTGCATAAGACCTACATCCATCAGCCCTGCCCGGCTCACGAGATGATGAAGCTCTCGCACGGGTTTGCAAAACTTACGACTGCCCATGCGTAGATTTCAGCCGCACCCCAAGGCCCCAGATGAATTGCCAGGGTCTGTAGGCTTCTTCGGGTCTGAGCTGTTGACACTCCGGGCGAAATGCAGCCCAGCGCGGGTCAGAACCGAAAAGCCGGCACCGCAGCCTGCCCCAATCACTTGAGGCATAAGGCTTGGGGCTCGGGGCATGGGGGGGGGGGGGGGGGGGGGTGTCTCAAATAATTCATGGTTTCTACCAAGTCCATAGCTAAAAGGGGCCATAGTTGTTGATCAACCCTTCATGCTAAGCAAAGGGCAATCTCAAGCCCAAGCTCTTCGGCCTACACCCTAAATTGCTGAAGCAGGGTACCCTAAAAGCTAAACCCTAAACCCAGGCTTAGGCTGAGGCCCAGGCTCCGGTTGGAACATCGCATCCCCTAAATGTTGTGCTCCCGCTCTCTCCCTCCCCCCCCCCCCCCCCCTTTGCCCGCTCGCTCGCTCTCTCTCTCTCTCTCTCTCTCTCGCTCTCTCGCTCGCGCAGAGGCGCCACATTTTTTTGCCGTGAAGGCCGCGTTGGGTGCCTACGCAAACCGTACTTGGAATGCTCTGTGGCTCAAATCACACAGTGGTCGGCGGAGTTTGAAAACAGTATGTAGACACCTGGCCACCTAAGCTACTCCTAGAAAGCCTGGGATCATGCCAGTCTTTTGGCCGTCCACCTCGCCACGAAGCCACGAAGCCAAAGACCAGCTATAGAAAGATCCCGTCGTTGCTCCTTCTGAGCTGCACCACAGGTGTCACCTGGCCCCCTACTCAGGTCCAGAACTGAACAGGCCTTACCTTGAAAAAACACGATGTCTTGACCCCTCCGCCATGGTAGCACCACCCATGGCAGAGACCATGGGCGACGAGGTGCCAGAGTGCCAGGGTCCGGACCTTTGGGTTCTGAACTTGCTTGGTTCATGCCCCTCCTTTCCGACACAACAAGCGCAAAGAAGGAGGCTGTCTGTCGGACCTAGCGAACATCAAACGTGTACGTGGCGGTCGTGGTCGCGGCTTGCGGAAAGGGTCCTCATGGGATAGGCAAAGGCTTAGGGGCTTGGACCCTTGGATCGTCTTAGGGGTCTCAGAAGGTAAGGTCGAGTCGGTGTATTTTCTGGGCCACGGTCCCGAACAGAGGCTGAAGCTGTCGCACTCTGGGTACACCGGAGGTGCCTTGCGAATCGGAGATGGACTTCTTCACATGCCAGAGGCCGTGGAAGTTTTGAAAACCTTAAGAAGGGTTCCAGGGACCTTGTGCTCTCACAGAAGCTCCACAAGCCAAGCTCCCCTGTCAAGCAGTGGCCACGCCCTTAAGTTCAGGGCTTATCGGCTGTGGTGGGGCCTCCCCTTCTTGCAAAGAGTAAAGCGATCAAGAACCCAGAGATTCCAATCTTGCTTTGAACTCCCCCAAGTAGAGTATGATCCCTATAAGCCTTTCAAGGTACATTCCTGCATGGGGATATTGGAGGCATCATGCAAAGGGCATCAGTCCACACTTTGGTCCCTTTTAGATGCCTTGATGATAAGGCTCCAGATACTTTCCCCCCTGAACAGCAGCCCTTTTGGACCCGCAATGCCCCGGAAGATCGCTTGGAGCGAGGCTTGGGGAACCAATCAAGGCTGGCAAGGGTCGTGGAGGGTCTGGGGCTGGAGTCCGGCGCACTTCGAGGACTTTGGGCCTACGCTTCGGCATTCGGCAGGGTTTGGGATTTTGGGGGGTTGGAGTTCGCGGTGGGCTTACTGCTTGCAAGGGTGCGGCCGGGATCCATGCTGCCGAGCTCTCCACCTCAAGTCAGTGAACCACAAGAGGCCATTGCAGAACTAGAACCCTATAAATCCTAAACCCTAAACCCTTGCACCCTTGCGTCTCTGCGCAGTCACCGAAGCGAAGTCCAACACCAACACGTGCGAGTCGCCCGCGCCTCAGCAATGTCTCGCGTCGAAAGGGTTGGGGTCACACTGCTACTGCTACTGCTCATGGTACCGTCTTTAGTCCGGCTGAAGGCCAGAGATTGGACTCCTGTACATGCTTGCTGTTTAGTGGCACGGGGTGCATTTGGTTTGCCTTGCCTGTGGCAGAATTTATAGGCTCGCCTGGAGCTTGATGATGACCATAAACCGTTCGCATTTCCAGCTACAGCCAGGGAGGCTTTGACTAAGAACACACGCTGGGACAACGAAACTTAGAGTGACAGGAAAATGTGCATTGGGCTCTTGGGCAAGTACAGCCACAAAGACACTGGCTCGGCACTCGATGGCTGGGCGGAGGCTGGACACCTTGGTTGTCAGAGGTGCGCATGCCCAGACATCATAAATGCGCCTTGCGTGCGCAGGGGCAGGGGGTTCACCTGAAGCGGTGCACTCCAAAAGTCAACGCATCACCGCTGCCAAGACATCCACAAGTCTGGCTGGGCCACTTGCAACAGCGACATCCAGCGCAGCGTATCGTCTGAGTATGACGGTACAACGCGTTCAACGCGGCTATCCGACTGCGAATTTGACGTGGATGCAACATTCGCAGGCCGGAGCATCCGGAGATTGATGACGACATCGGTGCATAGCTGGTCACAGCGCAGTGGTAGTCGAAATGGAATCATGGCTGTGAGGTTGCTTGGGGGCGCGTCCATCAATACGAAGACATGCAGCAGGGAGCAAAGGCAACGGAGCTACCAGGGTTCCCTCTCCCCTCTCCCCCTCTCCCCTCTCCCCTCTCCCCCTCTCCTCCCTCTCCCCCTCTCCCCTCCCTCTCCCCCTCCTCCCTCCCCTCTCCTCCCCCTCTCCCTTCTCCCCCTCTCCCCCTCTCCCCTCCCTCTCCGTCTCTCTCCTCTCCCCCATCTCTCTCCCTCTTCCCCCTGTCCGTCTCTCCCCTCTTACATTCCGACTGTGCCAATATCGCTTATGTAGTTTAAGGTGCACTCCCAAGTCAAGGGTGCGTTGGGCTCCCTAAGAAGGCCCAACACCCCATGAGAGCATGGACTTGAATTCAAAAAAAGAAGCTTCCGGTAGAGGCTCGGCTCTTGGTGCGGACAAGACGCCGCCGCCGCTGCTGCCCGGGCCAGAGATCTTAAGAGTGGTGCTTCGCAGTTTCTCGCATCACGAGGGGGTTTAGGGTTAGCTTTTTGGGGGGTCGCATCATCCGGACTTGTTTTAATGTCTTGTAATTCGGTGCTCAGGCCGGCTGCTTGGGGGGGTTATCGGCTTAGAACGCGCTTTAGGGTGATGCGCACCGATGGACTCTACATTCAACTTGTAACAATGTTCGTTGTTCTGCAATGTAGCCGATCCACCCAAGTACTCCCCCCTCAACCCTGTGTGAGATGGCATTCCAGAATAGAATGTATTTCGAGTAGTTCTATCAGGATCCCAATTTTCAGACGAAATCGTACGAGAAAGCAGCCTGCCTTGGCTTTCGACGCACGGACTCGTTCTTTGCATATTGGACTTGAGTGGTTCATTTGGAAAAATCAATCTCCGGACTCCGAAGGTAGGAATCCGAACAGCCTGACCCCCAACCCAGCTTCCGACCCACCAAGAGCCATCATGCTCAACAGCCTAGACCCAGACCCAACCACCAGGCGACTCCCCTCTAGGAGGCTACTTAATTCGCCCCCAAAACAAAACGTTCCCTCATGGAAGAATGACATGGGTACCCTGAATACCCCTAATTCTTGAACCACAATTTCTCAAGGCAAAAGTTATGTTTAGATCATGCTGGGGTGCAAGGTTTATCTGTTTATCAAACAGCGATCGCTTGTGACCCCACCTGCAAGCGCAGAGGGGCTGGAGCGGGCCCCCATGGCCCGAGCCTGGCAACCAGGACCGGGACACTCCTCAACCGGGCTGCATTTTCGGATAGCTTCTTTCTCTCTAACTCAGGTCGGTTAGTAATTGAGTTTGAAGCATAATCTCAGTCCTTGTTGGAGGTAAGTTTGGTCCATTTGGAGTTGCTGAGAGGGCCTCCATGGTATGTATGGTTTGGGGCTGTCGGTTCTTGGGAGAGACACCAGGGGGTTCAAAAGGCTGGAGAGGGCTTCCTGTCGCTTCAGAAGCTTGTGCCTGTCCAAAACTCATCCAGAATCCCAAGATGGCCCCAAGATTGCTGGGATGGGACCTTGGCTGTTTGCACATGTTTCCCTTGGTTGGCTTGAAGAGGGTCTCTTGGCTGACTTGCAAGAGGGCTGGTTGAGTATATCCCAGACTGCCAGGCAGCATAAAGATGCTGGGTTTTTGAGGCTTCAACACTTCCTGGCACTGTTGCATCTCGACTACTTTCCCCCTGATCCTAGACATCGCTTTGGCTTCCGAGGGTGGGCTGGTGGGCTCTGACCCAAGAATTGCCCACAGTCCAGCGATTGACAGCTTGGGTTATAGTATAGACGTTTGGTTGAAACGTAAAGTGGAGCGCTTAGGGCCTTTAGGGCTGAGCAGCCGTTTCCAGACTGAGCTTTGCAAAGAGCTGTAAGAGCTGTGATCGGTGTCGCCCCCCCAAAAAGCTCTCCCTGGGAGGCGTTGCGCAAGCGGCTGATCCCAGCCGGCGTGGCCGACGATTGCGTTGCCGGGGGCTCGTTTACCGAACTGACAGCTTCGGGTTGGAGGGAAGATGGGTATAATTGAGCCCCTGAGCCCTACACAGACGTTGAGGGAATGAGTCAGCCCTGGGTATCTGCCTTCAAGCTTCAGGCGGCCCTTCTACCGAAGATGAAACGCTTATGCCTCAGCGTAGGGCTTGTATAAGGTCTGCAGGATAGTGCACCGAGGCTTCTCCAAGGCTGTTCAATCCCTGCTCCTCTTGATTCCCTGCACCCTCGTTCGTGTGAGCGGCACACAGCGTCGGAGAACATGCTGTAGCAGCTGGGAGCAATCGCGCCTTCACTTCTTCCTTCTTCTTCCAAGTCTTGGTCACCTGAACTTGATGAACAAGTTAGACACTCACAAAAACGCGAAGCCCAAAGCCTAAACCCAGGCATGCGGCTTCGACCATCCCTCGGTCAGCTAAGACTGCAGCGTGAGGCACCAGACATGAAAGGGTTTAGGGACATGCTTATATCAGACCCTCAGAGGGGTAAAGAGGGGAAGGGGGTGGCAGGGAGGGGGGAGTTATTCACCTTACTTGGTCCCTCTTTGCGTGTTCTTTGCTCACTAGAGTACTACTTTGCTCATAGAGTACTAGAGAGTTGAGCCATCCTCTTTGGACCAGTACTCCGACCATTGTTTGGCCACATAAGTTCAGAAAAATCTACATGTAACTCCTTTCTTCTTATTGTTGTTCACATGAGTGTTATCTTCTTAACTGCTCGAAAGCTGATCTTGACCTCGAGCGACGTCGCACTACCAGCTCCGTCAGCAGGACTTGCGAACTCTTTGACTTTAAAAATCCTAGCCCTTGCCATGGACAGACACGTGGAACCTGCAAGAGCAGGAGCTTCTAAACCCCTAAACCTCCGAGCTTGAAACCCCCAAAACCCTGAACTCTCCTCAACCCCGAAAGAAGACTGAAGCAGTTGTCCCGGAGTCATCAATCTGCGAGGCTGATGAAAACTTGGGGCTTTGCCCCCAGGCACGGGGCTTCTGGACCCCACCGCTTAGGGCACTGGCAGCCATTTTTCGGCAGCCAGGGGCTTCAGTCTTCTTAGGTGAGTATTCTTCGGTGGAGGAGGACAAGAGGAGTATTTCTCTTTGGAGTCTCAGAAGGGGGTGCGGGGGCGTTCTGTGATGCCTTCGGAAGATCGGCCCACGAGCTTTCACAGTGCAATCGTCAATCTCCGACAGAACATTCTTGGTGCAGAAACTAGTTGTGCCGAACATCCGCCGGAACTTGATTCATCCGAAAGTCGATCGTAGCCTGAGCCTAAGCCTTTGGAGCCTTTGGAGGTGAAGGTGTTTATTGAGCCGGAACTTCTTCGCGCGTCCGCGCGGCACCGAGAGACGCGGAGGGGGAGGGGGGGGGGCAGGTCGGCTTTGAGCGTTTCGGAGTTTAGGGCTTGGCGCTTGCGGCGTCGACCCATCAGCTTGGCCCCGTCCCTTGAATGCTTTCAAGCAACCCGTACCTGAGTGACACATGAGATTAGGCAAGGCCCAGGCTTTGGTTTTCTGGATACCTGCTGCAAAGGAGCACTGAGAAGCTGCAGCACCTTAGTCGTAGGACCTTGAGAATGTCAGACGAGCCTGCCTACACGGCACAAGATTCCGAGCCACGCATCAAGCTCTATCCGAGTGTCACTGGCATGCCCGCAAGCTGTTAGTGCCACGCCATGAAGCTGAGACGAGATTGAGCTGGGGTTCACGAGGCTTTAGAACTTTTAGGAGGCTTTCCAGCGGCTTGCCGATGCAGGAGCTTCTGTCGCTGTAAGCAAGCTTGCTTTGTCCTGTCTTGACTGCGAACCTTTGCGCTATGCACATGGGCTCATTCCTCTAAGGTATGGCACGAGAACGCACGCACCCGACGTTTCCTTGGGAAGATTTTTTGTCCTTCCGCGCTGCCATGTCGATCTGCGTGCATGTGAGTTTGATGAGCGGAAAGCAGGAGCGGGCCCAAGAGCAATGCTGGCACTGGGCTGATACTTATTTTCATTGTCAGCCTTCACATGCTTGAAGCAAAAACGCCTCAAAGCCCAAACCGCACCCTTCAGGGGCGACGACGGGCTTCTGCGGAGTAACATGAGAGTCCCAAGCCACGAGTGAACTGCAGCTGCCTCGTCTTGCACGGCCTCCACTCTCAATTCTGACTCATAAGAACACGAACCAGACGTTACAAAGAAGTTGTGAGAGGCCCCTTACCAGGGCGGGCTATGAACCCCATATCATCCCTTGAGAGGATGCCCCTGAGTAGCCGCTTTGAGCTCCTCGCAGGTGTCCTTGACGGTGGAGCAGTGCCTCACAGTGGAGGCCCTATATATATATTGCACCTGAGCATCGTGGGGCCCCCCCTAAACTTGGCCCTAAACCCGAAGCCGCTGAGCCCTAAACGGCCGTATCAAGTTTGGCACGCCGGGTTCCTTTGAAAAGTTCTCATCGACTCCGGAGTCTGCGGAGGTTTTTTTCACAACGCAGACGTCAGCCTGAGCTTTTCTACCTGAAGCCGTCCGTTCGCCGCCAGAGCACATACTCAGTACAACCACATGTAGGCTTCAAGAGGGAGGGAGAATAGCAGGTCCGCATGCACACAGAATGCACTCCAACACCGCTCGCTTGAAAGAGTTTGCAAGGCACAGAAGCACAGAGGCATTACGCCGCCAAGATCCCCCCCAAAACCCGGAAAACCGAAGCCTTCCAGGCTTCGCTTTGCGGAACCCCGCTCCTGATCACCACGAACCACTCGGAAGCCCTCAACACCTGAGCCTTGCAGTTCTGTACCCAAGGAGCGTTGCCATCCTAACCCCTCAGCCAAAAAAAATGCCCCGAGTCTGGGCTGCCCTCGTCATCCCGAGTCCGATGCCTTTGCCCGCAAGGCGCTCCAGCACCTCAGCGCATCCGCACTGGGCGTGAGCACCTGGGCGACGATGACGAGCTCGATGCAGTGCTTTGGGCTCTGGGTCGGTTAGGGGGTCACTTTTGAGGGGCAAACGCAAGGGACCCGTCCAAATGGGCGATCACCACGCGAACCTTCGACAAAGTTCGTTTAAGCCCGCCGGCCTTCGTCGAACCCTTGCGCCTCCGTCGAAGCTTCCCCCCCTTCGTCGAGGCTTGTTCGGGTTTCGTCGACCCCGCTGGGGCAGGTTGAGAGGTGGGAAGTGAAGAACATCAGGCTCGGCAAGCGCAGCTTCGTAAACCCTTCTCTTGCCTTCGTCGAAGTCACCTGACTTCGCCGAGGTTCGTTTTGGAGGTTTTGGGCCTTGAGGGGCCTGACTTGTCTGTTAACCGAGGTTTTGAGTTTGGGCTCAGGTGCGATCTCCTCGCGATCCAAACTGGACCCCTGGGGGTAGCTAGGGAGGCTAACAGCACCTGCGGGTGCGGCGCCATGGCGCCGACGTCGGGCGGGCGACAAGGATCCTCCGTCATGACCCATGCCAATCACATGGCTGATGTGATGAGAAAGATGTGGAAAAAGTTGAAGAGTGAAGCGAGCTTGAGCTACCCCTCATGGTTCGTACGCTTTCTGTGGAACAGAAGCAAAGGCTGCCTCCTTGGGGGTTTCGAGCAGCCGACCACCATGGACTTGGGTTGTCCAATGGGGGTCCAGTCAAGCAATGATCGTGATCTGACAACACTCAAGGCCATTTTGGCCAGGAAATTCAATGGGCAGCACCAGCCCGGAGTGGTGCACAGTGGGTTCGGCGAGCCTCTCATCCCGAGAGGGCTCTACTTCAGCATGTGGTGGCAGAAGGACCTCTGCCATGGAATCAGCTCAAGCATGGCAGCTTGGAGCAGCGGCACCCCTGACGATGCGTTGAGCAGCGGAGGCGATGGCAGCGGCAGCAGATGTGGCGGCAGCTGTGGTGGCAGCTATGGCGGCAGCTGTGGCGGCGAGTGCGGAGATGGCAACGGCGGCTGCTGTGATGGCAGCGGTGATTGCAGGAACTACAAGATCGACAGCGGCGACTTCCGGGATACCGGCGGCTGTTGCGGCAACTACAAGGATGGCAGCGGCGAGAACAGTGGCTGCTGTGGTGGATGGACCCATGGCTGCGGTGATGGCAGCGGTTGCGTCAATGTTGACTGCCGCTCAGGCGGCGGTGGCAGCAGCTGTGGCTGCGGTGGCGGCAGCTGTGGCGGCGACTGGGGCGATGGCAATGGCGATGGTGCTGGGGCAGAGCTCTTTTATGTCCACCCCGACGCGGCTCTCCAGAACCAGACTCTTCACGAAGAACCTGTTGCAACAAAGGACCCCCCGACACACACTGGAACAGCTTGTGCAGGCAGTGATTGCAGTGTACTGTTGCCGTTGTGGGTTGAGTGCAACCATGTTTACCATGGATATTTGGAGTCATGCTTACATGTCTTTGGCACGCCAATCTTGCTGCATGAACGATTTTCGCTTCATGAGTGCATTGAGATGGTTGGCGTTCCCTCAGCGCCCGCCACCACTGAGGGAGATTTCTCCAAGGAGCCTCTCAACAGCAGTGCGTGTGAGCAGCAGTCTTGTGTAGAAGAGTCATCATCTGCGACTGTTACCTCTGAATGTGAGCAGTCATGTCCTATGCCAGCGGATGATTGTGACTTTCGTCGGGGCCCTTCGGGCCCTTGGGACTCCTCTTTCACTGGGCATGAGGATCTTTCTGCTATGCTTTCAGTCAGTGCATGTGAGCATCATGTCAGTGCGTGCGAACAAGTCACCAGGGCATGTGAACAGACCTATTCCGAGGGCAGCGCAGGACCTTGTTTTGCAGATGATGGTTGCGATTTTCTGGGGGGCCCGATTCGCACCTGGCAGAGGCAACCCTACGATGATGCAGGCACGGATTTTCTTGGAGGGCCTCTGGGCAGTTTTCATGGCTCATGCCGGGGCCATTTTTCCACAGAGCCTTCCATCGGGCCTTTCAGTGATTGTGCTACTCCCGACATGAGTGGCAGAGAATGTTTCCATGGAGTTATGCAGTACCTCCCCTCACTACAAGCATGTTTCAATGCCCTAATGGGGTGCCGAATAGGCGAAGCTGCAAACCCAGGGCCTGACTTTGACCTGAACCTGCAGATGGGAGGGCTCGGTGATCTTCTCGGGCCCTCTTTCATTGAGTCTCTCAAGAAGCAGCTTCAGGCTGCGATTCAAAATGCGATCAAGCAGGCGTTGGCTGGATTCAGCCTTGACATTACGTGCGCTCAGTCCTCTCAGGGTGACCCGAAAGGGCAGGCCGACACTTCCAAGGAAGAGTCGCAGCGCGCCAAGAGAAGGCGCAAGGGCAAAGGTGATGCAGTTGATGCTACCAAAAACCCGCCCCAACCTGAGACTGCTCCCCCAGGCCCTCCCAAGGGTGGTTCTGGACGTGCAGCCTGAAGGCAAAGGCAAAGGGAAGAGCAAGGGAAAGGATCCTGTGAAGCCCGACCCTTTACTTCAACGTGCGCCTCGC
The DNA here is from genome assembly GCA_905221605.1 of Symbiodinium natans. Lineage (NCBI taxonomy): Eukaryota > Dinophyceae > Suessiales > Symbiodiniaceae > Symbiodinium > Symbiodinium natans. The sequence goes on along the minus strand of CAJNDS010002173.1, from coordinate 137,971 downwards.
AAAGCTGATGGCTGCGACCAAGGCAGCTGGCAGCAGGTGAGCCGGAAACCGCCCCAGGAGGTCTGGGCTCTTCGTGCTGAAGATTGGGACTCTCCGGTCATCGAGTATAACGACGTCGCTGACAACCTCGACAAGACCACAGGTGTGTTCAAGGCCATTGTTTTGTGCACCGAGGAGCAGGTCGCTGCTTTGTCTACGCTACTTCAAGGATCTGGCAAGGTCCACGGCATCACGGCTGTGGTGATCACCAACAATGTGGCAGACGAGCGCTGCCCTGGAGCCTGTGGCCACAAGCTCGTGTTCAAGCGGGTCCGGTACACCCACGTTCAGTCCCCTGGTCAGACCAGGCCGATGCCAAAGGTTTTGGGCGCCAAGCTGGCCAAGGTAGCCCCCGAGCCTACGGTGGTCCTATACGCCAGGTTCTACAAGCACTTTGTGACACCTGCAGCCTGGGATTCCATTCTCAAGACGCCCCAGATTGCCTTCCACACGTGGACTGCAAAGCGGCATCTTCAAGTCCATGAGTCCTGGGGCTGGGGCAAGGAGAAGCATGGCTCCACCTCTGAGTTCAACAAGGTCTTTGGTATGGTCCGCGTATCCACCAAGAACGCGGAAGCCCTGCTGAGCCAGTCTGGCGTGGAGGGCTGTTTCCTGGATGTGCCTCGTTGGACGCAGATCGCTGCGCAGACCACCGAATGGATCGAGAAGTCGCCGAAGGAGTCCTACGCCGACTACCTAGCCCGCGCTTTGACTCTTGGCTCGAAGTTTGGCCTCACCTATGGCATGCGCAGCTTGGGGAAGCGAGTCGCCAGGGAAGCTCATACCAAAGTGGCCCGCGTGTGGATGCTGGAGCGGGTCCCGCAGGCCTGGACAGCCGAGCAGGCCCGCCTGGTTGTTTCTAAAGAGTTCGAAGGGGTCGAGATGCTTCGGCAGCACCGCACCAAGAAGGGCACTGACTTCGTGTTCAGGGGGTCCCACACAACCGAGCATGACATCATTGCCATCCCAGTGGAGGACGCCGACGGCCAAAACCCTATGGTTTACTGGTGCAGATGGGCCCCCTCGAAGCGAAAGGTGGAGCAGCAGGCAATCAAAACGCGGAGCTCGTGGTCTTTGGCCCCGCCACGTGACCCTTTCGCGACCACTGAGCAGGTCGTTCAGCCACCCCCGCAGCAGGATGCCTCCATGGAACCTTCTTCTGGTCAGGCTGCTGGGACTGAAGGCACCGAGACAAAGCAGGCCCCGCCTGCTAATGGCAAAGGCACCAAGCGGCCCGAGGGCAACGATGCCAGTTCCAACGGCAAACGTGCCTGCGCTGCCCAGAGGGCTCTTCCGCCGGAGCTTGTGCTTGACGGCAACTGCCTCTTCGCCTCGCTCTCTGAGGGCCTCGCACACACCACCGACGAGAAGGCCATCAACCCCAAGCAGCTCCGTGCGGAGATTGTGCAGCACCTCACTAAGAACCGCGAACGTTACGAGCCAGGCTGGGACCACGAACTTCCGGGTGGCACTGCCGACCACGACTTCAACAACTACCTTCAGGCGATCGCGCAGGACAAGACGTGGGGAGGACTGTTGGAGATCCAGGCCTTTGCTCGCCGCTACGACACGAGGGTTATCATCTACCCCCGGGCACCCACGGAGCCGGTCTGCGTTGTCCAATGCAAAGGCCAAGTCCAAGGTGGTTGTGCTCGTCTTCAACGGCTCCCATTTCGACTACCTCCTCCCGGCCTCTGGGCGGCGCTTCCCGAAGAACCTCATGGACGTCAAGGAGGGCCCTCCGCGCGTGCCTATGCGAGGGGGAGGGCTTTCGCGGGCAGGTGTGGTCTGACAATCGGGCCTCTAGCAAGTCAGTTTGCTCGCGCGGTGGACCTCGATCTGCTGCTCCTCGCCTGGCCTCCCGGCGCACAGCCTGGACTTCACAAAAGGCGTCTAGCATGGCTAGCGATGTCAGCCAGGACCTTGAGGGCTGCAGTTTCAACACGCAGCAAATGCGCATACCGGCATATTGCCCCGGTCCCTGCCAACCTTCTGTTCGCGTGTACCTTGTGTCCTATGAAACAGCAGATGAAAAGCATTGGGGCCTACCGAAATTTTCGGACCAAGCACTACACCAAATTCCACGACGGCCAGCACCTCCCGGGCAAGTTCTACAGGCCGGTGGTACGGCATCTTCTGCCGGATGAGGAGGTCTTTTGGAGATGCCCCTTGTGCCCCATGGGTATCTCAGTGGCCATGCGGAAACAGATCTTGCGTGGCACTTTTGCGGCAATGCGGCGTGCACACCGGGACACACATCACTCAAAGGTGACCCGGGCCAAATGGAAGAAGCTCATGGCTTTGCCCCAGCAAGGCCCCAAGAACCTTCCAAATCACATTGAGGACTGCCGGCGCCGCATGCTGGCCAAGACTGTGATGAAGGAGGTCCAAAAACCACGCTACCCGGGCCTCAGCATGTTCGTTTTCCCGCGGGCAAAGTTTGCTCAAGGCACCAAGACCATCCTCAAGGTCTCCTGCGAGCACGCTTGGAAATGTCAGAAGTGCCAGGCCGTGGTCAGGTCGACCCCGTTCGTTAAGCGCCACTCCAAGGGGCCTTGCCCGGAGACGCGGCCGGCCTTTGCACAGCGGCAGATTCGACGACTTCGTGACATTCGACAGTGGTTGCAGACGCAGAAGAAGTACACGGACGAGAAGGCTCGGCTGCTCCAGGCCACCGACGCAGCCATCAGTGCATGCGGGCCATCGACAAGCCCCTCTTTGCAACCTTCACCTTCTTTCTGACGGCGAACCTCAACAAGACGGGCATCACCAAAAACCCTCTGGCCGCTGAGCTGGCCAGGGAGGCCCAAGCCTCTTTTATTTCTCTGCAGGAGATCGATGTGAACTATCTCTCTGCTCCCGGCTTTGTGGAGGCTTGGCGGCACGAGGGCTACAGTGCGCTCCTGAGCGCTGGCGATGTGAACAAGGGCTCACATAGGGTGGCTTTGGTTTCGAAAGTGCCCCTTCGACAGGTCAATCTGGGTTTGGCTAGGGCGCAACCGCGCCATGTAGCTGGGCTGGTGGAGCTGTGCAGCGGCTCCCGCAAGCATCACCTCTTAGTGATTGCGGCCTACGGCTTTCCTGGCGATCTGGAGGCCACCTCTGAAATGCTGCGCGAACTGGTGGAGGCTGCGCGGGCCTTTGGTGGCTCCTTTGTGATCTTCGGTGACTTCAACGCTACTGCAGACGAGGGCTACATCGTCGAAGCTACTGCGAGTGGAGTGGTGAACGTGCTGGACGCCGACTTCGAGGAGGCCCTCCCCTTCACCAACCCCTACCGCGCGGACCCGAACACCGGAGAAAAGCGACGCACCCGCCGCATCGACTATGCCATCGCGGACCGCAGTACTCTGGCCAGCAGGGTGGAGCACTTTGAGCGTCCGGACCTTTCGGACCACCTCTGTGTGCGCTGTGACCTCGAGGTGGAGTGCCGCCGATCTGACTACGTGCTCCCGAAGTTCCAGGAGCTCTCACTGCAAGATGAGGCGGCCATTGGACTCAACTTCGACGCCGTCTGGGACGAAGAGCTGTTCTCCACCTACCTCGACGCGGATCAAAAAAAGATCAGCTGGACGAGGCCTGGACGCAGCTCTCGGATGTGGCCGAGTGCTCTCTGGGTGCCGACTTCTTCGGCTGGGCGGACAGAAGCAGACGTAGCTCCTTTTGGGAACCTGTGCGACCTCGACGAGCTGAGCACCGATGCGGAGAGCGTGGGCACGAGTCTCGTGCAACGCAACTTCTTCGTGGCCTCCTTGGGCGACTGTCTCAGCTTCGTCAACAGCCTCACGATGAACACCTTCAACGTGCTATTCGACGAGGTTGTGGTCAGCTGCGGCGCGTGGTTTCGGGCTTCCCCTACATCGACCTCTGCTACATCGACGCCTCCATCGACGCCGTCTCCGAGCTCTACAACGTCTACTCGGAGCAGGAGCGCAACGCAAGGCTGGAAAGATGGCGTGTGGACACGCAACAGCAGTGGGCCAAGGCCCACACCTGGGTCAAGCGCAAGGCTGAGGAGGCGTTGAAGCTCCAGGGGCCCACTGTCAGGCCTGATGCGATCCCCACCTGCGTGCATCCTGCTTCCATGGTGGCTGAACACGCAGAGTTGTGGCACAAAAAGTGGACCTCATCTAGCACTTCGAATGACGCCAGTGCTGTGCGCGGCATACTGGCCTCCTTGCAGCAGTTTCCCCTCTCAGACCTGAAGTTCGACCTCAGCCCTGAGGACCTCATCAGAGCTACAAAGAAGATGAAGGGGAAGAGCCCTGGAGCAGACCAATGGACGCCTGAGCAGCTCCTCGCCCTCCCAAAGGCGTGGTGGGCTGCTGTGGCGCGCTTGTGGTGCCGGCCTGCTCCTACGTTCCTGTGGCTTGGCGCAGAGCAGTCGTTGCGCTGCTTCCCAAGCGTGACGAGGCCACTCGGCCAATCGCCTATTGCTCTGTGATCTGGAGGGCCGGGGCGAGGTGCATGAATGCGCAACTTCGGGGTTGGGTCGACACTTGGCTCAACCACCTGGCACTTGGAGCGGCCCCTCAGTGGGGAGTTCAGGACGGCCATGCACGAATCCTGCAAGCTTGGCACATGGGATGCCGCCGCTACGTGAAGCAGGATTTGTCTGCCTACTTCGACAGCTCGGTGGAGCTGGTCCTGGCACGACTTGGGGCTCCTCAGTGGCTGGCGGGGCTCCTGCGGTCCTTCTACACTGAGCCCCAACGCCTCTTCAAGGCTGGGGGCTGCTTTGACGCTCGTTGGCGCACTACCGCCGCCGGCTTCTTGCAGGGGTGCCCGTTGTCTCCGGTCATCGCATTGGCGGTGGGGGCCACATGGGCCGAGTACTGCAGGCGCTCAGATGTGGACTTGATGATCTTCGTCGACAGGGCTCTTTGGCCTCTGCCTCATGCTGCTTGCCCAGTTACAGCTCTCCGGGCTGCCTTGCAAAGGAGCGACCACTTTGACGAGGCCTTCAAGTTTGTCTGCAAGCCCACGAAGTGTGCAATCGTGGTGCTCGACTCTGACTCTTCTCTGAACGAGCTCATTGCTGAAAGGGGGTACCCCAGAGAAAGCTCTCTGGAGCTTCTTGGCATCGAGCTGAAGCTCAGCGACGGGGCCACCTCGCTGTTAAAGCTGTCGTTGCAGACTCTTTTGCTGCGACTTCGATACCTACGACTCCTGCAACCTCGGATGGAGTACCGACGCCGTATCCACTCAGCTCTGTTTTGGGCGGCTGGGGTGGCTAGGCCTAGCGCACGTGAAACACAACAGCTTCAGGCAGAGATCACTGCGACTCTTAAGGACTGCATCACCGAGGAGACGCCCCAGGTGCTCGTCTACGCGGTCTTTGGCTGGCAGTTTTCAGTGGAGTGGTACGGCGACTGGGCCGCGCTGAAGACGGCCTGGCGGTTTCAAACCCGCCCTCCTGCATGGCTCGACACCGTCAGCTTCGGCCAACGGCAAGGTGCTGCAGCGCACCGATGCCCGAAGGGACACACGGCGCTTTTTCTTTGGCTACGACAACCTCGGCGTCCTCAAGCACTGGCTTAAGGAGGAGCACCAACGGCGAGGCGTGCACCGATGCGGGCGAGTTAAGCGGTCGCTCATCGCGCCGAACCCGAGTGTGCACGCGGTCTCGCACTACCTGGTCCCCCTCACGGTCAACACCACGCCCTTGCTGGACGCCGTCTTCTTGGTCGACAAGGCCCTGTGGAGCTGCGGCGCGCGGCCATGGCAAGTGGAGGTAGTGCGTGGCACACTGCTGCGAAACTTCGCCGTTCTCGGGACGTGCCAGTTCAGTGCCTGTGCGGGGGCCTTTGGCCCAGCCGGGCCCACCTCGCGTGGGCGTGCGAGAAAACTGCGGTCTGCAGACATGAGGTGCCTTTGCCCCGTGAACGCGCTCAGGAGCGGCTTTTCGCTGCCCCGATCGAGGCGTACCCGCCGGCGCCGCCAGCTGTGGACTTGGAGGGATTCGAGCAGGACGTTGCTGACCACCTCGAGGCCTTCTTCAAGGACGACGCGGAGCTGTTCCTCGCAAGCGACGGCAGCGCCAAGGAGGGAGTTGGAGCCTTCGCCATCGTTACCGCCGAGGCCTCTTTCGGTACGGGTGATGCTTCGGAGGACCAATCTGCGTTCAGGAACGAGGCCCTGGCACTGCTCTACATCACACGTGCTCTACAACGACTGCCTGGAGATCGACGAGGACGTGTTCATGTGCTTTGCGACTGCCAAGCTGCACTGCAAGGAGTGGCTCGGCCGGGCATGTCTGCTCTTCCTTGCATCTTCGAGGAGATTGCGACCAATCTGCGGAACTTGCAAAGTCGGGGCATTGCTGTCAGCCTCACTTGGGTGCCTGCGCATGGCAGAAAGAGGCACTGGAGGCCACCTGATGGAATCAGTGCTGAGTTGTGCCGGGACCTCAACGACAAGGCCGATGCTGCGGCCAACTGTGCACGTGAGAACAGAGCTGCCCACTCCAGACGGGCACTTTGGCACCAGGCCTTTGGAGAGGCCACTGCTTGGGAAACGCGCCTGCAACTGAGCCTGAGGGCTCCCTGGACTAAGCAGCTGCAGCTGGGCGCTGGCTGCTGTGCTGCTGGCCTTCGGCTGCGCTGCTGGCGAGCACAGCTGAGCTTCTGCACCTGCACTTTTGAGTTGGCTTCCCGAACCCACTTTCCTTACCAGTTTTGAGCGCAGCCCTTTGATGCTGCCTTTTCATTCAGTGACGATGCTCTTGTCTCTGAGCTTCGGTTCGCGACTTTCGTGGCAATGCACTTGTACACTTTTGGCGTTGCATGTCACTTCAAGTATAGTTTTGCCCTGAAACATGGTTTTCGTGGCATGGTTCGTTCTGGGTTGCCTGCGAGCTCTTCAGGCTTGTTCATGGCACCCGCTTTCACGAGAGTGAGGAACCCGTGCTGGTCGGACTTTCTGCTTCCCGGCAGGGCTTCACCACCTTTACAAAAGTTTGCTTGTTTGAGATGTGAGCAGCATGCCTCTGGCAGTTTGTACAGCGGCCTCGCATGTCTGCCAAACACTCGTCAAGCCTGGTTCGGTGTCACGCCGACTGACCTGCTTAAGACAGGGCGAGCAGGACCTTTCTTCTTGAGGGGCCTGACTTGTCCGTTAACCGAGCGAACCGAGGTTTTGGGAGTTTGGGCTCAGGTGCGATCTCCTCGCGATCCAAACTGGACCCCTGGGGGTAGCTAGGGAGACTAACAGCACCTGCGGGTGCGGCGCCATGGCGCCGACGTCGGGCGGGCGACAAGGATCCTCCGTCATGACCCATGCCAATCACATGGCTGATGTGATGAGAAAGATGTGGAAAAAGTTGAAGAGTGAAGCGAGCTTGAGCTACCCCTCATGGTTCGTACGCTTTCTGTGGAACAGAAGCAAAGGCTGCCTCCTTGGGGGTTTCGAGCAGCCGACCACCATGGACTTGGGTTGTCCAATGGGGGTCCAGTCAAGCAATGATCGTGATCTGACAACACTCAAGGCCATTTTGGCCAGGAAATTCAATGGGCAGCACCAGCCCGGAGTGGTGCACAGTGGGTTCGGCGAGCCTCTCATCCCGAGAGGGCTCTACTTCAGCATGTGGTGGCAGAAGGACCTCTGCCATGGAATCAGCTCAAGCATGGCAGCTTGGAGCAGCGGCGCCCCTGATGAGGCGTTGAGCAGCGGAGGCGATGGCAGCGGCAGCAGATGTGGCGGCAGCTGTGGTGGCAGCTGTGGCGGCAGCTGTGGCGGCGAGTGCGGAGATGGCAACGGCGGCTGCTGTGATGGCAGCGGCGATTGCAGGAACTACAAGATCGACAGCGGCGACTTCCGGGATACCGGCGGCTGTTGCGGCAACTACAAGGATGGCAGCGGCGAGAACAGTGGCTGCTGTGGTGGATGGACCCATGGCTGCGGTGATGGCAGCGGTTGCGTCAATGCTGACTGCCGCTCAGGCGGCGGTGGCAGCAGCTGTGGCGATGCTGGCTGCGGTGGCGGCAGCTGTGGCGGCGACTGGGGCGATGGCAATGGCGATGGTGCTGGGGCTGAGCTCTTTTATGTCCACCCCGACGCGGCTCTCCAGAACCAGACTCTTCACGAAGAACCTGTTGCAACAAAGGACTCCCCGACACACACTGGAACAGCTTGTGCAGGCAGTGATTGCAGTGTACTGTTGCCGTTGTGGGTTGAGTGCAACCATGTTTACCATGGATATTTGGAGTCATGCTTACATGTCTTTGGCACGCCAATCTTGCTGCATGAACGATTTTCGCTTCATGAGTGCATTGAGATGGTTGGCGTTCCCTCAGCGCCCGCCACCATTGAGGGAGATTTCTCCAAGGAGCCTCTCAACAGCAGTGCGTGTGAGCAGCAGTCTTGTGTAGAAGAGTCATCATCTGCGACTGTTGCCTCTGAATGTGAGCAGTCATGTCCTATGCCAGCGGATGATTGTGACTTTCGTCGGGGCCCTTCGGGCCCTTGGGACTCCTCTTTCACTGGGCATGAGGATCTTTCTGCTATGCTTTCAGTCAGTGCATGTGAGCATCATGTCAGTGCGTGCGAACAAGTCACCAGGGCATGTGAACAAACCTATTCCGAGGGCAGTGCAGGACCTTGTTTTGCAGATGACGGTTGCGATTTTCTGGGGGGCCCGATTCGTACCTGGCATAGGCAACCCTACGATGATGCAGGCACGGATTTTCTTGGAGGGCCTCTGGGCAGTTTTCATGGCTCATGCCGGGGCCATTTTGCCACAGAGCCTTCCATCGGGCCTTTCAGTGATTGTGCTACTCCCGACATGAGTGGCAGAGATTGTTTCCATGGAGTTATGCAGTACCTCCCCTCACTACAAGCATGTTTCAATGCCCTAATGGGGTGCCGAATAGGCGAAGCTGCAAACCCAGGGCCTGACTTTGACCTGAACCTGCAGATGGGAGGGCTCGGTGATCTTCTCGGGCCCTCTTTCATTGAGTCTCTCAAGAAGCAGCTTCAGGCTGCGATTCAAAATGCGATCAAGCAGGCGTTGGCTGGATTCAGCCTTGACATTACGTGCGCTCAGTCCTCTCAGGGTGACCCGAAAGGGCAGGCCGACACTTCCAAGGAAGAGTCGCAGCGCGCCAAGAGAAGGCGCAAGGGCAAAGGTGATGCAGTTGATGCTACCAAAAACCCGCCCCAACCTGAGACTGCTCCCCCAGGCCCTCCCAAGGGTGGTTCTGGACGTGCAGCCTGAAGGCAAAGGCAAAGGGAAGAGCAAGGGAAAGGATCCTGTGAAGCCCGACCCTTTACTTCAACGTGCGCCTCGCAAAGCTGATGGCTGCGACCAAGGCAGCTGGCAGCAGGTGAGCCGGAAACCGCCCCAGGAGGTCTGGGCTCTTCGTGCTGAAGATTGGGACTCTCCGGTCATCGAGTATAACGACGTCGCTGACAACCTCGACAAGACCACAGGTGTGTTCAAGGCCATTGTTTTGTGCACCGAGGAGCAGGTCGCTGCTTTGTCTACGCTACTTCAAGGATCTGGCAAGGTCCACGGCATCACGGCTGTGGTGATCACCAACAATGTGGCAGACGAGCGCTGCCCTGGAGCCTGTGGCCACAAGCTCGTGTTCAAGCGGGTCCGGTACACCCACGTTCAGTCCCCTGGTCAGACCAGGCCGATGCCAAAGGTTTTGGGCGCCAAGCTGGCCAAGGTAGCCCCCGAGCCTACGGTGGTCCTATACGCCAGGTTCTACAAGCACTTTGTGACACCTGCAGCCTGGGATTCCATTCTCAAGACGCCCCAGATTGCCTTCCACACGTGGACTGCAAAGCGGCATCTTCAAGTCCATGAGTCCTGGGGCTGGGGCAAGGAGAAGCATGGCTCCACCTCTGAGTTCAACAAGGTCTTTGGTATGGTCCGCGTATCCACCAAGAACGCGGAAGCCCTGCTGAGCCAGTCTGGCGTGGAGGGCTGTTTCCTGGATGTGCCTCGTTGGACGCAGATCGCTGCGCAGACCACCGAATGGATCGAGAAGTCGCCGAAGGAGTCCTACGCCGACTACCTAGCCCGCGCTTTGACTCTTGGCTCGAAGTTTGGCCTCACCTATGGCATGCGCAGCTTGGGGAAGCGAGTCGCCAGGGAAGCTCATACCAAAGTGGCCCGCGTGTGGATGCTGGAGCGGGTACCGCAGGCCTGGACAGCCGAGCAGGCCCGCCTGGTTGTCTCTAAAGAGTTCGAAGGGGTCGAGATGCTTCGGCAGCACCGCACCAAGAAGGGCACCGACTTCGTGTTCAGGGGGTCCCACACTACCGAGCATGACATCATTGCCATCCCAGTGGAGGACGCCGACGGCCAAAACCCTATGGTTTACTGGTGCAGATGGGCCCCCTCGAAGCGAAAGGTGGAGCAGCAGGCAATCAAAACGCGGAGCTCGTGGTCTTTGGCCCCGCCGCGTGACCCTTTCGCGACCACTGAGCAAGTCGTTCAGCCACCCCCGCAGCAGGATGCCTCCATGGAACCTTCTTCTGGTCAGGCTGCTGGGACTGAAGGCACCGAGACAAAGCAGGCCCCGCCTGCTAATGGCAAAGGCACCAAGCGGCCCGAGGGCAACGATGCCAGTTCCAACGGCAAACGTGCCTGCGCTGCCCAGAGGGCTCTTCCGCCGGAGCTTGTGCTTAAACAGGCTGACCCTGACGGCAACTGCCTCTTCGCCTCGCTCTCTGAGGGCCTCGCGCACACCACCGACGAGAAGGCCATCAACCCCAAGCAGCTCCGTGCGGAGATTGTGCAGCACCTCACTAAGAACCGCGAACGTTACGAGCCAGGCTGGGACCACGAGCTTCCGGATGGCACTGCCGACCACGACTTCAACAACTACCTTCAGGCGATCGCAAAGGACAAGACGTGGGGAGGACTGTTGGAGATCCAGGCCTTTGCTCGCCGCTGCGACACGAGGGTTATCATCTACCCCCGGGCACCCACGGAGCCGGTCTGCGTTGTCCATGCAAAGGCCAAGTCCAAGGTGGTTGTGCTCGTCTTCAACGGCTCCCATTTCGACTACCTCCTCCCGGCCTCTGGGCGCCGCTTCCCGAAGAACCTCATGGACGTCAAGGAGGGCCCTCCGCGCGTGCCTATGCGGGGGGGAGGGCTTTCGCGGGCAAAGTCTGTGGCCACGCGCCAGACGGTGTGGTCTGACAATCGGGCCTCTAGCAAGTCAGTTTGCTCGCGCGATGGACCTCGATCTGCTGCTCCTCGCCTGGCCTCCCGGCGGACAGCCTGGACTTCACAAAAGGCGTCTAGCATGGCTAGAGATGTCAGCCAGGACCTTGAGGGCTGCAGTTTCAACACGCAACGAACCTTGAGCAAATGCGCATACCGGCATATTGCCCCGGTCCCTGCCAACCTTCTGTTCGCGTGTACCTTGTGTCCTTTGAAACAGCAGACGAAAAGCATTGGGGCCTACCGAAATTTTCGGACCAAGCACTACACCAAATTCCACGACGGCCAGCACCTCCCGGGCAAGTTCTACAGGCCGGTGGTGCGGCATCCTCTGCCGGATGAGGAGGTCTTTTGGAGATGCCCCTTGTGCCCCATGGGTATCTCAGTGGCCGTGCGGAAACAGATCTTGCGTGGCACTTTTGCGGCAATGCGGCGTGCGCACCGGGACACACATCACTCAAAGGTGACCCGGGCCAAATGGAAGAAGCTCATGGCTTTGCCCCAGCAAGGCCCCAAGAACCTTCCAAATCACATTGAGGACTGCCGGCGCCGCATGCTGGCCAAGACTGTGATGAAGGAGGTCCAAAAACCACGCTATCCGGGCCTCAGCATGTTCGTTTTCCCGCGGGCAAAGTTTGCTCAAGGCACCAAGACCATCCTCAAGGTCTCCTGCGAGCACGCTTGGAAATGTCAGAAGTGCCAGGCCGTGGTCAGGTCGACCCCGTTCGTTAAGCGCCACTCCAAGGGGCCTTGCCCGGAGACGCGGCCGGCCTTTGCACAGCGGCAGATTCGACGACTTCGTGACATTCGACAGTGGTTGCAGACGCAGAAGAAGTACACGGACGAGAAGGCTCGGCTGCTCCAGGCCACCGACGCAGCCATCAGTGCATGCGGGCCATCGACAAGCCCCTCTTTGCAGCCTTCACCTTCTTTCTGACGGCGAACCTCAACAAGACGGGCATCACCAAAACCCCTCTGGCCGCTGAGCTGGCCAGGGAGGCCCAAGCCTCTTTTATTTCTCTGCAGGAGATCGATGTGAACTATCTCTCTGCTCCCGGCTTTGTGGAGGCTTGGCGGCACGAGGGCTACAGTGCGCTCCTGAGCGCTGGCGATGTGAACAAGGGCTCACATAGGGTGGCTTTGGTTTCGAAAGTGCCCCTTCGACAGGTCAATCTGGGTTTGGCTAGGGCGCAGCCGCGCCATGTAGCTGGGCTGGTGGAGCTGTGCAGCAGCTCCCGCAAGCATCACCTCTTAGTGATTGCGGCCTACGGCTTCCCTGGCGACCTGGAGGCCACCTCTGAAATGCTGCGCGAATTGGTGGAGGCTGCGCGGGCCTTTGGTGGCTCCTTTGTGATCTTCGGTGACTTCAACGCTACTGCAGACGAGGGCTACATCGTCGAAGCTACTGCGAGTGGAGTGGTGAAAGTGCTGGACGCTGACTTCGAGGAGGCCCTCCCCTTCACCAACCCCTACCGCGCGGACCTGAACACCGGAGAAAAGCGACGCACCCGCCGCATCGACTATGCCATCGCGGACCGCAGTACTCTGGCCAGCAGGGTGGAGCACTTTGAGCGTCCGGACCTTTCGGACCACCTCTGTGTGGGCTATGACCTCGAGGTGGAGTGCCGCCGTTCTGACTACGTGCTCCCGAAGTTCCACGAGCTCTCACTGCAAGATGAGGCGGCCATTGGACTCAACTTCGACGCCGTCTGGGACGAAGAGCTGTTCTCCACCTACCTCGACGCGGCTCAGCTGGACGAGGCCTGGACGCAGCTCTCGGATGTGGCCGAGTGCTCTCTGGGTGCCGACTTCTTCGGCTGGGCGGACAGAAGCAGACGTAGCTCCTTTTGGGAACCTGTGCGACCTCGACGAGCTGAGCACCGATGCGGAGAGCATGGGCACGAGTCTCGTGCAACGCAACTTCTTCGTGGCCTCCTTGGGCGACTGTCTCAGCTTCGCCAACAGCCTCACGATGAACACCTTCAACGTGCTATTCGACGAGGTTGTGGTCAGCTGCGGCGCGTGGTCCCGGGCTTCCCCTACATCGACCTCTGCTACATCGACGCCTCCATCGACGCCGTCTCCGAGCTCTACAACGTCTACTCGGAGCAGGAGCGCAACGCAAGGCTGGAAAGATGGCGCGTGGACACGCAACAGCAGTGGGCCAAGGCCCACACCTGGGTCAAGCGCAAGGCTGAGGAGGCGTTGAAGCTCCAGGGGCCCACTGTGAGCCCTGATGCGATCCCCACCTGCGTGCATCCTGCTTCCATGGTGGCTGAACACGCAGAGTTGTGGCACAAAAAGTGGACCTCATCTAGCACTTCGAATGACGCCAGTGCTGTGCGCGGCATACTGGCCTCCTTGCAGCAGTTTCCCCTCTCAGACCTGAAGTTCGACCTCAGCCCTGAGGACCTCATCAGAGCTACAAAGAAGATGAAGGGGAAGAGCCCTGGAGCAGACCAATGGACGCCTGAGCAGCTCCTCGCCCTCCCAAAGGCGTGGTGGGCTGCTGTGGCGCGCTTGTGGTGCCGGGTTGTTGCCTGCTCCTACGTTCCTGTGGCTTGGCGCAGAGCAGTCGTTGCGCTGCTTCCCAAGCGTGACGAGGCCACTCGGCCAATCGCCTTATGCTCTGTGATCTGGAGGGCCGGGGCGAATGCGCAACTTCGGGGTTGGGTCGACACTTGGCTCAACCACCTGGCACTTGGAGCGGCCCCTCAGCGGGGAGTTCAGGACGGCCATGCACGAATCCTGCAAGCTTGGCACATGGGATGCCGCCGCTACGTGAAGCAGGATTTGTCTGCCTACTTCGACAGCTTGAACATCGAGGCGGTGGAGCTGGTCCTGGCACGACTTGGGGCTCCTCAGTGGCTGGCGGGGCTCCTGCGGTCCTTCTACACTGAGCCCCAACGCCTCTTCAAGGCTGGGGGCTGCTTTGACGCTCGCTGGCGCACTACCACCGCCGGTTTCTTGCAGGGGTGCCCGTTGTCTCCGGTCATCGCATTGGCGGTGGGGGCCACATGGGCCGAGTACTGCAGGTGCTCAGACGTGGACTTGATGATCTTCGTCGACGACAGGGCTCTTTGGCCTCTGCCTCATGCTGCTTGCCCAGCTACAGCTCTCCGGGCTGCCTTGCAAAGGAGCGACCGCTTTGACGAGGCCTTCAAGTTTGTCTGCAAGCCCACGAAGTGTGCAATCGTGGTGCTCGACTCTGACTCTTCTCTGAACGAGCTCATTGCTGAACGGGGTTACTCCAGAGAAAGCTCTCTGGAGCTTCTTGGCATCGAGCTGAAGCTCAGCGACGGGGCCACCTCGTTGTTAAAGCTGTCGTTGCAGACTCTTTTGCTGCGACTTCGATACCTACGACTTCTGCGACCTCGGATGGAGTACCGACGCCGTATCCTCACCAGCCTGATTCACTCAGCTTTGTTTTGGGCGGCTGGGGTGGCTAGGCCTAGCGAGCGTGAAACACAACAGCTTCAGGCAGAGATCACTGCGACTCTTAAGGACTGCATCACCGAGGAGACGCCCCAGGTGCTCGTCTACGCGGTCTTTGGCTGGCAGTTTTCAGTGGAGTGGTACGGCGACTGGGCCGCGCTGAAGATGGCCTGGAGGTTTCAAACCCGCCCTCCTGCATGGCTCGACACCGTCAGCTTGCAGGACACCTTTGTACCGTGGATTCGCGTGGCGCCAGCTGCTCTGGCTGTTTTGGACCGGATGGGATGGAGTGCCTCGGCCAACGGCAAGGTGCTGCACCGCACCGATCCCCGAGGGGACACACGGCGCTTCTTCTTTGGCTACGACAACCTCGGCGTCCTCAAGCACTGGCTTAAGGAGGAGCACCAACGGCGAGGCGTGCACCGATGCGGGCGAGTTAAGCGGTCGCTTCATCGCGCCGAACCCGAGTGTGCGCGCGGTCTCGCACTACCTGGTCCCCCTCACGGTCAACACCACGCCCTTGCTGGACACCGTCTTCTTGGTCGACAAGGCCCTGTGGAGCTGCGGCGCGCGGCCATGGCAACTGGAGGTAGTGCGTGGCACACTGCTGCGAAACTTCGCCGTCCTCGGGACGTGCCAGTTCAGTGCCTGTGCGGGGGCTTATGGCCCAGCCGGGCCCACCTCGCGTGGGCGTGCGAGAAAACTGCGGTCTGCAGACATGAGGTGCCTTTGCCCCGTGAACGCGCTCAGGAGCGGCTTTTCGCTGCCCAGATCGAGGCGTACCCGCCGGCGCCGCCAGCTGTGGACTTGGAGGGATTCGAGCAGGACGTCGCTGACCACCTCGAGGCCTTCCTCAAGGACGACGCGGAGCTGTTCCTCGCAAGCGACGGCAGCGCCAAGGAGGGAGTTGGAGCCTTCGCCATCGTTACCGCCGAGGCCTCTTTCGGTACGGGTGATGCTTCGGAGGACCAATCTGCGTTCAGAAACGAGGCCCTGGCACTGCTCTACATCACACGTGCTCTACAACGACTGCCTGGAGATCGACGAGGACGTGTTCATGTGCTTTGCGACTGCCAAGCTGCACTGCAAGGAGTGGCTCGGCCGGGCATGTCTGCTCTTCCTTGCATCTTCGAGGAGATTGCGACCAATCTGCGGAACTTGCAAAGTCGGGGCATTGCTGTCAGCCTCACTTGGGTGCCTGCGCATGGCAGAAAGAGGCACTGGAGGCCACCTGATGGAATCAGTGCTGAGTTGTGCCGGGACCTCAACGACAAGGCCGATGCTGCGGCCAACTGTGCACGTGAGAACAGAGCTGCCCACTCCAGACGGGCACTTTGGCACCAGGCCTTTGAAGAGGCCACTGCTTGGGAAACGCAGGCGATCCAGGCTGCTGCGGCTGCTGGGCTGCTTCTGGCTGCTGCTGTGGAGAGGCAGCCTGTGCCTGCAACTGAGCCTGAGGGCTCCCTGGACTAAGCAGCTGCAGCTGGGCGCTGGCTGCTGTGCTGCTGGCCTTCGGCTGCGCTGCTGGCGAGCACAGCTGAGCTTCTGCACCTGCACTTTTGAGTTGGCTTCCCGAACCCACTTTCCTTACCAGTTTTGAGCGCAGCCCTTTGATGCTGCCTTTTCATTCAGTGACGATGCTCTTGTCTCTGAGCTTCGGTTCGCGACTTTCGTGGCAATGCACTTGTACACTTTTGGCGTTGCATGTCACTTCAAGTATAGTTTTGCCCTGAAACATGGTTTTCGTGGCATGGTTCGTTCTGGGTTGCCTGCGAGCTCTTCAGGCTTGTTCATGGCACCCGCTTTCACGAGAGTGAGGAACCCGTGCTGGTCGGACTTTCTGCTTCCCGGCAGGGCCTCACCACCTTTACAAAAGTTTGCTTGTTTGAGATGTGAGCAGCATGCCTCTGGCAGTTTGTACAGCGGCCTCGCATGTCTGCCAAACACTCGTCAAGCCTGGTTCGGTGTCACGCCGACTGACCTGCTTAAGACAGGGCGAGCAGGACCTTTCTTCTTGAGGGGCCTGACTTGTCCGTTAACCGACCGAGGTTTTGGGCTTACAAGGTTCGCCCAAGGTTGGCTGCGTGTACGCCTTTTTGGGAGGTCCCTTCTGTTCGGCCCCTAACTTTTGGGGGTAGAGGATATTCCCCTGTATCTTCTCGGCTTGGGATGCCCATGGTGTAGGGGGTCTGGCGCCTTTAGGTCGGTGCAGAAGTTGCTGTTGATGTCGTGGTCTAGCGTGCCTATCAGCTAAGCAGGGCTACTAGATCTTCTAGATACGGAGCTACGAGTTGGTGCTCGACTCAAGATGGCTGGATGCTGCAACTCCTAGTCTTTCAGCTCAGAAAGAAGACTTGCAACACGTACCGCAATTGTCGTCGACATGGTCCCCCCTTTTAAAATGGCTGATGTGATGCGGTGCAGAGCTTTGCTGAGGGTCTGGTGGTGAACTTGTATATCGATGGCTCAGAGGGCTACGAGACTCCTCTAGAACTCGGCCAACATGATGACCAGAGTTTAGGTGGGGTCAGCAAAAAGCCCAAGACCCTGTGGACAGAGCGTAACAATTGAAACTTTATACCAAATAATATTTGATTGATTGTTCTTGTTACTCTCTGACAATGATCGCTTTCAAGAAGATACGTGCTCCGGCTAGCCGTGCTCAAGGCCTCCAGGGCCTTGTCAGCGCATCAGCAAAGCTGCCGCCGGAGAAGACTCTTCGCAGCACTTCGCAGCATGCGTTTAAGACGCGGGGGGCCAGCCGCTGGAGCTTGCTGTGTCTGCTGCAGAATTAGAGCATGTGTTTGTGCAGCTCAAGGTGTTTGTGTTCCTGCTCCAATCCGGAGCACTTCGTCCATGCCGCGCTTGTTGTATGAGAAGGTTTTCTTCAGGATGTAGCTTTCAGTGTTCTGGGAGGAGGTAGCCAGTCGGCCAGACTACCGCTTCATGTGGCAGCAAAAACCCGGCCCCCTGCTCCCCCTCCCGCCCCCGCCCCTCCCCCCACGGCCAACTTCTCGTTCCAAGGACGCTCGAGGAGGCGGGCTTGAAGGACACCTTTTGCCCGGACTTCGGGAAAAAGGGGCAGGTGGAAGCTCTGTTAAGCTCTTCTACGCAGTGCCCAAGCGTGGAAGATCTTGGTGTGCCTCGCAGCGAAACCCTTGGTTTTTGGGGTTCATGTACCTAAGGCCCCAGAGCCCTGACCACCCTGACCCTAAGTCACAGTTTGCACCATCAACATTGCACCTTGCCCGTACCTCCGCTGCCCAGGGCTGTTTGGTGGTTGGGGTCTCGTGACGGTGCAGTGGTTCGGGCCACAAGCCTTCGTGCCCCGAGCCTAGAATATTCCGGCAACCTGGTAGATGAAGACTACTTAGCGGCTCGAATACCCCCTCAATTCAGAGAGTTTCTGTTACTCAGGTTCGGATACCTGTTATAGTTTGTGCGATATGCCTCGATCCGGGCGCTGCAGGACTCCAGCTCCATTTGGGCTGTAGCACCCTGGTTGACTTGGCTGCATGGTGCTTTAAGATCATCAGCCCGACGTCCATGGACTTTCACCCGTTCAGCTCCGTAACGGGGGCCTAGCACATGAGCAGAATCTTTTGATGGTTCCTGAACTGCCTTGATGTAATAACCCCCCCCCCCCGCCATTCAGTGCTAGGTCCGGCGCAGCGTCATCGCGCGGACGGACTGTGCATCTGGGCGTGAGTGCTACGTAGGGTTTTGTTCAAGTCTCATGCAGGTTTAGGGTTTGGGGTCCGGTGGCTTCGAGAAGTAGTAGCTTGGATACCCCAAAGCTGGCTGCAAGGCGCTGATTCGTTGATTGGGCCCAGTTTCCAGAGAGTCCTCCGCCAGGCTTCAGATACATGATATGTGCTGAAGCCTAATCAAACTCTAACGGCCCCACGAAGCGAAAACTGAGCTTGAGGTTGCATGCGACGTGTACTTTCAGCATCACGAGAGCCCAGGCATTCGCGCTGCTCCGCGCCGATGGCACGGTATTTGCCTGGGGGGACGCAAGGATTGTCGCGCTCGCCCTAGCAGGCCCTGAATCCCAAACGCTGGTGCCATACCTACCCTAAAACTCTTCAAGATCCTAACGGAGTTTACAAATTGGGCTCCTCATGTCCCCAAAATACAATAGTCCTTATTGCAGAAACCCCGAAGCAGACATGCACTCCTCATTTTTGCGCCCTCAAGTGATGATTATGTGCCCGATTTCCACCCTCACTTCTTCAGAGGAGCGGTGGCGACTGCTCCCACTTGAAGGAAGAACTCAGGGAAGTTGAGGCCATGCGAGCTGTTCGGGGTTTGGGCTGGCTCGCGAGTTGAAGCTGTGCTAGGAGTTTGAGGGGTTTCAAATTCTGAGCTGTTTGGGAGATAGAAGTTTGATGCGTCCGTCTAGGTCTGCAAAGAGAGGAACTGTACTTTAGCTATGCCTGAAAGACGTAAACGCTTAAAGCGTAAAGGCAACAGCATGCACGGGCTGTTTTTCTATCGCCCTGTCTTTCGAGGGTTGAACGCGAGCTCGATGTCTTCAGGGTACAATAACTGCACATGAGCTGCATGTTCATTGTGTGTGCAGAATCACCTCACTCTGTAGATGGCGGCAAGTTCAGGCTCTCCAGTCCACGCAGTCCGCCTTCGCTGCTCTGAGACGCGACGGCACCAGGGCTGCATCCGAGGCATTCTCTTGATTGCAATGTTGTTCCGCGCCATTGGCTCTCATTGGCAGAAGAAGTTTCTTTTTCCAGGCTTATCCAGAAGCAAGAAAGCGAGATCTTCGAGGCGTCCAAGCTGAGTAGGACGACCAGTTTTCGAGAATTCCCTTGAGTAGCTTCCCCCGAAATTCCTACAGAGCCCGACAACTCATTGGGCCTCAAACTGAAGGCTCCGTGGTAGCCTGGGGTCATGGCCGCTTGGCTTTCGCGAGGATTGGCTGTTAGAGGACTTCTCGACTCGAGGGTTTGGACACTGGTCAGGGCGATGTATGAGACAGTTCGGGGCGGCGCACTGCGGCCAAGTTGATGAGGACTTGCTTCTTCCAGAGAGTTTGCTCAGGGGAAGAGGAGGGGAGGCGGGTCGAACTGCCTGGGCTCTTTGTCCAAGTGATGGGCCCTTTCTCTCTAAACCTCAAGGACCATCTAATTCCATCTTCATCTTATGAGATTGCCCTGCCCTCTTGTCCTCCTCATCAAACCCAAGGATTCCCAGGAGCGCCTTCGCAAGAAGGGAGTCAACTCTTCCAAGCATTTGGGTGTAAGCACCCACTCTCAATCCCTCTCCAGCAGACAGACCCCAAGAGGGGCTGCACAAGCATACTTGCGTCGTTTTGTTTTGGAGAAGACTCACACACAAAAGGGGGGTCCCGTTCCTGGAACACCCTGAATCCGGCACCGACACCCTGCACTGCCTTCAATACAAGGAAGTCAACCTTGGGACTGCGAGCAGCTCAGAAACGTGAAGGCCGGTCTCCGATGTTCGTTTGAGTTGAGAGAGCAGGTCGTGTAGCGAAGTGCGCCTACAGGTCCTTTCAGGTCAGAGGTTGGCAGACGTTGACGTCTGTGCTCGTCCCCAGTTTGGGAAGAGGGGTTTGTATTTGAGGTTAGCTGGCCTGGGTCATCTCCCCTGCTTCACTCCTGAGGCTTGTAGGGCTACGGGTTTCGACCAACAATTGAAAAACAAAAAACACCCACCCACACACACACACACACACACACACACAGAGACAGAGAGTGTGACTGTCACCGGCATGCACTCACACAGTCCGAAACAGTCCGCATGATGACGGGTGGCTTCCCGATCACGCCAGGGTCTTCCCTGTCTTTTCCAGTCCAATACTGCAAGAGGTGCAAGATGGTGCGACATGTTCCCTCCCACAAGTTGCTCCGATTGTGCATCTCCCAAAATAGCCGCCCTCCCCACCCCCCCAACATACCCCTTGAATATGACCATCAAATGAGGAACCCCAAAAGCTAAACCCGAAACCCTAAACCCTAAAGCCTCAACCCCAAGAAAAACAGAAAAAACATGTTTCGTAGACACAAGGCCATCCAAGCAACCTCCTGCGCCTTCGCCGGGCTTCGCCGGGATGGCACCGAGCCTTGTCTCCGGAGGTTTAGCCGTGAAGTCTTTTGTGCCATCATAGAATACATATATATATATATATATATGTACATATACATATGCATATACATATGCATATACATATACATATGTATATATATATATATATATACGCATATATATATACATATACATATACGTTCTTAAAGCGGATAAACCCCAAAGGCTATAGAAGAAAGCCCTGTACGGCCCATGTTGCTCAGGTCGTCACATGGGGCTCGCGTGGACACGGAGGTGCGATGGACGAAATGATTCTTGAGGGCCTGTGTGACGAAAGGTCTCATTGAGGCTCTTGATTAAATGGGGTCCTAGGATGGAGAAGGACAGATCAGCTTCATTTGAGACTGAAAGGAGCGATTGATACTGTATCGCCAAGGTGACAGTGAAGTCGTTCAGCCCGAGTTGCAGATGCTTCTTTGCAACGATTCGTTCTTCGGTCAAAACATTCTAAGAGTCATTGCAAGCAGGGCTGCGGAGGCTGCTTACCAAGCCCCGACCCCCTAACCTTAAAGCCGCTAACTTGATCTCCGAGACTTTGCCGCGGTAGAAGGTAGCGGTAGCCTAAAAAGGTTTGCACTCCAGAAGCCTGCAAACGCCAAAGCCCAAAGCGCCCACCTCCACCCAACCCCCATCAAGGGCACTGTTCCCGTGCTCCCTTTCGGGGCGGTTATTGAGGCGAACTTGGGGTGGTGCAGCCGAAACCGCAAAGCCCGCCTGGTGGGATTCAGAATGAAGTTGGCAGTTTCATGCCCCCAAACCCCGAAACTGGAATGTCGAGTCCGAATCTGCGAAACTTAGGAACGTCAAGGACATCCAGGCAACTTCCGCGGCGTTCGCCGCTCTCTTGGATAACGGCCGCGTGATCACGTGGGGTGATGAAATGCCGCCTGGTCCTTCTTGGAGAAGTTCGGGACTCCAATACCTTTTGAGTTATTTTGGGGCTATTTCGGGTCGACTTCGGCATATAGTGGATAAAAAAGGTTAATGTAAAGCTGAAGGGGCGGACTATAATTAATAAGGTGTATATACATATATATATATATATATGCATAAGGAGTGTGCCCTTGAATGGAGTCTCCGGGGCTATCCCGAACATCTGATACCATGGATGGGGTTGGCGCATTTTTATGATGGGCTTGGAGGAGCGTGGGGGTGGTGTGGAAGTCTTGAAATCGGAAGATGCTGGAAAAGTCTGGGAGTTGACCCTTCCAGACATCGCAAGGAGTGGCGGAGACAGCAGCCAACAGCAACGTGAGCTGCACAGCGTGCAGTGCCTCCAGGCTCGCAGCACCATTCTCCTGTGGGCTACGGTCCCAGTGCTTCAGGGGTCACGGGATGGAGGGTTGATAGTTTCAAGAGCCCGCTGGACGTTCACCAACACATGCCAGAGAAGGGGCTGCCTGAGTCCGTCCAAACCGGACTCCTCCTAGCCGATGTTAGGGGCCGACAACATGAATCTTAGGGTAGTTTCATGGGCCCTTAATATGGTCCCTTACCTCCCTTAAAGGGTTCTGATGTATGAGCCCTTAGTACTGTACCCTTAAAAGGGCCCATGCTAAGGGACCATGTAGTGACGAATGAAAGCCACTCCGTGTGGCCGAAGCACCCAAGAAGCTCAGAGATCTCCCCGTAGCAGAGGCGAATGACAAGGCCTTTGCAGCACTGCGAAGTGATGGGCAAGTTGTGGTTTGGGGCGACTATCTGCATGGAGGCGGGACAGCTCGAGGTAAGGCTATTTAAGTCGTAGAAGCCTAAAGGGGTAGATTTTCTGATACTTTCCCCAATACCTGCAAGCCCTATATCATAAAGCATTCCTTGCGAAGCTGCTCTTTTGCAGGATGGCCCTGGGCCAGAAGTAGCCCTGCTGTCGGTTTCCGAAATAGAGGCACCCCTTATTGGGGCCCGTGTTTGAGGGGATCACGATGATTTTGGG
Organism: Symbiodinium natans; assembly: GCA_905221605.1. Lineage (NCBI taxonomy): Eukaryota > Dinophyceae > Suessiales > Symbiodiniaceae > Symbiodinium > Symbiodinium natans. The sequence goes on along the minus strand of CAJNDS010002173.1, from coordinate 115,259 downwards.
ATGGGAGTCTACATCAAGGGCCCCTCGTTATGGTAAGCTCCCACACCTGGTGATTGGGGAGATTGAAAGGTGGGATTCAGGTTTTGGGAGTTGAGGAAGTTGCGTGGTTGTTGTGGGCCCCGATGGCCAAAGCGAATCAGAGAGGTCTGCAAGTTGCGATGCAAACTCCAGATGTCTACTTGGAACAAGTCCGTCGTGTTCTTGTGTTGGCCAACAGAGGGACAGAGGGCCCAAGCTGAGGCAAACACGAAGTCCTAACCAATTCAGAACTCGCAGCACGTAGACCACCCCATACCGGGATTTCTCGTCAAACTTGAACCCTAAACCTTCATAGCCCTAATCTCGGACATATGGTGTGTTAGTACGACGATCAAAAAAGTATGTACATAATAGATAATTAATATATATATATATATATATATATGTATATATATATGTATATATATACATATGTATATATATATATATATATATGTGTATCGAGCCTGGTCAACGATAAGTTTGTAACTGTGTATACATAGAATATAGAGCGTACCAATATTGTAGATCTGCCGCAGGTCTGGAGCCATTTGACCAGCTGCCCAAGGATGCCTGCCAGATCCAGGCGTCTGGGTGTGCCTTCTGTGCTCTCCGCCAGGACTGTGCCGGGGCCCCGATCCCCCAACGGGGGGGTTTAGGGAGTCTAGGGTTTACTAAGTTTACTGAGTTTGCTGTAGCACGCCGCACCGAGGTCCCCCTTCATTTTTTTCCCTTCATGGGTTGGTATAGGCTTGTTGGCCGCGGCCCGGTCGCTGGACTTCTTCCCACTTCATGCGGGGTCTCGGCCGGGTCCCTGCACCTCTTGTCTCCCGTTGTCTCCCAGTGTCCCTTCATGCCTCCCTTTATCTCCATGTGAGTGCTAGTTCCTTGCGGTGCGCTGCGGGTCCGGATCGAAAACGACGTTTTGGTCTGCGGTTCGGTTCCTGCAGTCAGGTTCGGTTCTACCAGCTTCCCGAAAGTTGTATAATAGAACTCCTTTTGCACTTTTGTCTTGCAGGGTAAGGCCAGTTTACGCTGCAATCTGTGAACACACCATTCCACCCTTAACTGTTTGGAGTCTTCGCTGGTGTACTTGCTTTCTTCAGGGAGTGTTTGGCGCTTTCTTGCGCATGCGCGGCCGTTCTTGCAGGCACTTTGTGACACAACTAGATTACTTGACGTTTTGCTAATTATCTTGAGGGTCGCTAGCCGCCCTAGCCTTAGACTCGTAAACGCCTGAGAGGATCAAACCGTGGCGTCCTTTGGCCCCTTGGGCCTTGAGGAGTTAATCTTCCCATTCAGGCTTTACCGGACTTTCAACAGGTTAAGATTGCTTTAAGTGAGCCTCTTGAGGAGGCAGCACTGCTCTTGTGGTTGGGAAACCACTTCATGGGGAAGTGTTCGAACCTTGTTGTGTCAGCTCTGTTGAAGTCAAGACTGCAACCCTAAACCAACCATCATTTCCGAGACCTTCAGAGCCTCGATATGACTCAATCTCCGGACACCAGGCTTTACCCCGTGGATGTAGGATGCAACCGCCGGCGCCCCTCAGGACAGTTCTGGGATGGTGTGGACATGAAATGGTTCCAACAAAGAGTCACGAACGACTCTCGGAACTCACCCTAGAAACCAATCATGAAATCTTGAACACGGGCCACTAGGGTGACTAGGCACACATTGGAACATGCTGTACCTATGGGGAGTAGTTTCGCTGTCCTAGGGTTTCTCGATTCTTAAGTCAGGGCACGCATGGCTGAAAGGACCCTACTGCAGGGTCAAGAAACGTGGTTTGGCTGGTAAGCAGACGTTTGCATTGCGCGTGTTGCGCATCAGGTTTGTCGTTCTCGAGCAGCCGTGTAGGATTCAATCTGTCTCCCTGGGATCGAAGCTTTGGTCGCGTTTCGGCTTCTCAAAACCTCCCTTAGCAGCTAACCAGCTCTCATGTTTCAAAGCGCCCCTAAGACCCCGCGGACTACGCCCCATAAACCCTCTCTTAAACCCAAATGACCAGAAGCCCCCAGCATGGAAGCCAAGAAGCCCGGTGTCAGGATCGCCCAGTTCATGTGACGGCCATCCAGAGCAGCGCGGCGGCGTTCGCGGCGCTCCTGGAGGAGCTTCCCCCCGTTAGCTGCTCTCTTAATTGGAGCTCCTTTTTGGGGCCCCTTTTGCAAACGCCCCTTTGTTTGGGGATTCATATTGGTCTGCTCTGGGGAGCCTCCTTTTTTGCCTGGTAAGAGGGCCCCCCCGCTTCTCGATGGCGGCGCGTTCACAAATGGCAGCGAAACCCTGAAATGAGCCACCACCCCCCAGCTCAGGAGAGCTAAGGATGTCAAAGCTCATGAGCCCCCACGCTGCAGCAACGCCATGAGCCTTTAAAGCCTTTAAAGGCGCCTTATAACCGCTATGAGCAGGATGGCTCGGTTCTGGCTTGGGGCGAGGAGGACTGGGGAGGCGACTGCAGCGCCGTACAGGCCAGAGGTTTGGAATTTAGACTGTGAGGTTCCCTTGTAAAACCCCACACGGTGCACCCTCTTTTTTTTGTCAGTTGAAATTCATGGACTTGGCAGGCTCGTGAGTTCCCAAGCGCGTCAGATGTTTTCCTTCTAGGTCCAAGGTTGGACGCTTCGATGGTTGAAGGGTTTCAGCAGGTTGGTCGAAGGATTCAGGTCGGAGGCCGCAGCCTAGGGGCCTAGAGTCTGCGGTGTGGTGAGTTTCAAAGCCTGAGCCTCGAATGGACGAATGTGAGGCGTCGGTACACTCGACCTCGCCCTATTCGGGTTTCGGGTTGGAGACATCGGGGTCAGGGTTTAAAGAGCCGTCTCTGGGGAACAACCGCGCAGTGTCATAGGCAGAGTACGTCCAAGTCTCGGCGTGACCTCGAAGTTCAGGAGCAGCTGCAGCATGTTCGGAGCATTCAAGCAACGTTCAACTGCTTTGCTGCACTTCGCGAAGATGGTTCTGTGGTGACCTGGGGTGATCCAGACTCTTGCCAGAGAACTTGGGAATATTGGGCTTGGAGATATCTGCAATCCCTGCTTGGTAGTAATTCGAAGTCTATGCCCTTTGGAGAAGCTATGAGGCTATGAACTGCCCCAATACCGTACCCATATTATATATATATATATATATATATATATATATGTATATGTGTGTATATTCCTCATCCCGAACATACCCATTCCAATTGAAGGGGGGGTGCAAGAACAGTGAAGAACAACTGACCCCCGAGTCAGGCCCAAAAACCTGAGGGCGCGCGGGAGCAAGAAACGGTGGGATGTACTGAGAATATTGTTATTAACTTGCCGAAACCCTTGTCCGTGCCAACGGCAAGAGAAGAACCACGCTCTTAGCTGCGCATCTGAGCAGGTCACCAGGTCGCACGCAGCGCTCAAGCGCCGCCTCTCCCCCCCCCCCTTCTGGGGTCTCATGCCTTTGCACCCACAATGCTTTCAATGCGGAAGCAATGACCAGAAGCCCGGCGCGGGGTAAAAGACGCCTCAATTAGGGCCTCAACAGGCCAGCCGAGCCGATACTGCCAAGCATTGTTAGGACAAGTTCGACGAACCCGACCCTTAAAAAGGCACGGGGCAGGTGCAAACAACATGTCACTTGTTTGAAGCTAGCCTAGGGACCACTGCTTTGTGGACAAAGGTGCGTATCGTTTCATCTCGCCATCCAGGCCGAACAAAAAACAAAGCGCCTGGATGCTGTGCGAGAAGCAGCGCCTTCCAACAACGAGTCCGTGAGCTAAGTGACTAAACCGAGGAATTAGTGCCAATAATTCGGGTATGCGGCCAGCAGGAACCCACCAAGCAAGGGCGATCTTCAACAAAATACCGATGTGCAGAGAAGGCGTGGGCGATAAAATCTGTCCCCCAGGACGAGGAGCAGCTAAGAGAGGAGCTGGCGGATGTCGAGCAGCACCTCGTCATGACTGCAAGGCTCTCGAAAGAGATGCCTTGCTTGCCTTGTTTCCATTTGGAGGCTCAGGGCTATAGCAGCTATTAAATACCGGTAGAATGCAATTCTTTTCGAGCTGCTTCGTTTTCTGGCAGGTCACCTTGTCCCCAAAAACACGGAACAAAGATCTCAGACGCTGCGGCAACCCAAAAGTCCAATCGTCTCATATCATGTTTGCCGAGATTTGACGTGTCGAGAGCACCCTAAACCCCAAACTAAACCCCAAACCCTAAACCCTAAAGAGCCTAAAGACCCCATAAGGCTTCAAGCCTCCTTGGGCGCCTTTGCCGCGCTCCGGGGTGATGGCTCCGTCGGCTGCCGCAAAGGGGCACTTTCGGGCGGATCGAGTTGCCTTTTGGTTTTCTGTGTATAGGGTTTAGGGCTCTAGGGGCTCTAGGGGCTTTAGGGCCTCAGGGCTTTAGGGCTTTAGGGCTTCAGGGCTTAGGGGTTAGCACAAATTTTGGACTCGTGGTGGGCATGTCGAACCATAAGGAACATATTTTGAAGATGCTCCGATTCTGATCCACACCTGCATGAGGATGAGGGCAGTGGCGCAGCTGCGCCAGAAAACCTAGACCGTCCTCAGAAGTCAGAAGCTGACGCTTTACGTTTAGGTAGTATATTCGTCGGTCTCCATGAGACCTCGACATTGTCGCAGTGGGGGGCATCGGCGGTCAATAGCAGAGAACCCTTAAGTGAAGACGCTTCTTCGCCCGTGCCTTTAGCCTCGGGGCATGAAGCCCGAAAACAGAAAGCTGGGCCGGAAGCGCCGCGTGGAAATTGGAGTTGAGGTGGCGACCTGGGGATCTGCTTCCGCTGGCGGAGACAGCAGTCAAGTGCAGGAGCGGGAGGCATATGGACCTGAACTCCAAAGTGGTTCGAAGTCAAGCTTGACCCCTCTGTCGCCCACATTGCACGAAGCAGGTCCCCGCCCAAACTCACCTCGCCTGCAGGGAAGTGCTACTTCTGTGCAAGAGACAGAGGGGTCCGAAAGGCGCTGCCTCGAGCTTTGATCCTGCCGTTCCTAATCTAGGAAGCCCAGTGCGGCCCTCAGTTGTTTGGGTTCCTTTTCTAAAGTTCAACCCACCGAAGAAAGGATGCCCTTGTCGTTTGCTATGGATTTTAGTCTGGGCCCAGTGATGCCTTCAGAGGAGCAGCTGAAGAATGTGGAGGATGCTCGGCGGAAGTTGTAGAGGATGCCTAAAGCTTCGCATTTGGGTCTGGGCGCCTTAGGAGCGACCGAAGCCTGGTAAACTATGACTCATATACCCCCGCATGAAGGAAGACTCCTTTGATTCAAGAAACCTGTTGCGAATTCAGGGATCTTACATCTTTAGTGTGCAGCGGCCTTGAAACTCTGCGCCACACACACATGGTTTGCAGACATATGTGAAGATTGAATGTTCCTAGCATGGTCGGGTGGCCCATCCTGCACTGCGCCCAAAAGGTTCTTCGATTTCCGACACCCCATGCTGCACCATCTGAACCGAGATCCGTGCCACAAGAAGCCCTAGAGCCTTAGAACCCCAGAACCTCGAAGCCCGACGTCCAAATCCCAGAACCCAAAACTCCCTCGAGTTTCGGTACAAAGCCTGGAGCCTTTAGACCCTTTATCGTGTACGAAAGATGGCCGTCAGTGGGTTTATGATTTTGTTGTAAAACACCCGAAATCTCGTCAGATGTTGTGTTGTAGCGGCAAGCCCGCGAGGCGATCCAGGCCAACAAAACGGCCTTTGCGGCCATCCTGGGAGATGGCTCTGCCTTGGCCTGAGCGTATAGGACCCTCCCAGAGGTACACTTTTCGTATTTTCAGGGGCTCCAAGGAATCGGGTGGGGACTCGAGGATGTTAAATTGTAGGCAAGGGGCTTAAAGCTTCGGGCTGAACTGTAGAGCCCAGGCCTTTAGGGTCTGGACGTCCACCAGGAACGCGCAACCAGTCTCTTGCACCGGCTTGGGCGCGAGTTTGAGGGATGAACAAACAAACCAAGGTAGAGAGAATCGGCCAGGCAACCCCGTTTTGCATTCCACTGCCAGCTCGGTTTTAGGGCCCCGCCTTGGGTTTGTTGTGGCTTTCTGGCCTTTGCTGTGGGGAAACGAATGTGACTTAAGGCTTTGGGGCGTAGAACTGGGGTTCAGAGCCTCTGAAGCCAAGGGAGCTTCCAAACAAATCTTCCATCGTGCAGCTTCCGTGAAGCTCGGGGTGTGTGCGTGCTTGTGTGCTTGTGCGTGCGTGCGTGCGTGCGTTCGCGTCTGCGCGGAGAGGGTGGGTAGATGGGGAAGGCTGCCTAGCCGTGGGTGCCGGCAAGGTCAGAGTGCATTTTGCTCTGTTACTGAAGGCGACGGCACGCCAAGAGAATGTTGGTTGGAACCGCCAGAAGAAACGGACCTTGAATTCTAAGTACACTTGTCCACTTCACAAGCCCCCGGACACCAGAAAAAAGATCAGCTCTAATCTGCAACCTGACTTCCGTAAGCCCCAACAACTACTCGAAATATGAATAGCGTAAGCTCTGCAGTAGTACTCTCCTTCCCTGAATCAGGGGTGCAGAAGTACCCTGCTTTTCTCGTAGGTTGCTGGTTGGCACCCTAAGCTGTCGGAACATACGAGAGTCTCCCATAAGGGCCCTGGACCAGTCGACTTGGGGTGCTCAGGTCGTCACCTGGGGTAACGCTGCCTCCGGAGGTGACAGTAGCGCCCTGCAGGAGCTCCCGAGTGTTCAGAGTTGGGGGGCATTAGGCTAGGGGTGGTGCGTCAGGGGCTTCAGGGGGTTATCGTGTTTTTTGGTTTTGCTTGTGTCTGTTGTGGTGTTGTGGGGGTTTAGGGGGCGGTTTGGGGACCAAGGCCCTGCACACTCCCAGGGCTTGGAGGCGGGTGGATGTTTACAAGACGCGACAGAAACGAGCCAACTCCCCTGAACCTCCTTGGCTTCATGCATCTGCCATCCTTCATACGGCTCCGTCAGGTTAAGTACGTCAGGTGCCTCCAGGAGCGTCAGAATGGGGGCTTACAGGCTGCTGCATGCGGATAGGAAGCCAAAAGCAGGGATTGTCAAGGACATTCTGACCAAATCAAAGTCGAACCTCAACAACGAGAGCCTCCAGAATGTAGCAATGTAGCAGGACATTATATCTCAAGAATGCCATAAAGACCCTGCATTCTCATGCCGACTCTCTTCACGGGGGTTCCCTTGAAGGGTTCCCGTAGTCCTTTGCAGATGAAGCCAAGGATCCCCCCATAATCCCCCACAAGATCAACTCAGGACTTCGAGGCGGCGGCGGGGCGCCGTGCACATTTTCCCCTTGGCGCCTGTCCGCTTGCAGAGGGCACGTGAGCGCCGTAGTCGCGTAGTCACGTGGGCACGTCTCCTCTGTGCTTGGGCACAAAATGGACATGTGTATGTACATATCTCTTTCTTGCATTTGCCACAGATGCGCTTGCCACAACTGTACATGTGCATATCTTCTCTTGTGGAAGTCTGCGATGATGTGGTCGCTATGTGTTCAGCAGAGCACGGGATGCACAAGGCGTTTTTTGACTATGGCCCCAACGACCCCAGTTGGAGCACCAAGGCACCCTTTGAGATTCGGTGTTTACATGTACGTGTGTCTGTGTGTGTGTGTGTGTGTGTCCAGATATGTGCGGGTAAGCTTCCTGCCCCTGTGAGCAGCCATTCGTGTTATGTGCTGACATGTATGCAGTTTGTGGCAAACGCAGCCGCCAGCTCCAGGTGAATCGCCGGTTTCACCTTGAGCCTGGGGATCTGTAGAGCTGAGGGTCTCCTTAGGTCCTTAGGTCGCCTTGCTCGGTTGGCAGGCGAAGAAAAGAGATCGAAGGTGGTAGCTTCGGAAAGGGGGAAACTCCGAATCTCGCGCCAAAGGGGGTTTGATTCCAAGCGGCTTCGAGGTCTCCCTGGGAGGCTTTCTTGGGCGTTTTGCGTGCGTTTCGGGCATTCGGGCATTAGGGCGGGGGGAAGGGCGGGGGAGGGAACAGGAAGGGGGCAGCGGGCATCTGAAACTGGTGCCCAGGGTCCGGGGTTGGACGAAACGTCCCAGACAATGGCACTGCACTGAAGCAAGAGACTTGAGTTCAAGAACCCCCGCTACAGACAGCATCCTGAAACACCGGGCCATGCACCTTTGATGACTTTGATGCCCAGGTGGACATCGAATGCGCCGGCTTCGAGAAAGGCGGGGTGCTCTTAGAAGTGCTGAAGGCTTCAGTTTGGGACCGGAACGTACTCTAGAAGAGGAATGAACTCGATGGTGGAAGCCTTTGTGGGGTTTTGACAGGAGGCAGGTTCGTGAGGTGGCTCCTCGGCGTTTTGGAAGAGTGGGTTCTGCTGCGGCCTTCGCTATAACGACCCAGGGTTTAGGGTTTTGGGTTTAGGGCCTATTGGGTTTACGACTTTACGATGTCTTACACGCACTTCGCCCCCACAAACGCTTCTCCTTTTGACACCAAGCCCTCATGGGGCGAAATTCTCAACACCCCTGAACCCAATCACAACTGAAGTTTAGTTTTGGATCGGAAGTTCCCCTCGTGTCCGCATCTCCCACTCCGTCCAGATACGATTCAGTTTGAGATCTCCTTCCCGCCTCAATATCCGCCTGGCGCTCATCGGGCAGATGGGAATACACTTTTGGAGTGAGCCCGAGTCGATCAGTGGAGGGTGCTCATCTCAACGGAAGAGATGCTATGTTGTTCCGTTAGGGTCTGTTAGGGTCAGGGCGGCCACAGATCCGCGTGCAACAGGTACTCTGGGATCTTGCGCTGATTTGCCGGCCCTGCCTCCTTTCCCAGAGAAGACTAACATAAAGGCCCTAAGGGCCCTAAACGCCCTGAAACCCACAAGGAGTTCATGTAAGCCAAGGCTTTTCCGCTGGGAGTGTGTGAAGGGGGTTGCGGAGACAGAGTCCCCACAGAGGTATCTGGCACTTTTGAAAAGGTTCCCCAACATCCACTTGCAGAACATCCTCAAACAAACAATCAGAATCTTACGAATCCCTACAACGCCTACAACCATGGAGGCATCGCCCACCGAAGGTGGCCCAGGCACCCTGAGCATCCGGTGGCTGGAGGGTTTGGAGGTTGCAGTTGATGGGCTGAGGCGTTTTAGGCTGCACAGCCCTGCAGCGGCATTCGCTGTTTTCCAAAGGGCTCCCACCCAGGAAACCCACTTTCTACTCAACCTCAAGGCATCTTCAGCATCACCCAGGAGCAATCAGCGGCAGCAACAAGAAATCCTCCGACTCCGATCCTGAGTCGAGGGGTTAAGGGTTTCGGGGTCTAGGGCCTGGAGATGCCTGGAGTTTTCGGGAGTTTTATAGCGGAGTCCCTCCGAATCCCTACGCGAGCCTGGCACAAAACGTGGTATTGCGGTGGTGTGCAGGTCTTTCCTCATCGGCCGCTTCCCTGTTTCAGGCCTGGCTTTGCGCTTCAAGAGAGCAGGGTTCCAAGGCTTCGGAGAAACTCTCACATGAGTGCAGTGCATACGGCAATCGTGCCCGGCGATGTGGAAGGTACGAGGGCTGCCTAGTGGTGATGCCCTTCCTCGGCGAACGCACATGGAGCTCTGTACTAGGCCAGCTTGCAGAGATGGAGATGTTGCTGTGTTCCATACACCCCTGCGAAGAGTCTGACCGACTTCCCATAAAGAACCCAACGTGGTAAGCCCTCGAAACCCCCGAGATCCCCTCCTCGCCCCCTTCCCCCTTCCCCCTGAAAGAGGCCGAAACTCTAGGATCCCCCTTTCAGACTGATCAAAGCCGAAGCTGCAAACACCTTGGCCTCTTCGGGAATCTCGTCCGGCAGTGTAAAGAACAGAACAGAAGGCCTTGAAGAGAGGTTTTCCGGGGCTTCAGATCCCTTTAGGTCAAGGAATACGCTGGTTCAAAGAGTCAGGGACTCCTGCGCCGCTTTAAGTTCCAAACAAGTTCCGGGGGCTTCCTCAAGGGCTTCCTTACGGGCTTCTCGGAGTCAGGTTGTTAGGTTGTTGGGACATCGGGTATGTCAACATGGTCCCTCACATGGCACAGCAGCACCTCTTGTGAGCAGTATCTGACTGCCCCCCCCCTCCTGAAATGCCTGGAATGCCCTCCAGAACCACCATTGCGAGATCTCACTTTTTGGAATCCCCAGGTACAGCCGACATTGTTCAAGAGCTACTGGAACCTCTTCCAGGCGACTGCTGGCACTTGCCACCTGTGACCCTGAAAGACAAGTCTCCGCCTGAATCCAGTGACCAGGAACTTTCAGCAGGGCTTCTGGGCTTCAAAGGCTTAGGCCGCATAGGCCTAGGGTCAATAGCAGGCGGACTCCAGGCGGAGTCTTTGCAATTTACTCGTTTCGGGGCCTCCGGCCTGTGCTGCTAGCATCTCGACCCCAACAGCAACATAGCGAACTCGTAAACGCCCTAAACTCTAGCCAAAGACCCACCCCCCCCACCCCCCCTAGCGTGAAAGTGGCATCGGCTGGCTCCAGATGGAGCTCTCGCAATCTTAGAGAGCATTGGCTTTGCCGCAGCGATCCTGATGATCCCTTGCCTCACGGGATCGGGAAGCCAGGGCGGTGCACTTCAGAAACCTAAGTGGCAGCCAAACACCGTTTAGTTCATCCAGGCCTTGCTGGAAAACTTTTTTTACGCTCACTGAGGCTCAACCCCCCAAAGACCAACAAAAAGGGTCACCTTTATGAAGAACCCTACTTGGTGGTTTTGAGAGCCGTCGTTACACTTGTAATGACGAAAGTTCTTTTTTGTGGCCTCCCGGAGCAAATCCTGGAGAAAACTCGCGAAGCTCATCGACTCTGGCCCATAACCCTAGATAGGCCCTACACCTTCACGCTTAGACACTTGAGGCAAAGAGCTCGTTGCTGAAATCGGCCCCTCTGTGGTAGCTCATGCTGTCGTCTATCTCTATATGGGGCGAGTAGATTTGATTGTTGGGGTTCTTGAAAACCGTGAGAAACAAAACTCAAGCGCCCTGAGCCAAGCACCGCTTTGACCCCAAAACCCTAAAGCCCAAAAAAACCCTGAAACCCTGCAAGAGACCCTGCAAGGTTAAGTCTTTTCAGCATGTCAGGTTTAGGGTTTTGCTACCCAGAAAGCAAGACAAGCAATCCCCCTGCAGCTTCCATCTCATGATGTGTGGATCAAGTTTTTGGGGTGGAGGTTTGGGAACAGGGCTCATCCGCTTCACCCGCCTAACCCTAAAGTTGAGACCCTACCTAGAGCAACCTATCAAGCAGAAGATGGAGCATACTTAGCATAGCAATTAGGATTACTATTTGTACATACATGGGTTGAACTTTCTAAGCCTAACCCCTAAACCCATAGGCCCCGAACCCCAAAGTGGCTAATGGCTCGTTGGGGTTTAGGCCTCCCCTTCACAGGCGTGAGCGGCTTGAATCGCAAGAAGGCGCGGACCTTAGGGGCGAGTATACTGGGTTTGGGGGCGGGGGAGGGGGGGGGAGGGGGGGGTTGGAATTTAGGGGTTTAGTGTACCAAGCTGGAATGTTGCCGAATGCGTTTCCCATTTTGCGGATTGGCCTCTTGCTGTTGTGAAACTGTGAATCTTGTGCAGCCCTGGTTATGCAAAAACTTGCTTTGAGAAGCCAGCCCTACCCTAAAATTCAGCCAACTTGATGAGCACTGCCGGGATCATCTGGGGGGATTGCAACCCCAGGGGATACACTGGCAGATGCTCTGAGTGTACTCCACGGATACTCCAGGAAGACTCTCTCTCTCTCTCTCTCTCTCTCTCTCTCTCTCTCTCTCTCTCTCGCGCTCTCTGTTAGTGGACGGGTGGGTGTGGTGGGGGGGGGGGGGGGGGGGGGGGGGGTGTTGAAACGTATACTTAGTGGCTTTGGGAGGTTGGGCGGCTTCCCCCACATGCCACTGCGTAACCCTTAGCACCACGTATAACCTTCATATGCATTATACTCGGGAACTCCCCTCCTGAAACCGCCCGCAGCGAAGCGCGACTGGGGGCTTGGCGTGGGTTCTGAAACAGTGGCTTCTCAGCGTCCAAAACACTACCAAAACTCCAGAAAAGCTTCGGTATCGGCAGTCAAAGAACTGTTGGGGCCTTCTGTGCACCACAAGTCACACCACTTCCAAGACGCAGCACGTGTCACTTGAAGCTTTCCCCAAGTTCTAAGCCTTTCTTCTGAGTCTCTACTCAGGCATGTTCCTTTTTGCTTGGGGTAGCAACGCCTGGGCATGGCCCAAACATTGTCTGAGTTTAGGTTTCCTCAGAAGCCACTCCACTTTTAACAGGGATGTTGCAGTGCTTAGCTTGGCTCCTAGCTTTTTTTCATGAGGGGGGGTTTATATCACTAGACCTGAGAATCTCTGCCTGAGCGACGAAGATGCTGCTGCTGTGGAACATAAGGTGGTGCAGCAGCTGAGCCACCCCCCAGCAGACTTCCCGGGAGAGGACGTGGAGATGTCGTAGGAGGCAGGACCCCTGTGCGTTCGCAGGGCTTTGGGCGTTTTTGATGCTTAAGGGTTGCTGCTCTTCCCAGCGTAGTATGAAATGCCACTGTGTGTTGTGACCTCTTGTGTGTGAGCGTAAGCCTCCGTAATGTGGATGAACAACGATTCCCCACGTGGCTCCCTCCATAGAACCACACCTGACAAGAGCTTCAGGTTAGAAGGAGAGACCTTTGCACAGACAAACTCAGAAGCACTGAGTCAAGCGTGCCCAGATCATACAAAGAGGCATGCGAATTGCTTTGAGTTCGGATTTCCTGACAGAGCCCAGAGCCGCCAAAGGAAGCTTGCAGATTCTGCAAACCACTCGGCCTTATTCATGACTGATGACCAGAATACCAGATCTCTGTTTTATTCTGTCCACTTGTAGGGCTTCAGATCACTCTGGCACAAGCTTCGTGGGCGGTGAATTTTGCAGGACACCAGTGTGGTGAACGGTTAGCGTGTCTGCAGTGCCCTTCAAACTGAGACTCACGTTGAGCTGCCAGAGACTTCAAGGTGGGTATCGTTCAAGGTATGCCATCTGGATGAAATGTTCCCTGGTCGGTTTGGTTACTTCCAAAAATAGGGGTACCCCTTTTACACCCAAATAGACTAGAACCCCCTTAAAGGGCGCCCCAAAAGGGTACCCCTATGTTCGGAAACCCCATCTGTGCACAGCTTGACATTTCGCGAACGTCTTCGGCCAGGCAAGTACAGAGCCGTCCTGACTCCAGCAACCTCTGAGGGCGCAACAGGCAGTGCCTTGGGGATCCGGCAGAAACGCTTGCGCGCGGGTCTGGCTTGTGCAGTTCTTTGGTGTTCTTCAGTCACTGCGTAAGAGAGCCCACACCAAAAGCCCTCAACATTAGGAACACCTGGGTGAAAGCTTCTAGGATAAGGAAGAACCTGAACCCCCCCGCGAAGGCCCCGTTCAAGCGCCCCAAAGAACCCCAAGCCCGACTGCCCAAAGAGACCAGTGCGAGAAGGCTGAAGCAAGGCCCCGATGCCCCCAAGTATATCACGGAACACTAAGGTCACTAAGGGCCAACTTAGTAAAAAGAGATAAGTGCCGGAAAAGGCCTCTGCCTGGGGAAAGGACGTCGAATGTGTGACGTGTCGGGGAGCGTTGGAGCGCAGTGTCGGAGTTCACCTCGAAGAGTTTCATCTTACCTTTACGAGGACCCTGCTCTCAAGGCCCTGATTTCCTTTTCGGGGCTTGGGTTCCCTTCTAAGCCTCTCTCAACCAGAAAGGGCAGGCTTGCTAGTTTCCTAGGGTACTCAAGGCTCTAGTTTGGAATCGTATACTCTGTCAAGAGCTTCACGGGATCCCGTCAATCAGACTTGTAGGACAAGACAGAGTTTTGCTTGTACCCGTGGGGTCTTATCGCAGATGCCCAAGCCCTGAGTTCCGCTTTGTCCTCGCAGATCCTCGACCCCAAAACGAGATACGGCTAGCGCCAGCCATACATGCTTGAAGGCCAGCTTGAAAGCCATGATATGTTGCAGGTGCCGCAGGCTGTGATTCTTGACCATACCTTCCAAAAATGGCGATGCCACACCGACACAGCCAGCCAGCAGAAGTTCTGGTTCCAAGTCCGTCCAAACTACCTTCATGTGGAGACGGCGCGGAGAGAGATCCTGCTGCATGCGCACCTAAGTTTGCACGAACGTCGGATGTCTTCAGTGCCAATTTTGGAAATGCAGGTTGATTTGTGCAAGACACTGATGTTGAATACGTGGTGCGTAGGATCCAGACAGTCCCTTAGAATCCACCGTTATACAAAGCTATGTAGCTTTACTGCGCGCCCTGTCAGCAGGATCTCCTCTGGCATGATGCTGATGGGTTTGCACCACAGCAAAGACGTGATAGCAGCTGATAGCTTAGGTTCCCTCGTAAGCCATGCCTCAGCGACAGCAACGATGAAAATCGGAGCAACCACCACCACCACCACCACCACCACCACCACCACCACCACTACCACCACCACTACCACTACCACTACCACTACCACTACCACTACCACTACCACTACCACTACCACTACCACTACCACTACCACCACCTCCACCACCGCCACATCAAGCAGCTGCAAACTAGCAAGAACAGGAGCTAACGATCTACGTCATAGCCTGCCTCTGTGGTCCAGCCCTTCAACACTCCGGCGCCGTCTCGCAAAGATCTCGCACTTTTGTGCTTGGCAAAGTTGGTGCTTGCTGAGGGCTTTAACCGTCCCGTATACTAGTTTGGGGCCTTTGGAAGCAGGACACCCCCCCCCCTTCGTTCCAAGGCCACTGTGGGCTCTAGGGTAGGGTGCACACTCCGGAGCCGCCAAAGACGAGGTTCTACGAGGTTCTGGAAACCCCAAGTCCCAGCTCGGCTTTGGATCCTCAGATCACCGGCGCATGCGCCGCTGCCCATGGATTTCCAGCGGGCATAGGGGTGAAATCCAGAAAAGGCGCGCGCTGCTCTTCTTCAGCGTGTAAGGTGCTGCAGGAGTCAGGGCTCAGGCCTCAACTTGAATAAGTGCGCCACTTGAATTGCTGGTTGTTTTTTCTCTCTTTCTGGAGACGGTTGAAAGGTACGCCTAGTTGAAGAGGGGCTGGACCCAACCCCGAGTTGATATCTGCTGTCTTGAGCATCCTGCTCCTCCTTGCATGCCACCGCCGTTTTACAGCTTCAGCTGTTAGGGCTTCGGTTTCAGGACCGTGAGACCCTGACTGGTCTTTTGTCCCAGCCATATCGATGGATCCAGAGGCCAAGAACCCCCCCCCAAACCTGAATTCCGATGCCTCACCAGAGGGCTGGGTTGGAGCACGCGCCGTACTCGTAGTTGGGATCTTCCCTTAATTTTTGGGTTCGGATCCTTTATGAGAGCCAAAAAGGGTGGTACCCTTTGCTTCTCCCAGGTTAGTGGGGGGAGCGGCCCAGGTTTCTTTTTGGGAGGACTTCTGGTTGAGATGCGGTTTTGCGGAATGATGTGGTTTGGGTCAGCAGCTTCGCATGTTCCAGAATGCTGCTGACCTGAAAGTATAGACATCCCCTAATCCCTAAGCAAGACTGAGCTTCCAACCTTACATTGCTTTTTTTTACACTAAGTAGCCGTGTCAACAGCTGAGCCTCTGTTTCCTCTCCAGTTGCTGGCGAAGCTCTCGCAGCGCCTGCGCGCCGTGGAGGGCCACCAAGCTCAGGCCAGCCGCCTATTTGGTCACTTCCTCAAAATGTAGTCCCTTGTGTGGTCCTGTGGTCCTGATTCTAAGGCCGCCACTTAGGGCACCCAAACAAGGAGCATAATTGTAAACGCTTGCGCGTGCCGCCTTGGCAGCCGGGCCGGCCAGAGCATGGGGGGGGGCCTGTCAAAAAACTGGGTTAGTAAGAAGGAGACCGGATCCGGGTTTGCTTGTTCCAGAAGCTTGTCGGTAGCCAAAACGAATTTAGAGAACTGACCGTTTGTTCCCGGGTTTCGGGAGGGCTTGAGGTCTCTGGATGTGGACAGGCTTCCCGGGATCATGGCCTGCAGCAAAGAATCCTCTCATGAAGCATTGTGCGCAGACTTCTTTTCAGCGCGGAGTGGAAGCTGTGGAGGTCAGTCGGTGTGTGCTTTCTGGTCTCCCCTTCCGGCAACTTCTATGCTACATAGAACAAGAACTGAAGAAGCACAAGAGACCTACGACCACACACCCCATGCAAAAAGCGCTTTGCTCGCAGGCACGTGGGAATACTCCAGCTGTTCCCTGCTCCCTGGCTGAGAAAACGACTCGCTTTGTCGGGGGAGGAGCTGCGGTGTCTAGAGTGCCTTCGGAAAATAGCTTTCGGTGGCTTTAGGTGGGCTCTTGGGATGACAGCCGCCAGTTCAGGACTGTTCCCAGGTTTTTGCAGGCTTTTAGGCTTAGGGCTCCGGGCGCAACTTGGTCGTGGAGCCGACTGGATGCAGCCTGAGGCCAGCAAGGGCATCGCATGGGGCGCGTGCAGGCCACGGGCACGGGGGGAGGGGGTCTGTTTGGGCCCTCGCCGCCGGCATATGGGGGGGTGCGCCTTATTTGCTTCAGCTTTGCCAGCTCTGCCAGGTACCACACTGGGTGATTCGACCCACCGCGCCTCAGCTTAATCGCAGACATCGGACGCTTGTATTCGGGCTGGTCCGTGCTCGAAAGGCAGCCCACACAAAGGGGTCCTCCGGCTCTAGAGACCGAACACCAGAGCCCAGACGGCCAAAAGGAAAGAAAGACTGGAAACAGAACCTCAGGGGCACCGCTCCATACGGGGGTTTACGATTATCCCCAAAGAATAAGTACCCCAAGAAGGTACTATGACAGAAGTAAAAATTCGAAGACATACATCGGGCCGTTCTCTCAGGATGCGGAGGAAGCCCCGCGCTCCGGGCTGTCTGCCGGAAGCCTCAGGGTGACTTCGGCTCAGCAGTTAGGAGGCCTACATTTCAGGGGTAGTGTTCTGGGTGACTCCAAGAAGAGCTGGGATAGGCGGTTCAGATACAGAAGCACATGGCAGCTTTGTGTGGCTTCTGAGACGAAGGGCGTTTTGAAGACGGAGCTCATGTTTGTTTATGCTGGGTCTGCGGCAATGCGGGTTCGGAGCCGCACCACTCTGGTGGAAACCCCATTGACCACTGGGAATCATGGATTCGCTGAAGTCTCCCCCCGCCACCAGTCCCCCACGATCCAGGCCTAAACTTCTGAACTTGCAGCTCCCCAACCACCTCGACTCTTGAGCTGAGAACTTGACACCCAAAACTCCCCAAAACTCCAATGCATCCGATCCCCTGAGATCCGCGTGAAATCGCCGCGGCGGCCGTCGACTCGGGCCGAGCAGTGAATTGGGTCAGATGTGAGGAGCATGTCAAGGAAAACGCCAAAAACTGATGTGAATTTGGTACCTCCCAGCCAAGCAGTCGCTGAAAGCGAAGCACCCCAAATCTTGAAAAGCCCATCTCGGACTCTCTGAGGTTCTCCCGAGGTGGGGAGGGGCACAGGGAGTGCGCTGCTCTTCACGTCGATGTGCTTGGGGGCTTTAAGGCTTTGAAGGCACCTTTGGAGTGGTTACCCTTCTGCCCGAGGCTCGGGGAGAGCGTAAGGAATCGCAATGTTTTTGCAACCATGAGGATGCTGTTTAGATTCTGGAAGGAGGAGCTCAGGGTCCAGGCTTACCGAATGACTCCTTATAAGCCAGGTGCCGGTCCACAATGACAGGTCAGCTCACGTCCTTCATCTTAGAGTAACATACCCGTTCGAATCAGACAGACCCCTGCGGTACATACCCTAAACCCCAGTTGGTCAAGATTGCCTTGGCCAGGAGTAAGCTCTTCTTCTTCCACGCACGCGGAACCTCAGTCTCTGGCACCACCCTCAGGGAAAGGCAGCCTGTTCGATTCCTATCCCATTTGACTTGTTCAAGGCAAGCAAGCTAAGATCTCGACATGCAGGGGTGTAGGTTTGACAGGTTGTCGTGGAAACAAGTGTCAAGGGCTTCCTCGTCTATGCCAAATGAACGATTCTGGGGATTGAAGCTGCTTGGCAACATATTCTTGGCAACATATTCTTGGCCTGACGTGGCTTGGGTGTTCAGCTCCGGGTTTCGGCTGCGCGGCCTTCGGGCTCCACAAGCTCAAGCGTCTTTCCTTGCCTTCTTTCAGGGGAAGGGCAGTACGACGGTACCCATTGCAGCTATAGAGTATTGACTATCACTGGCCGTGCTGAGGCAGAGTTGCCCTCTTGCATGTCTGCCATTGCCTCAAGACTGGGCTTAGGAAGTGACTGTGGGTTTTTTCTTTTGTTGGGGGGGGAGGGGGGGGTTAGTTGTGGGGCATTTTTGTACAGTGGTTCTATCAGTTCACAGCCCTGCAAACGCGGCAGGTTCTCCAACCTGGGGGGGGAAGGGAGGAGCGGGTCTCTAACTTTCCTCCTGCGCTGAAGCACCCTGCATACAGTATGCACTGTGGGAGCCATTGAAACGCAGACCGACCAGCAAAATGCGAGTCATCGGCAAAATTTGATTTCAGCACTTCGGCACGAATTAGTGGCAAGACAACCATGTAACTTACCATCAGCCCCCCAAAACCCTAAGCCCCTGAAAACCCTTACCCCGCCCTACCAATCTAAGACCACCTTCTCTTTAGAGCATCGCTCTGAAACCCCCTTCTGCGCCAGGCTGAGGCTCGACTTCGACGAGAGCTCGCACGGTTGGAACAGGCGCAGAAAGGGTTTAGAGGAGTTGGAGTTCAGTGGAGTTCAGGGCTTCCGGGGGTTTCGGGGTTTCAGGCGGGCTTTGTGAAACAGCACTGAGCGGCTCGGGGAGCCCCGATTCCACGTCTCCTCAAACCTGCGACCCTGAACCCTACATGCCCCGACGCCCTGACACCTCCCCTCTTCTGAGTCTCCCTGCAGGAGAGGGATTTGGCTCTTGAAGCTGCCGCGTCCGCGGAGGCTTCGCTTTGCCACCGCCAGAAACCACTGCTCCCCTAACATTCTCACAGAATTTAATGTAGGGGGAGGGGGGGGGTTCTCCGAAATCTGGGGTGCCGGTTTGGGTCCGCCTTACATGTTTGGCGAAAGGGCGGGAGGGTGGGCGGCGGGGTGGATTCCAAAAACGATCCCTGTTCGATTCCAAAAAGAGCTGAGCTCACCGCAAAAACCGCAAAGCAACCATGCCAGATAAGATCCCACAAGCAAAGCCCCATGCAAGCTTTGTAGCCACTCACTCTAGACTCTCTAAACCCCAAAGCCCTAAACTCCCTAGACCCTGCAGCCCTCAACTCGATTTCGTGAACCATGAACCTCTACGACCCCACTGGACAAGGCATCAGCGCTCGCCTGGAACGAACATTTGAATGCCGAGGTCCCATGCGATTGCATGAGCTGAGACAGGGTTTGTAGAAGCCAGACCCACCCCCACCCACCCTACCCCCCCCAAGAAGCAAAATGAATGCAGCCCCCAATGGCATCCCGCAAAGCAAGGAGGGGGTGCAAAAGAAACTTAGGGGTTCGACCCTCATGATGTACCCCCGCCTTTTGAAGGGCTAGAATTCGGTTCCTTTGCCTTCCTGGGTTGCGTTGAGGATCGGAGCCACAGGCTTTCCGCTTCCTACTGAAAGAAAGCCCGAACTGCGGTTGCTGGGAAGGAGGAGGTTTAGCATTGCTGTGTTTTCCCTGGTTTTAGAGAAGTACGACGGTTGCCAAGCAACCTCCCAGAACTCCGACGCTCAAACCTGGACGCTTGCCATGTGGGAGGCTGCTCTGGAAGTGCCGGCGGCTTCTTTCAACAAGTAAGTTTTACAAACGGAACTTCGTCACCTTAAACCCGAATGACCAACTCCCCCCCTCCCCCCCGGTCCGAAGGCTGTCCACCTTCGCCATCTCTGCAGCTCCATGGCCGATGACCAGAATGCCGTGCGTGGCCAGGCCGGGAGGGGCGCCAGCCAGACGTCGGCTGAGTAATGCAGGAGCCGAAAAAAACAATAATCAAGACGATCCCCCTGTCGAATACTTTGTAAATACAGTACACGAAATGCCCAGATTCTAGTTCAGGAGGCCCCTACCTTGGGCTTTGCTTAATCCTTTCCTCTGTTGGGCCAGGCTTTGAAGGCCCACCTCGTCGATGGTCAGAGGGTTGAGAGTTCGGCACAGGGTCTCAGGATTTCGGGCACCTTGGGCTTTGTAAGACGAGGCAGCTGTCATCATGGACATCACTGAAGCAACTCGCAATGTGCAAGAACACGAAGCCCAGAAATGCCAGCGTCTGCTCAGACGGTCGTCAAGAGCAGACATCTACCAGCTTTCAAGGCACACCCACTGGCCACAAGGATCCCAGGCACAAGGATCCCAGGCCAATAGGGCAATGGGAGAAGGTTGTTAGGCAAGCTAGGTCCACAATCCGCTAGGACACGAAGAAGCCAGCAAGCAGGTGTCTGTTCTCCGCGAGCGCGCTCATTCAGATCACGGCCCCGGCCCTAGCATCCAGAGCGTCGGCTTCAGGGTATGGGAAGCAGGCAGCATTAATGGGTTTATTGGGCTTACTAGTTCTTAATTGAATAGGGTTTGTTGGGTATCGGGAGCCAGTAAAAAGTGCCAAGACTCTCGGCTCTAACTGCTACTAGCTGCTTGGCCTAGCTACCTGGTCAACTTGGTTAAGCTGATTCTTGAGGCTGGCTTGAGGCTGGCCGGGGGCCTCCATTCGGGTTTAGTTTCCAAAGGCTTGAAACACGGTGAAGCGTAAGGATGCAGGATGTTACATCACCATCCACAACAACCTCATCCAAGTGCGACATCCGAGTCCCTGGATCTTTAGAGTGCTCTAAGCTGCTCAACGAACAGAGCCGACCCGAATCAGCAAACTCAGCTATCTGCCGCCTTTGGCGTCCCCGTGTTGGGACTTGCTGCCCTTGCCACACAATAAAGCCGCCGCTCAACTCATGATGTAGCACGACCAGAATGCCCAGCGGTACCCTTGTGACCTTTCTAGGGGAGCCTTGAAAAACCACACACCTCGTCGATGCCTCGGTCGCCGGGCAACCCAAATTCGAGGATCTTTAGGAAGGTGGAAGTCTGCTGAGGAAGCGAGGCTGCCGACCCTCAGGAAGAGGCACCGGAGCCCTGTAGAGACCGGCCCAAACTCGGAGTTGCAGAGCTTCGGCGTCTTTGAGTTTGGATTCTTCCTTGGTTAAGCCAGGGGATTTTCCCTAGACCCTATACCCTGAAACCCAACAGAACCTAAACCCACCCTAAACCCTAACTGCTGACGACAAGAAGGGGATGCACCTCATGTTCGAAGCTTGGGGTCAAGGAGACACGCGCCGCTGAAAGCCCGGAGCAACGCCATATAGGGGCCCGGTTAGTTCGAACTCTGTAGGGTTTGGGGCTTAGGAAAGTTAGGGGGTATGGCTCTATGTAAATATCTACTTGTATCGTCCACACGCCTTGCGCCCTTGGCACCGTCTTCAAGGCCCACACCAAGTCCCCAAACCTCGAGAATGCTCAAGACGGGCCCAAGAGCGACCCCAGCACCAAGACCTGACGCCCATCCTCCCCGCTGCAGCCCTTCAGAGTTTTCAGAGTCCCCACAGAGTTCCCCACGTTTGCTCCTTCCGCGCGACAGCTTTCAATCCTCCACGGAGACGTCACCGACCTCACAGCCGGGGACTGAGCTCGCCATTGCTTCTGCTTTTCCGTCGGTGCGGCTTAAACACCGAAGGGAGTTAAGAGTTAAGAGGTGCGCGCAGCAGCAAGGCGGCTGAAGCGGCAAAGGGCATGGGTTGAAATGTAGGCGCCGTGCGCGGGCTCCGAGATCGAGGTCGAAGCTCTAGAAAAAGTTGCCGTAGGCTCTCATGACAGCACCGCGGCATCCCTTCGAGTTCGCCTGTTCGGACTTTGTTCGGACTGGGAAGTCGCGACCGGCACGCTGCAAAAGGGCGTTGCCCGTTGACAGCGGCTTACACCGTTACACACCTGGAAGCCGGGTGAAGAAGACATGGGGTAGCCTGCCAAAAGCATATGCGGGACAGAGGTGAGGCGAGGGGCGCAACCCAAAGCCTTGGCTAGAGAGCGCTGTCCAGGAGGTGGAGAACTCCCCCAATCCAAATGGAGACCGTGCATCACTGAACCAGTGTGACATCCTCACGGGCCTTCATCAGCCAACCCTGAATCCGAAGCCTCGACTCTGAATCCCCGAGCCCCAGGAACAACTTTCGGAGCTCCGCGCCCAGCGCACGTCGCTGCAGGCGGGGGGGAGGAGGGGGGAAGGGGGTAAGGAGGGGGCTTCAAGATGGTCAGGGTTTTTGTTTTTTTCCTGGGGGGTTTGAGCTGACGGGCCCGAACAAGCTGCTCGAGGTCTTTCGGTTTTTGTGCGGAGACTTGTGAAGGGTGCAGAGGGCTCGGTGCTGGGATGGAGCTTCTCACCACGGTCAGCCGTAGCAACAGAAAAAGGACTTCGCATGATTCTGGACTTCACTTAACACCCGGAAGGAGCCAACCAAAACAGGGGCAGCTGCAAACATCAGACTAATGTAGACGCGCCGTCAGATAGTGAAGCCCGAAGAAGCAGCATAAGATGCAGTGAATATCACGTAAGCCCGCCCGCTTGGCAGGCCAGCGTGAGCACCCTTCGCCAAGAGCTGAGCGCGCAGCTTGCCGAGGACAGCCCTGAACACCTTGATAAATCCGAGACAAGCTCGCCAAACACGGCTGAGGCTACTTAGCGAGCACAACTGCTTAAGTGAGTCAGTGTGCCCATTCCAGCTGCTGCATTTCCAGTCTTCCTGACCAAGGCAAGCGCACCGCCTCAAATTACCGCAGTACTCGAAAGAGCCTTCGCCCCGAGAGGGCCAAACTGAAGAGCTCTGAAGAGAGCTTTGGAGAGTACACGGAAGAAGCCGCAAAAGCTCAGGTTTGTCCCCCCCCCGATCCCCTCTCTGAAATCTCGCAGAGGAAGCTGAACTGCGCCGTTTGCTTGACGAGGCCCTGAACCGAAGCAGTTGTTTTGGGTGTCCTCTGCGCAACTAGAGGGCACATGCAAAAAAGTGGGGCATGAGAAGACATGCTGAGGGGTTGTTTTCGCCGGGGACTCGGGAATTTTTGAGGCATACTTCGGACCTTTAACCATGTGAGTCTGGCAACCTGGTCGGTTCGTAGCCTCACGTTGCCCACCCGTTGCCCACGTCAGCACCTGAGTCCCGAAACCCCCTTAAAGGCACACGCAGCCCTGCAAGACTCTCCGGACCTCACGCCCATGTACTAGACTTTTCTGGCGCCTGAAACGACCAGAAGAATGAGGAAACCGTGTTGATTACCATATCTCTGTAACTCAAGCATCATGTTGTGACAACTTAAGTTTGGGTCTCATGCGAGAGAGACGCGCAACAGCCACAAGGCCAATGGCTGCAACCAGCCTTCCTCCAGCTCGTCCAGCTCCTCAAGCTCACAATGCTCCAAGCCAAGCTCCAGTGCTTCTATGGCTTCGGGGAGCCTAAAAAAACCTTGGAGGTTTGGGCTGGAGGATTTAGATTGCGACTCTCGGGTTCGAGGGGCTGACTTTCTTGCGGCTCTTATGTTTCGACCGATGGTCCGGTCGGTCACCCAGGGACCGTCCAGCGGTGTCGGGTTCGAGGCTACCTGGTGTGTAAAGCGTCCTGGTTCGTGCTTGCCGCCGGCTCGAAGCAGCCCACGCCCAAAGCCCGACCAAACTTACCACAAACTCAGTTCGCGCGGAAGGTGACGTGTACACTGCTTTACTAGACGGCAAGTGAATGCCGTTGCCAGTCCCAGATTCAGGCACAGGGATTGGAGAGAAGGGTACAGGATGCCGCAGTCCTGCACGCAAAGACATGCAAGAGCATGCGAATGCGCGCGCAAAAGTCACGTAGGCTTAGCACAATCGACCCGAGAACCATGCCAAATCTGAAACCTGAAGTGCAAACCCTTCCCCTGCCAGCAGACTTCCTTCGAGGCACGCTCCTCCCGCCGCGCCCGCCGAAGCTAACACCCCCTGTGGCAGGCGCCGGGTTTCGGGAGGAGGGGGAGGGGAGGGGTTCTCCAGCACGGCTACTGGCAACCTTGAAACCCAATTTTGAGTGTTGGAGAGGCGGGGCTTGACTTGGGGTCTCTTCTATAATGTATTGTTTATGGTTTAGGGCCTGTTTAGGGTACCAGTACTAAAAAAAGGCCTACCAAGTAGTTTACTAGATCCACCCCATTACGATGGCATGCGGATCTTGATGTTTGGTTGAAGATTGGACTGCGGTTGAGGAACTTAAGCCAAGTTACAAGAACAAGGAAGCCGTGCGAAATGTATACTGTGTATGTATGTTATTTCTTTATGTTTAGCATTTGGTTTTTCATAAGGTAGCAAAGACATATATGTATGTCTGTCTGTATGTATGTATGCAGATATAGATGCAAATATGTATGTACTGTGTTTGAGTTTCTTCGCAGCACCCTCAGGTTAGGGCCCCGACAGGAGGCCTTGCAAGACATAGAGGTTCGGTCCAGAGGTGGGTACCAGTTTGGACATGAAGGTGGTAAATCTCTCACTATTTTCATGGGTTACCCTACTACCCCTTTGTACTCCCCTAGGTTTTCCCCATACTTCAGGCTACTTACGGATGATTAAGCCTAAGTTAGGTTATTAAAGGCGGGCAGAAAAGGAGGGGAAGAAGGGGAACCCATGATATTCTCTTAAGTATGGAACCCTGGCTAAATAGTTTTGGGGACTATAGCGGGAGAAGCAACGCTGTTGTATAATTCCATGCTCCGCAGAGGCTCCGCGCCCAGAAGCTGCGCAACTTCGACACCATTGAGTCCCCGAATGTTGCCCCAAGCAAGTCCTGTGCACAGAAGGAGTCGGCCTGGAAAGGGTGGGGGGGGGGGGGGGGGGGGGGGGCCGGGGCACTGCTCACTAGTTAGGGGTAAATGGCACTGAGACTGGAGAGAGTGGAGAGATTTCTGTGCTCACATCGTGTTTGGGGGCCTCGTGACTTGATGGGAAGGTGTTTGGGGGGGCATTAAGCATTAAAGCCCTCCCCACCCTAAGAACGCGGCAGGAACCCTGGCCAGCAGTGACCTTTAGGCCTCGCTGAGCAGGAGTGAGATGGAAGCCCATGAAGAGGAAGAGTACGCACGAACCTCGGTGCAGCCTGGCAAAATGCCGGGGAGTGGGGGGGGATGCCCGCATCGGGCAAGCATGCCTTGGGCAGAGGCTGCGAGTTTCTGAATTGGGTTGATTTTCCACTGGACACAAGCAAGATCCTCCAAACAGGACATCGAGTTTGCCTACGACATGGGCCTCGAGATGTCCACACGGATGTCCGTGCCGCGTCGGGCCCCCCGGCTAGGGGGCACTCTTCGTTGCGAGTCCACACGGTCCACAGTCGACCGCAAGCAGAGACCATCTGACAAAGAGGACATCCATATTTGCTTACTTACAACCAGGTGTCACGGCCTGGTCTTGTTGAGTGGCATATCAATCAACGGATCAACATATGGACATATGGGAAGGGGGCAGAGCTGAGCTCGCAGCCTGTTCCCAAATTGGATGACTGCTGAGTTTTTTGAGTCGCTTATTCCAAAACGGTATCCATGAAGACGTGATCTCGACGAAGTCTTAAGAAGCCTTCTCTTCCCGACTTCTCCACTGACAATCGGGGTCCTGAAGCCCCAAGACTGAGGCCCCCTTCCCGGCCCAGAGCGCTTCAACAACCCTCGGCAGTCGCTGCCAAGAAGAGAGTCGACTCTCAAAGCGCTCCAAGGTGTAATGAAGCTGGCCAAGGCCGCCTCAAGGCTTCAGCCCGTCGAGGCCCGCAAGTGAGATTCGGGATTGGCAGCAGTTTTTTGGAGTTTGGGTGCCTTAGGTTCTTTTCAGGGTTGGCCCTATCGAGACCCAGGCTCTGCGGCGTAGAGATGGCTTGGGGCTGGAGTCGCTCCAGGCTTCTGTGGGGTATTTGTAGATGTGAGATTATGTGAGAATGTGTCCTGTCATGCTGGCGCGGCTGTGGCGCTGACATGCCGTGTTGGTGCAACTGTCCGGAAGCAGCATTGTTTCTTCGGCTCTCGTTGCCGGCACGTCCTTATCCCACATCGGAATCCTTGGCTTCGTTGTGGGCTCCATCTTGGCAGGGCTTGAAAGGTTGAAGACTGTGAGGGTTTGCAATGCACTTCGAAGCCGAAGGACCAGGATGAGACGGAGGAGGAGGCTCCCCAGCAGGCCTCTCTGGGCTTTGTCGCATGCTGAAGGTTGGGGGGACGTAGGGGCTTAGGGTGCCGGCGGCTGCCACTGGTGTGACGCCTCCCACTTCTTCCACTTGGCAGGGTGGTCAATGGGGCGGGCTTCTGGCTTTCACACAAGAAGCTCAAAATCTTCAGTTATCGTCATGCAAACATCACAGGAACCCCACCCTCCACACTCAAGCCATGTTCGGGGAGCCGGGCGCCAGGCCAAAGAGGAGACCCGGCCAGAAGCTCCCCAGCAGGAGGCGCTCTGTGAATTGGTCTTGAAACCTCAAGTGCTGGTTAGACGACCACGCATCACCCCATTCGGGCTAGCCCGACTCCCAAAGTGCGGTGAGCCCCAGTTCTTAGCTCTGCTGGCAAGTTTGGTTTTCCAGCCGGTGCCATGGGCATGACCTTTTTGTCGGTTTTTCGGCGTCGCAGAGCGTCCGTCCATCTTCAAGCTGACGTCGCCAGGCTCCTTCCACAAAGCCGGGCGAAGTGGAAGTGGACCGCAGGGCTGGGGTTGTCCGGTTGTCCAAAGCCCGAGCCCGCGCACAGCAAAACCCCACTTCCGGTGCGGCTCTGTGGGTCCTAGTGGCCTCCAGGACTGGTCCCTGTACGAGGAGCCCCTCAAGGAACTGGCCAAGGCGGAGCCTGCTGCATTTGCGTGCGACTTGCTCTGTGTGTCCGCCTTGAGGTTTACAAAGAGATCTACGGCATCGTCGGCCACCCAGCACTCTGCGACAGCACGGGAACTTCCGGGAACTCGCACCCTCCAAAGGTCCTCAACCCCTACAGCGACATCCCCCAAGCTCGTAGGGCCTCGGGATCTCGAGTTCGCTTCGCACAGGACCCCTCCGAGTCCACCATGCACCTGGAAGACGACCCCAGGGACCGCACACGGTTTTGGGTTGGAGCTTCAAGTCCCCCATCCCAAAGCCTAGCGAAGCACTTCCCTCGGCACGCGAAGCAGGACGAGTGGGCTCGTCCACGTCGCACCCCCGGGTTTCGGGGCAGATCTGGCAAAGTTGGGGAGTCGATGCCTTCAGTTCTTCGACTTATGGGCGGGTTGCAATTCTTAGGCAGGGCCCTGTGCACCATGACTTTGTCCTCCTTGCCAGCCTCATGAGCCCCCGCTCTGCAACCACCTCCCCAGGCAAGCAGCCGGCGACACAGGCCGGCGGGCCGGCGGGCGTCGTCCCGTGCGTTAAGGGTTTGGGGGTGCAGTCTGGCTCAGGGGTGCACTGGTAGGCTGGTAGGAGCTGCGTGGTCAATTGACTTGATTCGAGATGTCTGTCTTTTTCAGGGAGCGAAGTCAAACATGCTCAAAGATATCCGGTGGGACTGTGTAGATTGCCGGTAGTGATTTTGTATGACTGGGTCTGACATGGTATGTGCTCTTCAACCGAGCTCTAGAGCTGGTTTAAGGATTTTTTCTGCAAGGCTCAAGAGGAGACCCGGGCGGAGGCTCCCAAGCCGGAGGCTCCGCGGATCTCTGCTGTGCATTTGAGGTATTGGCTTGCCGCGCAGGTTTGGGATTGGGAGACGGACTTCAGATGTCAGTTTCGCCATATACTGTCACGAGCTTGCAAATTAGGAGCTATCAGTAATCAGCCTGGTCCTGGTGGTGGCATTGCCGCTGAACAGATTCTAAATCATCAGGGGCGCGAGACGATGGCTTTGGGCTCTTGGCGTTGCTCGTTCAACACCTTTGCCGTGCTTTCAAGCTTCAGTCAGCGTCATGCCTGCCGCCAGGCTAACGAGTCCCAGCCAGAGGCTCCCCAGCAGGAGGCACTGCAGATCTCTGTGATTTCGGACATCAGCTGCAGGATCTGGAATCGGTGCAACCCTCCTCTTGCACCGGGGTAGCACTGAATCCAAGTTGGTAGGGGAGCCGGGCGCCAGGCCAAAGAGGAGACCCGGCCAGAAGCTCCCCAGCAGGAGGCGCTCTGTGAATTGGTCTTGAAACCTCAAGTGCTGGTTAGACGACCACGCATCACCCCATTCGGGCTAGCCCGACTCCCAAAGTGCGGTGAGCCCCAGTTCTTAGCTCTGCTGGCAAGTTTCGTTTTCCAGCCGGTGCCATGGGCATGACCTTTTTGTCGGT
Source organism: Symbiodinium natans (assembly GCA_905221605.1). NCBI lineage: Eukaryota > Dinophyceae > Suessiales > Symbiodiniaceae > Symbiodinium > Symbiodinium natans. The sequence continues at coordinate 86,989 of CAJNDS010002173.1, read as the reverse complement.
TTTTCGGCGTCGCAGAGCGTCCGTCCATCTTCAAGCTGACGTCGCCAGGCTCCTTCCACAAAGCCGGGCGAAGTGGAAGTGGACCGCAGGGCTGGGGTTGTCCGGTTGTCCAAAGCCCGAGCCCGCGCACAGCAAAACCCCACTTCCGGTGCGGCTCTGTGGGTCCTAGTGGCCTCCAGGACTGGTCCCTGTACGAGGAGCCCCTCAAGGAACTGGCCAAGGCGGAGCCTGCTGCATTTGCGTGCGACTTGCTCTGTGTGTCCGCCTTGAGGTTTACAAAGAGATCTACGGCATCGTCGGCCACCCAGCACTCTGCGACAGCACGGGAACTTCCGGGAACTCGCACCCTCCAAAGGTCCTCAACCCCTACAGCGACATCCCCCAAGCTCGTAGGGCCTCGGGATCTCGAGTTCGCTTCGCACAGGACCCCTCCGAGTCCACCATGCACCTGGAAGACGACCCCAGGGACCGCACACGGTTTTGGGTTGGAGCTTCAAGTCCCCCATCCCAAAGCCTAGCGAAGCACTTCCCTCGGCACGCGAAGCAGGACGAGTGGGCTCGTCCACGTCGCACCCCCGGGTTTCGGGGCAGATCTGGCAAAGTTGGGGAGTCGATGCCTTCAGTTCTTCGACTTATGGGCGGGTTGCAATTCTTAGGCAGGGCCCTGTGCACCATGACTTTGTCCTCCTTGCCAGCCTCATGAGCCCCCGCTCTGCAACCACCTCCCCAGGCAAGCAGCCGGCGACACAGGCCGGCGGGCCGGCGGGCGTCGTCCCGTGCGTTAAGGGTTTGGGGGTGCAGTCTGGCTCAGGGGTGCACTGGTAGGCTGGTAGGAGCTGCGTGGTCAATTGACTTGATTCGAGATGTCTGTCTTTTTCAGGGAGCGAAGTCAAACATGCTCAAAGATATCCGGTGGGACTGTGTAGATTGCCGGTAGTGATTTTGTATGACTGGGTCTGACATGGTATGTGCTCTTCAACCGAGCTCTAGAGCTGGTTTAAGGTTTTTTTCTGCAAGGCTCAAGAGGAGACCCGGGCGGAGGCTCCCAAGCCGGAGGCTCCGCAGATCTCTGCTGTGCATTTGAGGTATTGGCTTGCCGCGCAGGTTTGGGATTGGGAGACGGACTTCAGATGTCAGTTTCGCCATATACTGTCACGAGCTTGCAAATTAGGAGCTATCAGTGATCAGCCTGGTCCTGGTGGTGGCATTGCCGCTGAACAGATTCTAAATCATCAGGGGCGCGAGACGATGGCTTTGGGCTTTTGGCTTTGCTCGTTCAACACCTTTGCCGTGCTTTCAAGCTTCAGTCAGCGTCATGCCTGCCGCCAGGCTAACGACGAGTCCCAGCCAGAGGCTCCCCAGCAGGAGGCACTGCAGATCTCTGTGATTTCGGACATCAGCTGCAGGATCTGGAATCGGTGCAACCCTCCTCTTGCACCGGGGTAGCACTGAATCCAAGTTGGTAGGGGAGCCGGGCGCCAGGCCAAAGAGGAGACCCGGCCAGAAGCTCCCCAGCAGGAGGCGCTCTGTGAATTGGTCTTGAAACCTCAAGTGCTGGTTAGACGACCACGCATCACCCCATTCGGGCTAGCCCGACTCCCAAAGTGCGGTGAGCCCCAGTTCTTAGCTCTGCTGGCAAGTTTCGTTTTCCAGCCGGTGCCATGGGCATGACCTTTTTGTCGGTTTTTCGGCGTCGCAGAGCGTCCGTCCATCTTCAAGCTGACGTCGCCAGGCTCCTTCCACAAAGCCGGGCGAAGTGGAAGTGGACCGCAGGGCTGGGGTTGTCCGGTTGTCCAAAGCCCGAGCCCGCGCACAGCAAAACCCCACTTCCGGTGCGGCTCTGTGGGTCCTAGTGGCCTCCAGGACTGGTCCCTGTACGAGGAGCCCCTCAAGGAACTGGCCAAGGCGGAGCCTGCTGCATTTGCGTGCGACTTGCTCTGTGTGTCCGCCTTGAGGTTTACAAAGAGATCTACGGCATCGTCGGCCACCCAGCACTCTGCGACAGCACGGGAACTTCCGGGAACTCGCACCCTCCAAAGGTCCTCAACCCCTACAGCGACATCCCCCAAGCTCGTAGGGCCTCGGGATCTCGAGTTCGCTTCGCACAGGACCCCTCCGAGTCCACCATGCACCTGGAAGACGACCCCAGGGCCGGGTCCTCGGTGTAAGTAAAGGTGTGTAAAGAGGTTTGCGCTACTCACCGTCCTGCCCATGCTGAACAGGATGAGTGGGCTCGTCCCTCAAGCCGCGCCCTTGGTTCTGGCTTCTGGGGGGGGTGGCAGGCCAGCTTCGGGGCGGTTGGAGTGCTGGGGGTGGGGGTCGGGGGCTGAGAAGCGACATTTGTCCCGGGTCTCCTGCCTTAGCATCAAGAGTCGCAGATTTCTATCAGGTTCTTTTGAGTTGCAAGTTGGAGCTTTATGTAGAGCTATTTGGGCCCTGAGTTCCAGACAATCAGTGTGCGCGTCGCATCTTTCTGCCGTCACAAGAACAGGTGAAAGAATCTCTTTGTTACCTACGCCGGGTTCCCAAGCCTCAAGCCAGCGTTTCTTCAACAACTCCCAGGCAAACCGTCGGCGGCGGCGAAGGCGAGAGATCGCAATCCACCTCGTGTGTGCAAAACACGAGTTCCTCAGAATCGCCCGATTCCTGTGTGGGTTTCCCTGGAGCTTCAGAGCCTCACTCAGGCTTATAGTGGGGCATCTCAGGGCCACACGCACTTCGCACCGCAAAACCTGGTACTTCTCATTCCAAGTATTCTTATGACTACTTGCTACATTGATGCTATTGTTGCGCTGATCATTCCAGGCCAAGTTTGTAGCAGAGCCGGGGGTGCCAGGCTAACGACGAGTCCCAGCCAGAGGCTCCCCAGCAGGAGGCTCCCCAGCAGCTCCGCAGATCTCTGCTGTCAAGGGCCAAGGGAATGGTCTTGGGCTGCTGGGGGCACGCAGGTGGGTGAGGATTTGGAGGGCTTGAGATGCCCGAGCTTTGGCGTGTGTTGCATGGCAGGTGACACTCCCAGGACCCTCCGTGGCTGCCGGGATCTCGGTCTGGCTGCCACGCGTGCTTCTCAGGAGCCGAGAGACCTCAGGAGTTAGGGCTTCTGAGGGTGGGGGAAGGTCAGCCCTAAAAATCTTTCAATGTTGTTTGCTTCTCTTTTTGTGGTCCAAGAGGATCTTATTCTGGAATCTTCTTTTCAGCGCTAAAAAACAAGAAAGCCCCCACCCTTGCCCCCAAACTGAGGCTGACCAGGGGATTGCTCCGCCGCCTCCCAAGCAAAGCCAAGGCCGGGCCTGCAGAAAATCCGTTCAGCGTGGTTTAGGGCTCAGAGGCTCAGAGATGCTCAGAGTATAGAGAGCTTAGGGAATACAGGGAGTTTGGAGTTCAGGGAGTTTAGGGAGTTTAGTGAGTTTAGGGGAATAATCAGACTGGGGGGTGGGGGGTCGGGGGTAGAGGGTAGGGGGTAGGGGGTAGGACACTTTTCCCTTGTTGGGTTGAAAAGGGATGATAATTCGTACATCTTCTCAGAGCTTTGAAAAAGGACCAACATACGAGTCATTGGGAGCTAAGGAACTCTTGTGGGGGGGGGGGGGGGGGGGGGGTTCGGGGCTTTCTGCCCGAGGGCGCCCCTTGAAAGCCACAGAATTTGCCCACAGCTCTTGAGTTTAAGCTGTTTCGTTTCCACCGACTTTTCTGGACATGTTCGACCTGTTCTGGTAAGGCTTGACTGCGAGCCTTCTGAGCCGTGCCGGGCACTTGATACTCACAACGCCTTTCTAGAGAGCCGTAGGTTCCTGCCGCGGCAAGTCTTCCTGAACTCCAAGCACTGTAAGACTGCAAGCCGCAAGCAAGATGCTTGGACTGTCAAGCCTGAGGCACAGGGCCTGCACATGGGCTTCTTCAGCATGAGGCAGTCCTGGACGGGTTCGCGGGGCAACGTCAGAATTCGTTTTCCCTGTCCTTGCAGATGCTCTGCCGATGTGTCGACGATTCCTCACACGATTCCCATGGGGTGAGTGTTCTCTCAGCTTCTCCGATATTCTCTGGGTATCGGGTCGCTTGTTGGCTCATGGAAGTTTGCTTGCGAAGATACCTGTGAGGCGCGCAACAGCGGGGCAGCGAGCGTGCTTCGTAACACTCCCGACCTGGCTTCCTGGTCAACGTGCTACAAACTCCAACACCAAGAGACAATCTGCAATCAAACTCCTCATCACACGAACCTGAAATCCCAAGAGGTGCACGAAAAGCTCATGCAGCATTTGGGCCCTCGAACCTGCCTTGTCCATGACCTTTGAGGCGTACCCCTGGAACCCATGTGTCAGGTGAAGCAGCGCTTCGACAGCTCCATCCTGAGGTGCGGCACATACGGGAGTTGCGCCTACGCAAGAAACCCGACACGACTTCACTTCCAGAGTATTCCTTGTACAACCTTGTACATCATCAACAGTACTTCGTACTGTATGTAGGGTTTTGGTGAGAGCGGGGGGGGGGGGGGGGGGGGTGGGTGTGTTCAGAGGCTCCAAATGTAGGGCGTTTCTTAATCCCTGAACCCTAAACTTTGACCTAGGGATTGAGGCCAGCTCGCTTAAACGGTCAGTTTCCTCTACTATAAAGGTTCACCTCAACAGTTGGCGGTCGCGTGATGTCTCGTGGCTGTTCTAAAGAGGTGATAGGGTTTTGGTCTTCTTCTTGGGGAGTTGTCTTTTCGTTTCACCAGGCTTTCTGTCTCACTGTCTGCCGAGTCTGCCGAGCTCTGGAGCAGACTGCCACATGTCACATGTACGTTTAACGCTCAGTTTGCTTTGGCATCGCGAAAAAGGCCTGAGTAGTTCAAGACACCAGCTACCCTGGGCCGCGTCAGCTCAACCCAACCCGCCAAACTGCTCTACAGTTTTCAAGCAGAGGCTGAATTGCTTGAGAGGAAACTGGTAAGCCTCACTATATACACGTCAGTTCAGCAGCTTCTGCAGTCACGAAATTCGGGCTATGCCGAACTTTCCCAGGGTTGAGGGTTTGTTAGGCTTCGTTCTCTGAGCTTGTCTGTGCATCTACGTGTCGCGAAGGAGCAACCCTAACTAAGCCCGAAGCCGATACAATCGGCGAAGTTGCACATCCCGTGGACCGCGAGCTCAAGCTAAGCTTTCAAGGCTCACACGAGGCGTACCTGTAACTTCCCAGGACTTGAAACCACGAATGCTAAGCCACCGGTCACGAAAAGCCCCACAGCGCCAGTTGAACTCTTCGATGAAGTGTTAATTGCAAGCCGTCGCACTTCTTACAAAATCCTTGAAGCCCTGCCGAAGAACTTGACAAATCTATTTTGATACCACAACAGCAACGACGCTCGGCGCACCCCCCTCAACCAACCCCAACCACAAGTATCTCAGAAGCAGAAGTTTGTTCTCTGAAGCCTAACCCCTCCCACCCCCCACCACCCCCGCTCCCACACTCACCCCCCCCACCCCCCCACCCACAAAAAGCGCAAACGAAGAAGCTTCGCACGACCATGGCCTGCGGCCCTCCTCGGCCCCCGTCGGCACCGCGCGGCGTCGCGCGGCCGCGGCCGCCACTGCAGCGAGGAGTTGTTTTGGGGCTCTTGGGTGTTAAAATGTAGGTTTGAGAGGGAGCGGCTGCCACCCCATGGTGTCCCCTCCCACATCCTTTTTTTTGGATCCCTGCCCCCCGTGTGGTTGAAATTTAGGGTTTTTAGGGTTTTTAGGGTTTAGGGTTTAGGCTCGTGGTGCCGTGGTCCGTTGGGGTTGGGGTTAAAGGTTTACAGACCGGCCACCCGTGCTACCTTGTAAAGGGGGCATACCACGGGGGCGGGGGTGGCGGGGGCAGGGGGAAGGGGAAGGGAGGGGCGGACGTGTGTCCAGCCTCAAAACCTCCCCACTCAGAAACTCTCGTTGGTTTGACTCTCCACCCTCCACCCCTCCAACCCACCTCCACTCACCTGGCTGGAGGGGCGGAGGTGGAGGGGTAGGGGAGGGGAGGGTGGAGGTGCGGGGGGCTGGGGAGGGGTTGTGGAGGGGTGTTCCGCTTGTTTAAAATGGGCTTGGCGGCCCGCTCGCAACCCCAACGGAGGTAGTATAAAATATCTGTTTAGATATTATTGAAAAATCTGCATGTTTAAACAGCGTCACCGTACAATGTATAGATACAAGCATGTGCACCTGTGAGTGGTGCGTCATTCCAAGAACCATCCCTCAAAAGGAACACCCAGATACTTCAAGGTCTGATGCAATTAAGGGTTTTTTTCGCTTCGGGCTTGGAGGGCCCCGGCAGAGCTTTCGGCGGGAGTCCGGGGAGCCATGTTAGGCAAGAGGGTTGAGGGTTCAACGGGCTTGGACGTTCAGGGCCCCCATCGTGGCAGGCTGAAAAGTTGGGGGCGTTGAAGGCTTTCGGCTTCTCCCGGGCAAGTTGGGGAAGGGGCCACTACTGAAGTGCGGGTTGTTTTGAGGGTTCCCACATCGGTAGCTTTTGTCATAGACCCCTTTGCGTCGGCCGTGAGGCTCCCGGCGTTGGCGATGGGGCAGAGGTTGAAGACGAAGGTGATATTAGAAGTGCCAAGGTCGCTAGAACGACCGGAGATGAAGGGAGTGACGTGCAAAAAAGTGGAGAGGGAACCCTAGACTAGAACAACCAACCCCTGAAGCCCAGTCAAAGCCCCAAAGGCCCCACCTGAGCCCCACAGGACTTTACTCGCGCTCCCCAAGTGGCTCGGAAGCCCAGACGCCGGAGCTCGAGACGCCCCGAGCCAGGCTGGGACCGGTTGCGTCGAAAAGGCATCTTAGGGGAGTAAGGGTTGAGGGTGAGGGGCTTGGGTCTTCAAGGATTCATGGATGCTCCTCGGACTCCTCCCCCTAATGTAGGGGACTGGTCACAGACCCCTGAGCTTGTAATTTAGGGCCCTAAGCAGGGCGTGTACTTGGGACTTAGAACCTTCGTGGTGCATCTAGCACAGTTCCAACCTTCAAGTGATCAAAACAGCTACCATTCTTATGAGGGGAGCTGAAGCCTTGAAGTGTCAATGCCCAAAGCTGAGAACGGCAGCAACGGCAAATCGCAAAAAGTAACCCTCTGAGCCCTCCTTCAACCCCCACACCCCGCCTTTCACAGCTCGGGCCCCGTAAACCTTAAGCCCCCGAGCGCCTTCCCTCAACCTTGGCGCTTCTTTGGGGCTCGAAAAGCACCGAAGCCCTCTACTGGGTTGCCTTTCAGGAGAAACCACATGAGAGAAACGCTAGATCCGTCTATGGAGAAGCAGTTCGAGCCTCCTCGGTTGGCTCACAGGCCCGAGCTCGAGCCCTTGGCAAGGGAGGCACAGCGGGAGCCGGAGAGGCGACCTGCAGGGGATTCTTTGGAGCATGTTGAAGGGTTCTTGAGGGTGTATAGAGCGTATAGGGGGAGGCTGTTGGCCCTTGTGTGAATCTTGAGGGCGGTCGCGGTGGTGGGTGGTGGTTGAGATGCTCGGGCTTTCAGCACCAAGACTGAAACCCTGGAAAGCCCCAAAAAGCTCAAAAGCCTCGAACTCCCGTCGCTGGGGAACAGGCCCCGGACACACTGTGGCGCCGTGAAGCGCGAGAGCTATGACGAAGAGGCCTTGGAGCTTCTCATGCCCTCAGGACTTGTGGGGGGCACCTTTGGTCAGCAAGTTGTAGCAGTGTCATCATGAGCAGAGTGGGTCGCATTAAGCTCATGCTTCTTGGGTGAGCGCCTCACTTTCGTCTTGCATCTCCATGCCAGGTGGACATGGATGCCACAATCCCGGAGACCAGGACGGGCAAAATCTCAAGCTTAGCGGTTCATGTCCTGGGGGGCCTTGAGCTCGGGTTTCCAAAGCTCGGCTTTCTGTGATCTTCACAGCGTCCCTAGCAAGCCAAAGACCCCCAAAGGAACAAGAACCACAAAAGACCTCTCTTTAAGGGGTTTGTGTGGTTTCAGCGTTACGGTGTTCACCGCCCCTCAGCAACTCCGGTGCAAACTCCAAATTGCCAAAAAAGCCACTGCCAGGCGTGAGTCCTGGGACATTCTGGGCTGCCCCAACTGCGCGAAGCTCCGGCAGCTCGACCCCTGCCAGCGTAGGAGCTTCTGCCAGATCTCCGAGCCACCATAGCAAACAGGATCTCGCAGGCGTGATGGTGCAGCTATATGTAAACCCTGCACCCCGAAGCTACGGAAGCAGCGCCGTAGCTCATGAGAATTCCTGAAGTCCATAGGTGCCCCCTTTTAAGGCGTGTATGGTTTGGGGTTTCAAGTTTGGGGCCGGAGGGCTTGACGGAGCGCAAAGCTGAGGCTAAAACTTGAGCACGCAGAGCGAGCGCGAGTGAAGGTGCGACGCTTCAATTTGCAGGGCCCGGATGGCTAAGGAGGAGTAAAGAGCAGCCCCCCTTCAACCCTTTTGCCCTAAACCTTCAAGCAAAACTTGACGTAAGCTTTGAAGCCTTGAAGCTTGTTCACGCGAAGAAGCTCCCAGGACAGTTTGATCTCAGGTTTTTTGTGTTGCCCTGTGTTACGTGTAAATCCCCCTATGCAGAAGCAGATCACCTGAAGCTGTAACTTCAAAATCCAGCCAAGCCTTGCCTTGACCCCACCCCTCACCTTTCCCCTGGCACCTTGTTCCCATCGACCGCAACATCAGCGCATCTATATCGGCCGCAACATCAGCGCAAGCTGTTCATGACTGAGAGCTTGAGCCTTATGCTTGCAAGACCTATTTAATTTTAACGCTACGCGACCCGCCTCGGCCCGGCCCAGCGCATCCGCGTGAGCATAGTGATTCCGCAGCGCCCAAGGCGCTGGACCCCAAGCAATAGGGGTTGGGTTTAGGGTTTAGGGTTCCGGGTTGATGGTTTATGGTTTGGGGTTTAGGGTTGAGGGTTAGTTAAGGGTTGAGGGCTTAGGGCTCAAAGTTCACGGGTTGGGGTTTGGGTTTTTGGGTTTAGGGTTCACGTTCAAGGGTTCTTGATCTTGAGCAAACCCCCGGGGGGGGGGCTGCTGGGACGGGCTTCAACTCCCTCTGGTCCTGGCGAACCGTCCGCTTGCAGATCCCGGTTCCTAGCGGGGGGGGGGGGGGGGGTACCCATCTGAGGCAAAAAAAGGGGTCCGACCGGTTGGGTGTTCACAACCTATACACCTTCGGCCCGAGGCCTCGGCGGATTTTCACGTGCCTTCGCGAGGTTGACAGGTCAAGAGTCATGCAGAACACCCGCTTCGTGTTGTCTGAGCCTTTCCCAAGCCCTGCAAGACCATCCCATGGACTTGAAGTTCACGGGTAGGTATAAGCAGGGTAGGTATAAGTAGGGTCAGTGTTACCTTTGTGTCATGAAGGCTGACCCTACGCTTCCCAGACCCGGCTTATAAACCTGGAGGCACAAGAGCAGCTTTGCCGGACCCAGCAGGACAACTTGAGGTGCCCCCCGGCATCCTTGGGCCCCCCAAGAGCGCTCTGGAAAACGGCCGAAGGAATTCCTTACACCGTCTTGAAAAGGCTTTGAAGGACTTGGCCAGGGTTTAGGGGCTAAGGGGGGTCTACCCTGAAGCCAAGACTTTCAGGGGCCTAGCGAAGCCCAAAAGGGGAGAGAGAGAGAGAGAGACCCCTAAACCTCAAAGCAGTAGGCCTCTTTACAGTGTGTTTTGCTGGGTGAGGTTCCCCTTTGAAACCAAGATGCCTTTAAGCCCCTTCAACGCCCTCAGCCGAGCCTTGTCTCAAGATGTTGAAATCTTGAGCTTTCCTCTGAAAGCGCATCCCAAGAAAGGAATTTGCTTGTGGTGCTTCAGCTGAAGTCAGGTTCGGATTCACAGGTTCTTCAAGGTTTCAGATGGCTTGAACTGCACCTGCAAGTGCCAGCATACCAGCACTGCAGGTTGCGCCAGGCTGTGCCAGCACAAGGCGGCTATGCAGGCGGCCTTGGAAATTTTGTGAGAATTCCGAGGCTTGTACTTGCCAGAACGTGCCGAGGGATTTTCAAAGCAGTGACTGTCATAATTTGGGCGCCAGCACGCAGGATCCGCGCTCTGCGATCCTGGCCAAGCACTGCAAGCCGATGATGAAGTGGCGAGGACGCCTTCACACCCCCCACCGCACCCCACTTGGAAATAGGCAGGAGTCGGACCATGACTTACTACAGCAGGGGTTTACACGACGAAGGAAGCCCCGAATTCTCACCACACCTTTGATAAAAAAACAATTAAAAAAGACTACTGCATGAATAAGAAGAAAAGGAAACAAAAAAAAAACCAGGATGCGAACCCCCCACACCCCCCCTTCCCTCCCACACCCCCCCAACGCCCTGCCCCCGCCCCGCCAGCCGCCACCAAGCCCCCACACAAGAAAGCGGCTGAAAGTGGAGCTCTCTGGAGGCTTGGTGGGCTCCAGGGCTTTGTGCACATCATTGCACATCCACCGCTAGCCCCAAAAGTGCGAATGAAAGCCGGGAGGAGCCTCGAGGGCTATCGCCGCGAGGCCTGGGCTCGGAGACTTGTTTGACAGAGCACACTGGGCGACTTAGGTATTCAAATTGTCAGGACTTCCGGAATGAAGAGGGAAATAGTGCGCGCGTCATTTTGAGGCGGTGCTAGACTTCGACAGTTGAAGATCCAGGAGTGGGCATGAGGTCAGAGCGATGGATTCGGCTTGCGAGCCCAATGCTACGCTTTCGCTCTCTGGCGCGAGGGCTTCCGTCGGGCTTCTTGTGCTGGTGCCTTGTTTCGAGAGAGTGAGAGAAAGAAGAAATGGTCAATCAACGTAAAGGCAAAATGGCGGAGGGGCCCAGCTTAACCGTCTAACATGACTGAAGTCTCGATGCTATGGCTTTCAACTCGTCTGTAAGGGGTAAGCGCTTCACCCGACGTTCGTGGGGCAGGTGGCGTTCCTGCAGCAGACCCTGGCTGAGAGAAGAGATAAGGAGGCTGGGCTACTCCAAGACGGTCGTTTTCTACGCAGCAACTTCTTCTTTGCCGGGAGGGGGGGGGGGGGGGCATCTTTGAAGTGAAGGTTCACTTTCCTCATCGCTATGACCCCTTTCAGCCTTTCCAGTCGTCAGAGAAGCGGCTTCGTTTTCAGTGCGAAAGCGGCTTGTGTGAATGTTCAGAGCTTCAGGAGGGCTCGGAAGCGGAGCAGGATTCATTGCTGTTGTTTTGGGATTTTGGGTTTGGCCCGGGGTTTTGGCGCTTGAACGCTGAGTCCAGTGCACCACGGGAGGAAGAGCTTCGCTCCATGCTGCGCCAGCAAAAGATCGAGGCGGGGTGCATCTGTTTGGGTTGCAGGATGGGTTTGTTTTTAGCTTGCCTTGACGCAGTTTGCGCAGTTTCCTGAACTCAGTTGTTCCCAAGAGGGTTACCAGCACAAAAAGGTCAAAGCGTTCGGGGAGCGTCCGAAAGCGCATCACACTCTACTCAAGTTCCTCACCCAACTGCCAATATCCGAACAAGCCTGTGAAGAGACTTGGGATGTTCCCCCCTGATACGAACAGTATAAGGGGGGGAACATTTCAAGAAGAGACCCTATCAGGCCGACGAACAGCGAAAAGACTTGCAAAGCCACTTGGATGAAAAGAAGGGACGCTGCTCTCCACCGGTTGCTTACTGTTGGTTAGCAGGGAATCAGGGAATTAGGGCCCTATACATACCCTTTAAGGGAATGTATAGGGTACCCCATTCCCCCATTCCCTACTCACAAACAGTAAGGTTCAGAGCGACAGAACGTGACAGGAAGCGCTGAGTCGCTGAGGTTTTCGGATGCGATGTGCAGCGGCTTGAAAACGCCCAAGTCGCGAGCCCCCAAAAGTCACCCAAGAGGTCAAGTCGCCAGCCTCCTCCTGGATCTGAGCGAGCAAGGCAGGGCTTGGGGGCGTTTGGGGGTTTGGGGTTTAGGGTATAGGGTTTAGGGTTTCGGGTTTAGGAGGAGGGGGGGTTTAGGAGGAGGGGCGTTTCTCTGAGCACATGGGCAATTCGCCCAAAATTGGCCTGGTTAACCCTCGTCGCCGACCCAGACGCCCGGATCACAAAGCCATGAAGAACGCAACATGGGCGTGGCTAGCTGGCAAAAACCCGCAGTTCAACCCCAGCTACACGAGAAGGGTGACAAAGCTAGATTGGCGTGGCTGCCGTCCTAGCTGTGACGGCTGTGTAGAATATTTACGATTGCGCAGAATCGCAGAAGACTCCCTATTTCCCGCGTGTTGGGGCCCTTACGCTGAGGACACTTTCCCTATCGGGGTAGGCCTCCTGAAGATGAGATGTAAGGATATGTAAGGTCTCTAAATCAATTCTTGTTGTGGGTGCGTCTCCCTCTTTTGGGTGAGTGTGTTGATGGTTTCTTGGGTGGGGGGGAAGCGGCAGCGAGTCATCCCAACAACTGCATGCAACATGTTCTGAAGATTCGGGCGCGCCCACGGAAAGTATGGCCTTGAAGACATTTTAGGCATGCCCACAAGGTGCCGATGTTGGGCAGAGAGGTTTACGCACACGACCAGACCCTGGCAGGTCGGAAGTGAGCCTTGAACGGCGCCGCGGCCACGCAGCTGATAAGCTGAGCGAGGGCTGTCTTGCAGCGCTGCCATCAGCAAAACGTTTACATTGCAAATTCATGAAGGAACTATAAGGGGATAAGATTCGTAATAAACTAAGATCCTGTTTTGGGCTTCTTTTGCCAGGTGCGTTCTTCTGTGTGCATGCGCCTTGAGCGTGAAATCCGGACCTTGTAGCTGTGTGAGAGCGCAATACCACTGGAAGGAGCACACCCTGCACCGGCAAGTTCATGTTTCTGCAGCTGGGCTCGATGTCAGAATCTCGCAGCCCTGAGACCACGTCGTCGCTTCCAATGGGACCGCCACACGGACCGATGAAAACCTCCCAGGATAATGTGGAACTGTGCCGGCGACATCAGTTGTGTCTCGGCGAGCAGACGCACCTGGAGGCCCTGAACAAGGGAAGCTTCGGTCACCCAGAGCTGTGCCGTAAACCCTGCCAGTTTTTCCATCTCGGCACGTGTGCAATGGGGCGCTCCTGTGGGTATTGCCACATGCCGCACACAGGACTTGCGTTGCGAAAGCAGCAAGCCCAGCTACTGTTCTGGGCCTCGCAAAGCCTCTGCCAAGCCCGAAGCAAACTCTTGCGGATGACAGCTTTTGGCGTCTTCAACTTGTAGCTCCTCAACCGTCCCCCACGAGAACTGCCCCAAGCTACCGAGAGTGAGGGAGAGAGAGATTTAAAAAAAGGAGGGATTTTTTAGGAATTGCCTGAAGTGGACTTCGAAGGGGAAATGCTTCACATGCATCTCGATCTCTTCCTTCACTTGACTCACTCCTGCAACTTTATAGGCCTAACCGATGCCCTGACAGGATCTCCTGCGACACTGGACCGAGTGGGAAGAGTGACACTTCGCAAGCTGCCCGCAGGCCAGGAAGCTACTAGCAGCCATTTCTAGCACAGGCTCCGGGAATCTGGAGTTTGGAGGGGTTTCCAAGTGTTGAGAGCTGGGTGCTGCAGGAGTAGACAAAAGCAATGGTGCCCACTGAAGGTTGGAAATGAAGCCCTGCATCTGAATACCAACCCTGCAAGGGCTTTTGGAGATTAAAGTTCCATCCCCTATGACGAGGGTCGGACTGCTCCACGCCTCTTTCCAAGCTTTTCCTGCCCTAAAGCTCGCAAGCCCTGAATCACAAATTCTTTTTTGACCCCTGAAATCCCAAACCTTTCGCTCCGCAACTGAAGTTGGCTCGCCTAAAACGCCAGTTTCAGTACAAAAGCGTTTCCCTTCCAATGGTAAGCCATCCAACAAAAAAAGAGGACCCCGCGCCGAAGCAAAAGAGTTCCTAAGCTCGGGGGGTGGGGGGGGGCCGACCAAAAAAAAGCCCCGAAAGGTCGCACGCTGGAGCTCTTCCTGCCCATCCTCTATGCGCGTGCAGCGCCTCGGCCACACCCCCCCATCCACCGAAGGGTCAGCTTTGTGGGAGCTGCTCAGTTTCTTGGCATTGGCCCGGAGTTCGGGTTCAGGATCTCGGGAAGGTTCGGAAAGTTTATGCACTCAGATCTGTTTTGACGGGCTCGGGAGTCTGGAAGGTTGAAAACATAAGGCCCCAAAGCAGCCGATTCCTGAAAAGAAAGAATTTTAGCGCCCCCCCCCCCCCCAAGTTTCCTGAAATGAACGTACAGAGAGCCCTGTCTGCTTCACTCCAGGAAGAGAGCGACTTGATGATGGAGGCTGCGCCGCTGCTTGCGATGCTGGCCCAGGCCGAGGCTGTGGTGGCAGCGGGGGGGGGTAGGTTTGAAGTTGAGGATTCATTCAGAAGTTGAGGGGGGCCTTCTTGGGTCCTTTTGAAGGCTTCCGCGTGGCAGACGGTGATGAGCAGGAGTTCCGTCCATGGCAGGTGTGTTTTCTTGTGCCCCGACTTTTGGACATGTAGACATGCCAGGCCCGCGGGGCACACAAAGCGTTTCGGTTGAAGGACGTCCTTGTGTTGAGTTGTTCAGTGCAAGAGGTCTGAAAACCGGCGGAGGCCCCAAAGCTTCAAATCCCCTGGGGGTCTCAAAAGCGATTAGCGTGTTTGGCAGTTTGGAAGCTTCGGACGCGTCTTTTCCTCGGAGGTTCGGGCAAGGCTTGGTGTTTTGAATTTTCCCTGTGCTGGAAGTTTGCAAAGCTGCTTCGCTCCAGGCACAGTCGGAAGCTACTAGTCATCCTGCTGCCAAGAAGAGCAGCGACCGGGATCCCTTCAAGGCACCGGGATGTGCACGAAAGTCCTGAAAGCGCCATCGATGTACAATGTTTCACATGTTTTCCATGGGCTTGAACCCGATAACTCCTAGAGATAACTACCAGGATAAAGTCCTTCAAAGTCCGGGCCAATAACCCTGAGCCCAAAGACCTTCTCAGTTCCCACCCGAAACATCTTAGAGCTCATTCAGAGTGCCTTGCTGGGTGAGCACTTGTCTGCGCAACGATTCCTTGGGTAGAGTTGAAGGCTATGGGGACCTGAACCTTCACTAGGCTGACTAGACTTGGCAATCTTCTGCAGAAGCTTTGAGCAAAAACATTCTCGAGGGCTGTGCAGTGTTGCTGGAAATCAGGTCCTTGTGGTATTTAGAAATCATCTTGTTTCGTCTATCGCACTCATTCAAAACACCCAAAAATGCCCTGCGCCCTAGAACAGGCCCTAAACGCTGTTCAGGAGATTCGCAAGACGCTGCGGAAGATGACCTTCAGTGAGCTTGTGGGCTTGCTTTGCCGCAATTGTGACAAAGAGGCCTTTGTCCCTCAGGCGCTCTGAGATTTGGTTTGAGAGGTTTGGAGGCCTCGTGACTTGTCGGTTCAGGGATGGCTCAGGGTTAGAGATTCCAGGTTTGCGGTTCAGGGCGGCTTGAAGAGTTGTGTGGTTGCGGCTTTTAGGGTCTTGTGGAGTGAGGGGCGGTGTAAGCAAGTTTTGTAGGCTGAATAGGTGTCAGGATTCAGGGGCTTAAGACCGAGGCCGGCGTTTTGATTCGAAGACCTGCCTTGCTACAAGTGTAACTAGAAGTGTCCGCTGATGGTCTGTCGCAGGTGACTGAGGAGCTAATGTCGTTGCGAGAAAACTGCGCCGACCGTGTTCTCATCTGAGCACACAGGAGCACAGGGCCAGAGGGCCAGTGCGCAGCCCTTCTTTGTCTTGTCAGACTACGCGTGTCTGTCAAGCTGATGTCGGCAAGGCAGCCAAAGGCTGGGGGTTGCAAATCATGGTCGGGTGCGAGTATGAGGTGTCGCACATGGGTTTAGAGAGCCCTGTCAACCCGACTAGGGACACAAACTTGACATAAGTTTCTGTGTGCGCTGAGATTGCAACTTCCAGTCCTTGTGCGATGGCTACCGGCATAGTCAGAATGATCTAAATCGAGCAAGCCCGTGCTGGCACCGTAGCAAACCAATGACCCAACATTGATTTCCTGTGGCCACTGCTGCAGAATGTATCCCAACCTCCTACAACTTGAACGCCAACCATGTCGGGCTTGCATTGCTAGGAATTCATGATTTCGGAACACCAGCCAATGCGGTTCCGCTGTCTGCCCTCCTGTAACTGTAGTGACGTGCCTGCCGGACTGTGGCATCTCGGTGACTGACACTGCTCCGTCCCATTGGCACGTTTTCTGGTTGCAGGTGAACAAGCGTGGTGACCATCACCCCCATTTACATCACGACAGCACTTTTCGCAGGAAGTGTAGGTCCCACCGGATGACGTCGCGACTACGCTGCTGTGTGGGAAAAGAGCAGGCCAGGGTTTGATGGCATTGGGGGGGGGGGGGGGGGGGGGGGGAGGGAGCGCTTGTAAGCCTTGAGGGTCCACTACCTTGTTCAGCGCCCAGCGGAATCGGAAAGATGCGCTCTTCTTTTCACCTGGTGCCAGGCTCCAAGGATGCTTAGGGTGGGGAGCCCTGAAGACTGAAAGCTCTCAAGGCGATTCCACAACATCGCCATAGTGGCCATAGCAGGTAACCTCATTTTTGTACGTTTGTAAGGATTCTCATGATTCTTATCCCAGGCCCTGTCCCCCAAACAGCCTTGTCCAAGACCCTTGGCCAATTCTCGCCATACACAGAGCCAGCAGCCTTGAAAGCCGTGTAACGTTCCCAGCAGGCTTGAGATGAGAGATCTTTTGTGCACTTCTTGTCTGGATCAAGTCAACGGCAGCCCAACTCATGGTGGTCCTGGTCACCTTCCCTGTTTGGCTGCTTCTGGGTCCCTTGCTTTGCCTTGCGCTTTGCCTGCGTTGGGCGCGGCGTCGTTCCCGGCCGAAGGACAATGCAAGGGATCGAAGCGACTTGGAGTGGGAGCTCAAAATCGAGCTCCCCACGGAGAGCCCAGACTGCCTGCTCGGCGTGCCCAAGGAGAGTCACGCAAAGGAGCCCTTGGCACTGCCGCGGGCACCACTGGAACACAAGTTCGGTGCACCCAGGTCAGAACTCTACAAGATCGAGTACTACCCCATCGATGAGGATACCTCTTCATTAATACAGGCAGCCATCCGAGACGAGTCACAGCACCAGAAACTGGAGGAGAAGCTCCAGCAGCTGTCCCTCCTCTGCCGCCACTTTCCTGCCTCCGGCTGGGTCCAACCCCAGGATCCCCGCGTGCTGCTGAGGCCCCAGTGCTGCGACAATGCCAGACTCTGTCAGGGGTGTGTCAGGGGTGTTAGAAGACTTCTTGGTACATCCCACTCTACACCCGAGGCAACGAGTGTAATAAGTAAAGCCTTGCGCGAAGCTGCATGGAGCAACCTCTTCCCCCCCCCCATTATGCAAGAAGAAGTCCGGAGAGCAGTACTACCGAGAACAAGACCGAGAAGAGCCATGAACTGCGGCCGATGACTATGCCCCAAATCCTTAATAAGTGCACCAGGACCCCCCAAATAGCCCCAAGGAATTCTGTATCTGTCTGGAGCCCCCCTTTCACCCAACGTCCCTCCAAAGTGAGAAAACTAAGAACGGGCACCCAGTTTGGGGAGGTTCTTGCTGGCCCGCCAGTGCAGCGTGGAGCGGTCCCTGAGCATGCTCCAGGAGCTTTGGAGGGGGGTGCGGCGCTTCTTCACAAAGCAAAGAATAGGAAAGCAGTTCTACTTGTGATTGCTGTGAAAGGAAAGGGTCTGCTCATGTTGCGGCCTGGAAAGAAAGGATAGCGTACAAGAAGGTTGGTTGAGCCCACGATATGAACACAGCGTAAGCTGAACTCCATCTTTGATGAAGCTGCCAATAGGATCTGGGTTGAAGAGCCATGTGTCATGGCTTGCAGCTTGCCCCTACTCGAGGAAGAGGGGCATTGACATTCCTTCCATGAGCACCAGCAACGGTTCATGGCTAGCAGATCGTCAGAAGACCTCCAAGATTCGACAAGCTCCAAGCTTGGCAGCGCTCCAGCTTCCAAATGCTCGGGTCAGCGCTAAAAAAGAGCAGACACAACTGACACGACCCGACTGCAGCAGCAAAACGTCAAAGCCACATCAAAACTGCGAAAAGCCCCCCGGGAAACATGAGCAAAAGGCGTCTTCCACCCTTGCGTCCATGCTCAAGCCCCTTTAAAACCCGGAAGTCGCCTCTCCGAGGCTGAATGCCTTTGGTGACTTGAGGGGCGCATGGGGCTCCTTGCTGGTCTCAGGTCTTCGACTCAGGTCGGTTCAGGTGTAAACGGGGCTTCAAAGCTTCAAAGATCTCTAGGTCAGGAGTGGATGCACTTTTTTGTTCCAGGACGTGCTATCCTGGCGGCGGCAGCACGGTGTAGCAGACGCTCTCCCTCACTGGGAGAAGGCCCCGGGAACAGATCTTCTTGGGCTTGTAAGGTTTGGGAGTGCACACCCTGAGGGAGGGGGCCTTGTAACAGCGCTGCTCACGTGAAAAGGAGGTCTCAGCTCAGGCCTTGGAAGTTGCAGCGTCGGGAGTCTTCTTGACCACCATGTACATGTAGCTTGATACCAGGTGAGGCACGAGAGGTTCGATTCCTACTGGAAGGCCTCCGGTTGCACTGGGGTGGACCGCGAAGGAGATATGGTGGTCTTCGAGAGGATTGGGCAGTACGACGTGCCTGGGCTGCTGGCTTGCAACCAGGAGTTCATCCAGAAGCACTGCATCTACAGCGCGGAGTGTGTCTTCGCCAGCCTTGAACTTACCCGGAGGCGCCATCTTCAGCAAGGCAGCAGCCGTGGCTTTCAGCTGACCGTGGTCGCAGACATGGCGGGCCTCAACTTCTCCTTCCTGGACCCAAGAGCCCTTAAGATGTGCCAGGCGGTGGCCAGGGTTGAGGCCGACCACTTCCCAGAAGTCTTAAAGCGCATCATCGTGGTGCGCGCACCCTGGATCTTCTCTGCAGTTTGGCGGCTCTGCCGTCCATTCTTGGATAAGGGCTCGCTCGAAAAAGTGGATGTCGTAAAAGACAGTGAGACCACCGAAGCCATTCTGAGACACGTTCCTCCGGAGAATGTGCCCAAAGCACTTGGTGGCAAGTTGCTGTCTGCTGATTCAGATGACTATTGCCGCGACCTAGTTTCTCCTGGTGGCAAGATCCCAGATGATGTTATTGCAATGACTTGGGAATGAACACACGAGGTCTGAGCTGGACAATCTGTGCTTCTTTCTGACTCGAAGGTGATGCCTGACCCGATCGCGCGACGCTCGGCGAAAAGAGTTGATCCTGAACGGGTATTCTTGACATCGCAGAAAGTCATAGCAATCGCAAGCTTCCACTTTCATTATCTAACTTGGGGCGTCTCAACCTTTACGGTCAAGCGACTACATGCAAATACGACTGCGGTAATACAGCCATGCGTCTGTTAGCGCCAGCAGAACAGGTAGCAACTGCACCTCGTACCGAAGAGTCCCGATTGTGCTGATTCGCTGCATCCCCAACGCCACAGAACCAATGAACCGACACGAAGTTGTCCCGAGGAAGCCGTACTACAATTATCCGGGCACCTGGCACGTAGGAAGTCGTTAGGACCCGAAGACCCGAATCCCAAAAAGAAGGGGGAGGTCTCAAAGGTTGGAACACCAGGCCCTGCACAGCCTCTTAAGCGAAACACTTCCATGGCTTCTGGAGGCACTTCCAACCCACAGAACCGCTTTGCGGGGGGCTCTGAACTTTAAGCGTTAGACCCCAGCCTTCTCAGCCTCCGGCCGGCAGTGTTGGGGCTCGGGAAGTTGTAGCCTCCTGGAACACTAGAAGTGGGACCTGCGAAGGCACGGGCGGGGTGAACGGATGCTTAGGGACTACAGATGTTTCGCGGATGTTTTTTGTGGGCTTTGCGGTTGAGGAGCACATAGGAATGCTACACGCGTGAAGGGGTTTAAGAAGTCGGGGGTCTGTACAGCTTTCCACCCTTTTTGTCCGAAGCAGCGTCCCCAGTCCTGGACCCAAATTGGCGCCTTAAGGCCCGGAAGCGTTGAGAAGGGTGAGCTTTGTCGTGATAGGAGCAGAGTAAGAATGCTGCCTGGGATTTGGGACGTTCAGGCTTAGAACTCTTCAGGCCTTCGGCGGGGCCCTGGAAGGGGAACTCTCAGCTTTGTGGAGAAACCAGTCGGTCACTAGAAGTGTCAACACCCCAGAGTCTTAGGCGCCAATTCGGTTCCCCTGCAAGGGAAACAACACCCCTTAGGGTTTAGGGTTTAGGATTTAGGGTAGTTTTCCCCTCAAACCTTTCAGAAGGAGTGCCCGAAGACACCCCGCGGAAGCCTCTGCCCACGCGAAGGGGCCTCGGCCTTTCTTCGGGTATGGGCTGCGGAGGGGCAAAGCCTCAGCAGGCGCATATCATCTTTGCTCATCTTTCTTTGCTTGTTCTTTTTTTTCTTTTTGGGGGGGGGGGGGGGTTAGAGCTTGCTGGTGTGTTGGATCTCCTACGAGGTGCTTCTAAGTTGAGGCTTTGAGAGCTCGAAGTTGAGAATGTTCGGATAGGAGCAGCTTTAAAACTCCAAGTTTCGGCAGTGCTCATATTTTTCTTAAACTCACGAATTCAGACTGACTCTCCGAAGTCGCTATCCGCGTTTGAAAAGAAAACCAAAGCGTGAACTTCAGGTTTGGAGTTGGACGGAAGTGCACGAGATTGCAACCTCGGTAGGTTGAAGCCGTTTCGAAGTCTCGAAAGGTTGAGATTGAAAAAGTTGTTGCAAGCTTGAAAGTTTCGAGAGCTTGGAATTTGAAGACCTGAAAAAGCTCGTTCTTTCGATAGCTTGGAGTTCGAAGAAACATTCGTGTTTCACAGTTTGACGGTTTGAAACTGCGAGAGATTGCTAGTTTGAAGACTGTTCGAGTTCGCGAGTTTGAGGCTTTCCGAACCAACAAAGAGAAGTTTGAGAGCTCGAGAGGTTGAACTGACGTCGCCTTCAATGGCACAACCCCTTATAAGTTCACCTTTCTCTATTCCATAGGCACGCAGCCCAGAAAATATCTCCTTCCCACATGAACCATGACCAAATTCTCATCCTGGGGGTAAGCAAGGGTCTGCTTACCCTAAACCCGAAACTTAGAAACCCTAAACCTTGCAGAGTTGCGGGGTTGTGAGAACTCCTTTCGTCCTCTGTCTCACCTTCGCCCTCCTGACGCATCGCTAGCCCCCTCGTGTTCATTTCCACTCCCACTCCATGGTCGTTCTCGCTCTTATGTGAACCTCATCTTCATTCTGCCTCACCCTGCTTCTGCTGCACTCGGCAGAAGTTGGCTTGTTTTGCTTGCGCCTCCCTGAGAAGTAGGAGTGGTCTGCCACGAGTATCAGCTGAGAGTGAAGGACTCTCAGCCGGTTTCAAACTGTTTACCAGCGCCATATTTTTCAGACCGGTGTCAAACTTTGAATCGCAGCCCCACAATCCCTTTAAAGCTTAACTGAATCTCCGAGACAATCAACCGAGAATGGGGTTTCGAATCTTGAGGCCTTACATGTCTGTGCAGCTCTTCTGCCCCCCGAAGTTTTCAATTTTTCAGAATTTTTCCACAATTTCGAACTGGAGGACTCGTCGGCTTTTTCATTCTTCAAAGCTTCTCTCGATTTTTTGACGTCTCCAAAAGCTTTCAACCGGTTTCGAAGTTGAAAAGATTTGAGATCTTAGGGTGTTTGGTACATCGCGTCCAGACATTAACAGCGAGCAAAAGAAGCCGAAACCCGAAAATAGCGTCAGAGACATCTGCCGCCTCAAATTCTTCACAGAGCGACCTCGAGGCCCCTCGTAAAGCCGGTAAAGATTCCATGGTGAACCCATGAACCCCGCGATGGGTGTAGCCAGTGTAGCCCTCTGTCCCCCACCCCCAATTGGCGACAACTCCTCTGTTTCCTGCGCCCAGAAACCACCCATCTTGGTGAGCTCTACAGGCGGCCGCGAACCCGCAGCAGCCTTCAACGCAGTCGTATTCACCGCAGCCGCATTCGCAACAGCCGGGGGCCCCGGGACAAGTGTGGTGCATCGTATGCTGGAGTTAAGGGGAGTGGAGTTGAAGGATAGGAGCTTGAGACATTTGGGTTGCGGAGGCTTGAGGGCTTCATCAGAGCTTGAGCGAACTCTTGGCTTGATTAAATGCACTTGGGGCAGCACATAGATCTAAGTCTTCCTTGAATGCCCCATGCCGCCTAAGCAAACTGAGCAAACTGAGCAGCAGGCCAGTGATCCCGGCACCCCAAGCATCCGCAGCCACCGTGAGGCACAGCTGGGCTCTTGGGTCCAGGGTTCGGGCTTGTGGGGGGGGCATTTATTGAAGTCTCTGCCATGACCGAAACCACCCCAACGAAGTCCTCTGCAGCCGGCAGCTTCTTTGAGATGTGCTGAGCGCAAGGTCCCGAAGACCTCCAACCCCAAACAAAGTCCACGGAGTTCGGGCAGCAGGGCATCTGGAGCAGAGACGTTCGCTCTTCCCTGCCCCTCGTGTCAGTGTCTTTTCATGTTTTACAACGGCGAAACTATTTGCGAGGCATTCTTCAAGGCAGAGACAAGCTGGATTCTCTCCCAAGGGCCTTCCACAGTGTCCTCCCCGGAGAAAAAACGTCAGTGGGAAAAGCATCAAAACTCATCAAACTGACTTCCCCCCTCACTCGGATGCCCAAGCCCCTGAGTCGATGCCTGAAAGCCGCCCCCTTCAGACTTTGAGAACCACGGACAGCACCTGTGAAAGAGGGTGTTTGAAGGGCTCCTGAAGACTTCGGAAGCGCCAGGAGTGACAAAGTCACTGTGCCTCGCAGCTTCCGGCTGCTAGACGAGCTGGACGCCTGCGGCAGACAGCGTAGTTGTGCCGGTTGTTCGCTGAATGTGGACTTTTCTGAACCGAGAGGGCATATTGGCACCCAAAGTATCCACCTGTCCTGTCCTGGGCTCCAAATCCTCACAGACTCGGTGAAGCTCTCGCAGCGCACGGTTTAGGCATGGCTTAAACGACCACAGAGCTGAGGAAAAGGGCCAAAAGTGCGAAAGAGCATCGCACCTTTCCTGGGGCCTGGCCTACGATGACGACACTCGTCTGGCCTTCTTCCTAAAGCCCCGGAGCCGTATTCCCGAAACCCGAAGCCACGCAAGCCCTGACACGAATGCACCCTAAACCCCTTGCGACCCCTGCACCCAGCACACAAGAATCTTAAGAGGTCACGACAAAGAGCAGCCAGCTGAGGACATCACCCTGACCACGTGGAACGGCACGATTTTCGGACCTATTGACACAGCCTTTGACAACCGTATCTATTCCCTCCAAATTGCGGGGGCCTCAGGCAAAGACAAGACTTGAAGTGGAACTGGCTCAGCATATGTAGGAGGTGCACTCCTTTGCAAACACAGGATCGTTGGCTCTTGTGCAAGTTTTGCTGTCCGTGTCTGTGATTTTGTTCCAAAGACTGGGCTGATCTGCCTCACTCCCAGAGACTCAAAAGGGCCTCCGTCTTATGACTTGTTGGAAGCTTCGGAAGCCCTGGCTTACCCCCACGCCCGTCGACAGCCCAGCATGGTTCCAGACTAGCCAGAAGCTCTCACACAGCATCGCATGACACAACTCACGTAAGTGCGCCTGCGACCCCCAACTCTGTCGAATCCTCAGCCCGAAGCCTGAAGATAAGACTGCAATGTGGTTGCAAAGCCCAAGGTTTGTGGACCTAACTATCCGGACGTCCTGCCCGAAGTGCGCTTCACTGCCTCACGGCTGCAAAGGCTTGCAAAGCCCGAGAAAGTAGGAGCCCTTTTCTAGCTTTCTACTTCAGCTCGAGAACCGAAAACCCCACAAGTAACAGCAAACGGCTCTGAGACCTCAAAGATCGTTTCAGATGCAACCTTCAGGCGTCCATTGCAGCGGCTTCTGGTTGTAAGGGGCTCCACAAACTAGACATCTCTACTTTCCAAGGGAGACACCGCACCCCCGAAACCCCAGAGCTGAACCGAGAACTTTCTGGGGAAGCCTCCCAAACCCCAAGCAGAACCCGCAATGACCCAAAACCCGCTCCAAAATCCCCCTCAACCGCCAATGAGATCTGAGGCGGGCATCAATATGAATTGCGTCGATTCCGAGGGGACCGTCAAGCCGACGTGGGGCGTCTTAGGCCCACAGTGTGCAGTGGCCTCTAAGATCCGCCAGGGCCGTTTTCAGGAGTAGTTAAAACCTCCATGAGGGAGTTGCTTGCTCTTTCTGCAGCATGGCTCGCATGGGCCCCACGCCACCCTTTGGCCTTGGAGAACAACCTTTCCAATAGCCATCAGAAGCCTAAACCCCAAAAACCCAATCCCTACAAACCCGAAACCCCCATGAGAGGCAATTGGAAAAGAGAGTATACCATCGAAACCGTCCTGGATGCACTCCGCCGGGAGATGCTCGGAGCTCGGGCGATCTTTGAGAGCTTGTAGAGTTCACCGGAAATTCTTTTGGCGGGGTTTTAGGGCTTTAGAGCGCTTAGGGTTTTGGCGTCCACTATAGACTCGCGGAAATATCAGAATCCCAGCCCTCCACAACAGGAGTATGGGGATGTCAGATACCTGATTCCCGAAATCACTTTTGGAACTCGGCTTTGGGTAGCGAGGGGAGGCTCGGAGCTCTGGAATCTGCTTGCTTTGCATGTTCTCCGGCACGGCTACTCAGCGACCCAGAAAAGGTTCGTCAGCAACACGACATCATGACGCAACACGACCGCACAGCCACCCCGTTGCCCCAAGCCTAGCTGAGCGAATGCAAGGGCTGGCCCGTGTTCGCGGGGACCCATGATCTTCAAACAAAAAAGATGAAGCCCCAGGGTTTACGCTTAAACCCCATAAAGCTTAGGTACCCCCAAGAAGACTCCAAAGCCTCCAATTTCCTTGAATCTCTGAAACCTCTTGGCTCCGGCTTCGAGGTGCAGCCCCGCCAACCGCCATTTGACCCAGCCGGACACCGCGCCCCCTGCACCCAGCTGAGCCGCAAAGCTGCAGCTGAGGCTTCGGGTTTGGGGCTTTAGGGCTTAGCGGCCTACGGTGTGAGGCAAGGAGGGAAGGGAGTATGGGGGGGTGAATTTTGTGCACAACTCCAAGGGTAGATTTATATCTACGTAGATAGACAGATAGATAGGGACTCCCTTGTCACTTGTCCCTTTTGTTTAGAGGCTAGCTTCCCGACATCCACAGCGCGAAACAGAAACGAGCAACCTTTCCGTCAGTTTGTGAATGCTTCTAACGGAAAGCTCAGCAAACAGCACGGCTTCGGTTGCTCGAGCTTCGGCTCGAGACCTCTTATTGATATTGACATGGGTACTGATATCAAACCAAGTCTTGGTAACAAGAACAATGTTACCGCCACTAAGAACAATACTACAAGTAACAAGAGACAGTAATCCAAAACAACAAGCTATGAATACTCTTGAGCTCTCAGGCCCCGAGTTTACGGGATGCAAGCTTACACTACCGCCCAGCACTGCTGGGCAAACCATTCCCAAAAGGGGCGGTCAGTAACATCACACCAAAATCTCCAGTTTGTGGAAGTGTTCGCAACTTAGAAGCGTTGTGCGGAGCAGGTTTCTTCGGTGTTGAGAGCCCATGCAGAAGCCTGGCAAGACACCCCCAGCTTGTCTGCTGGTATGGCTAGTTACTTGCCATATCCCGTCTAAGTACGCCCAAAATGTGTCTGTGCTGGCCCGCGCTCAGCCTTCCGCATCTTTGCAGCAAGGGCCAATGAGCTGCGGGCGTGACGCCGATGTGAGCGCAAGAGTCAGGGTAGTTGCTCAAAGGTGCGCAACAATGGCCAGCGAAAGCAGTTAAAAGTCCCAACTTTGAGCAACACCCTCTGGAAATGTTTGCCTTCGCCTCAAAAGGCTTGTGAAGGCCCCGGGGGTCTGCTCGGTGCGCGGGCTGCTGGAGGTACGCTTGCAAGGTGATGTGGGGCTTCCGAGCAAGGAAGCAGCTTTCCTACGCATCCAGAAGCAAAGCGATTCCTAGCTAAGCATTGCAAAAAAAAAAGTGCACGGTCTGAGCATGGATGTCTCCAGCTGTGCTAGTCTCCACTATTTCAGTCTTGGTGGCATGACGCCCTGCTCGATCACCCCGCTTCTCCGAGCTTTTTTCTGTCACTCCAATCTGCCCTCGCAGACACGAGGAGCATCCCAGCAAGGCGAGTGCCTGTGAACTGCGCTCTGCAAGTGTCAGGCGGCTCTCTGAAAAGTCTGTGGGGTGGCACCAGGCTGCTCTGATGCAACAGGCTCCCTTAGTGCGGAGTGATGTTGCAACAAGGTTTTAGGGCTTAGATTTGAACCCAGTAGAGAAACTCGAAAGACACTCTGTCAAGTCGGTTGCAGCTGCAATGCATTTCAGGTTTGTCATGTGCAAGAGCTCATCCACCGCAGGAACAGGAGGGGAGGGGACGGGGGGAGGGCGGGGGGGGGGGTGAGGGGGGGGTCATTCATAGGGGGCCTTCACGCAAGGAGACGTACCAGACTTCGAACCTAATGACACAAGACGCTGCAGGCACAGACAGCGGCCATCGTAAATTTGTCAATCGCACGCGCTCAAATCCCCCCTATGCGAAGGACGGTGAAGTCACATGTCGTGGCGTTAGGGTGTAGGAGACACCGGTTTTTCACGAACTGTGGGTTCTTTTAGGGCTTCGGGTTTGCCAGCTGCTTGCTGCTCTAGTCTCACCCGCCGTGCCTTGGTCGATCCCTAATCGGATGCATCACCGATCCACGGTCCTTCAACAGCTTTTTGGGCATCGAAGGGCAAAGCCAACCCAGACGGTGTCCGAAGGGATCGGAGAGGCGTTGGAACAAGAAATCTCCGCACCTTGCTGCGTCAACCATACAGCGGTTAAGCCAGATTCTGCAGATTGCAAGCACCCTAGTCTGTGATTCCTCGAAGTCGCTCGAGTGAGCTCGCTCAGCACGACATCCTGGTTGCCTCTCAAGGTGTGGAGCTTTTGCAGGTGTCCGAAGTGATGAC
Source organism: Symbiodinium natans (assembly GCA_905221605.1). Lineage (NCBI taxonomy): Eukaryota > Dinophyceae > Suessiales > Symbiodiniaceae > Symbiodinium > Symbiodinium natans. The sequence goes on along the minus strand of CAJNDS010002173.1, from coordinate 60,124 downwards.
CTCTCTAGCACGTCCTGGCCCTTGCATCCACAGCCGCCCTGCCGACATGCTAAGGGTCCAACGAACGGGATGATCTTGGTAATTATGTAGGCTCCTGTACAAGGCTCGTTCCGCTTGGGTATCTGCCACGAACGTTTATCTTTTCACGAAGTGCCATGAAGACATCGACGGGGGTTTCCAAAAAGTTTCGACGGTTGTCGCGTTCAAGGTTTCAGCTCGGACACCGGATTGACCCACTAACAGTTGGAAGAACCTTGCTTTCATAGACTAAGCATCCATATGAAATGAATCTACTCGTCCGATACTTATTGCACATTGGTAACGGGGAGAAATTGTAAACGCTGTCTTCGTCGGAGTAGTCCCAGCTCGGTACTGTCCAAATCTTGTCTATCTAAAACTGCAGGTAGACAAAAGCTTCCTCACTTGCTTGGGGTGTAGGAACTAGGCCAGGTTTAGGTATTGTTACGGAAAGCAGGTAGATTGAAGGATCCAAGTCAATAGCAGTAGGGACCGGAAGGGGCTGCTGTGGAGAACCAAGAGGCCTCTGGATCCGTGGCCAAGCTCGGAACTTGGAACAGCTCCCGGTAAGAATCCTCCCCCCGACATCCCGAAGTTCTCGAAGCACTCTCGTCGATCCTCACGCTGAGGTTTTCGGGTTATAGGGCTTATAGGATTATTGGGTTCTAGGGTTTTCGGGTTTAGGGTTTAGGGTTTAGGGCAAGGGTAGCGCATTTCAAGGCTACGGGAAGGGGAAGCCTTTTCTTTGGCCTGCCGTAGAACTCTAGGAAGGGCCACTCACACGACGCAAAGTATGCAGCTCGACACCCTGACGCCGGCCTCCGTCCCACCCTACTTCAGGAAAATGAATTTCAGAACCCACGGAGACAGGGTTTAGGGGTTTACGTGGTTTAGGGGGGTCTAGGGTTCATAGCGAACCTGAGATCCCCAACCACTCGGGCTCAACTGCAGGAACCTCCGAAGATATGATCATGCCCTCAGTCCTAAGGTCCTAAAAGCATCCTGCATAAGCTCTCCGTGGAGCTCAGGCTGCGGACCTTCTCCGTAAAGTTAGATGCAGACATGGAAAGGGGAAGGCCGAGAAGTATTCAGATGGCACCACCTGACACAAGGTGTGGAAAGCCTGAGAGGCTGTGGACCTCTAGGAACTTAGGAACTGGGCAAAGTACAGCGACTAGGACAACACATCAGATGACACCTTTGTTTTGGACGGCCAGCTGCAAGGATCTTGGCGAACCAACCAAGCAGTCAGGTTTTTTTGGAAGCTATAGGGACCTTTAAAGGGGCCTTCAAGGCAGGGAAGAAGCGGCCTTCTCACCTTTCGCCTCGTTCGTGCTCTGACGTTGCCGACGTTCGCAAGAAAAGTGCACAGAGCACGTCACGGGACTCCCCCGCCCTAGGTGTAAGCTTAGGCGGCGGGGTCCCTGGAGTCGGGGGCCGGAAGCCAAGGCGCTCATACTTCTAGGAGGCACAGACTCATGCCGCCATTCAGGCCTGCAGGCCCACCACAGACGCCACCACAATTCGGCATCGCCATGGGCTCGTCGCGAACCCTGTCAAAACGCTTCTAGGCGCACTGAGCCTGAGTAAGGTCGACCAGCGCGATTGGCTCGAGAGTGTTTAGATCCCAGCTGAACACAACAGCAACAGTTCAACGCGACCAAGTTGGTGTACGCTCGCCCGGCGAGGTCGAGAAAGCATAGGATTCGGTCGGAGTTTCCGTTGCAGACGTATCAAACAAAGGTAGCATCGAGCTCCAGAGAAGCACCCGAAGATGCAAGTCGGCCCCCAAGGGTTGGAAGCTTCCGACCTTCATCGACGTGGACGCAAGGCCGAAAAAATGGAACGCGGGGTCTCTTCGCTTGCCTCTTGGTGAGTTTTTAGGTTTTGAAGGTTTTCAAGGTTGTTGTTCTGGCATGCCTGTAAAGTAAACCAATGACAAGGTTTGTGAACTTCGCTGTCGAAATTGATGAAGCAGTTTCAGCCTTTCCCCCAGAATCCAAGAGCTCCAGATGGCAGAAAAGACGTGAGAGCTTGTGCTGCAGAGACCTAGGAGGGTGCTCCCGGCCTGGTTTTAGAGAAGCTTCAGGCACCTATCGGTCGGCTAGAGTGCCGCTGAGCTGCGGCACGACCCTGTCAAGGCGCCCACGTCTCAAGAGCCCAGCAAGCGAGCAAGCAAGCCATGTAGTGATGCTCAGTTCCCGACCCTGGGACCCTTTTAATGAGTGCAGTCGTCCGGAAGCCAACAAGCCAACAGGAGAGGCCTATCAGTCGATCTCGATGCCCAAAATAAAAGCAGTCGAAAGCATGTCATGAACTCCTTGTAGACCATCCAAAGCAGACAGCCGGTCATCTCACTTCGCTGTTCTTTGAATGGCGGCTCCCTTTGGGCCATGGTCTCCAAGCAGGAGTGGAGCTCGAGGTTGTGCAGCAGCTTGAGGTTGATCGGTGGTAAAGCAGCACATCACACAGCATTGCCCAAGCGCATGGCGTGCTCCCCCGTACAAGCTTGTTAAACCGAAAGCCCAACACTTCCCGGAGAAAAGAGGACGTGGTGCGCTGGAATACGGCCATCGCCGAGCATGGGCGCGCCAAACACTGGCGCAAAGCCGCTGGGCCAATGAGCTCGGAGTCCAGATTCATCGGCTGGTTTAGGGAGGCTTCACGGTCCTGTATGTTTGGAGGTTTCCGTAACCTTGTTGAGCAAGAACCATCCGTCCTATTCCAGGCACTTGGGAGTGGTTGAGAACATGTCCCTTGAACGGTTTACAGTCTGGTCTGCGTGTTTCAGGTTTCCAGTCATCTTGGGAGGGCGAAGGGGTTGGGGGCATGCATTCTCCAGGCACCAAGCAATCGCGATGCGAGCTCCATGTAAAAGAATGTGTGCCCATGATGTTCGCAGCTAGAAAAGGAGAGTACGGGAGCTTTGCTTTCACGCCCTTGATTCATCTTAAAGTCTCGAGCCTCAGTCCAATGGTGAATTTACTCAGCCAGTTACTTGTCATCCTACCTTGAAACATTTGCGTTTTGGCTTGTTGGGTTTCCAAGGACAATGTTTAGGAAGAGCTGTTGGATTTCGAAGTCAAAAGCTACGAAGTAAAAGTTCCGAGGCGGTGCATCTGCTCGAGCGCGGGGAGGCCGCCCTGGGTTCCTGGGCTAGGTGACAGGATCTGAAAGTTCTTTTGGACATCAGCCTACATGGATTTGGCTCTTGCTTTGGTTGTGGACTGCATATTGCTTTGTGGGGCGGCTTCTATTTTTTAAAAGCGCGTCCCTTCTCTAGCTATTTTAGGCTGACAGGCAACGTGCCACATGGCCCTTCCTAGCTCGAGTCTCGTCCGCCGATTCTTTTGAAAGGAAAGATGCCGAGCGTCACAACGTAGCCTCACGATGGTAGAGTCAAAGGCTGCAAAGTCTTTGCCCGGAGCTTGCTGTGATTCTCGCCTCTCAACCTTGAGTCTCCCTCGCCAGGAAGAGCGTCGACACCCCAACACCGTGACACTGAACGCTGTGATGGGTGCTTGTGCCCCGGCAGAAAGCGGAAAGCGCAGGCAGCGCAGGCTTCCGTGAGCTTCTGCAGCAACCCCCAAAGCCCCAGCTCAGAAAAGGGCATCGGGGGGTCGTTAAGCAGGGGGATCAGGTGAGGGAAACAGGGGGTCGTTACAGGAACTTCCGACGCCCTCGTCCGAGGCCGATGCGAATATCATATTTCGCAGATACATGCACGTATACATGATAAACACCACTATAGTGATGAAGTAAAAGTAGAAACTTACATGTGTATCTATATAGGATCGAAGGAGCAAAGGAGGCTCAGACCCATGCACGTTCAAGAGCTGCTAGGCGATCGCGCTTCACAGTGGCAGCACGCCCTGTCGCCGCTCAGCTGCAGTGTGAACTACGTCGCTGGCCTTCTGTTTGGAGGACTCTTGATGAAGGAACCAGAAGCCCACTCCATCCACGAAAGGCATGTGGACAAAAATGTATCCCAATGTGGCCGAAGTTTATTCAACTCACTCTTGTGTAGGTGTTCTGGCTCTTGTGGACCTGAAGTCGTCCAGGCTTTTCAAGTGTGAAACAAGGATTGGCATCGAGACTTGTCTCGAGTTAAAGGCTGAAACGGTGCTCAGCACTTTGTACTCCACCAAAGAAGCCGAGGTTGCTCCGAGACCTCCACAAACGAGGGCAGCCGGACGTCCCCCGAATGAATCGCAGTTTAGCGGTCTCAATGTTAAGGCTGTTGCTACTGAGCTGACTGCTGGTTAAGACCTTAAGACCTTGGGGGAAGCTTCCCTCAAGATTTGTCGGGATTCGTCTGGGGGCGAGGCAATTGTTTAAGTCAAAAGGTTGGACAACGGTGTTCCACCTGAAAGAAGTAGAGCTGTACGGGCTCATGATTGATCGCTGTAACGCTGTGGCGCCGTGTACTCATCGTGGGCTGCTCTTTTTTGTTACTTTAAAGGGGTGTGTAATGCTTTGGATGTGTTCTTCGACTGCTTGGGGTCTTCCCAAGCCGAGTGGGTTCTCTAGAAGGCTCGATTGCGTCTTGTACCACATCACCGAGCACTAAATACATGCCCAACCCTTCTTCAATGCAGTTCGACGACCTTGCGCGCTGTCATGTCTCGTTGCAGTACCCTCACACGCCACACGCGTGATCAGGTCATTAGCTACAACACGGCTCTGAACGCCTGCGCCAAAGGCGGACTGCGAACTCTGTTTGCCTTTTGAACAGCGTTTCCCCTCAAGGCTTCTGAAAGAGAAAACCGGGCTCTCAAAATCATCACTGACTTCCTTTTTTTTCTCTCTCTCTCTCTCTCTCTCTCTCTCTCTCTCTCTCTCTCTCTCTCTCTCTTTAAGCTCTCTTCTAGAACCGGAGGCAGCTGTTGGCAGCTGGCTGTGGCCCTGCACCGGCCCGGCACTGCCTTGGCACCGGCTTTGAGGTCCTGCAGCCAAGGTGCCCCCCCTACTCAAGAGAGCCCCCCTACTGCTACTTATAAGATGAGATGTATTCTGTCTTCCCATACTCTCTGCCCCCCCCTCTTTTCGAAACTCCCTCTGTATGAGACTGTAATCGAAAAACGCTGCCCCCAAAAAAAGGCTCGTTCTAGTTGAGTTCCTGTTCAAGAACTTAAGGGGAGGATTGGAGGAATGTGGCGGCAGTGAAGTGCTACGGGGGGTTTGGGGAGGCCGCGGCTGTGCCTTGGCTTTGGTGAGGGCAGGGCTGGCACATGGAAATAAGCGCCAAGCGGAGGTGTTCAGAAGCTGAAACAGGAAGCAGCACACCGAAACAGGGTCGCGGCAGTCAAGTGAGGAAGAAAAGAGGCAACAAACACGCGAGCCACCAGAGCAAGCCCAGAGCAGCAACCCACCAGTCAGAGTCCGCCAACTTTGGCTTTTCTCGGATTTCTCTCGTCCCTTGCCTTGCCCGGCAGGCTCCCCCGGTGTAATGAGAAGGAGTGACGCGAACGTCCTCACATCGCACTGAACACTCAAGCCCGTGCCCCTTGTACCCTGATGACGAGCTGGAGTGCTGCGAAAGCGTTGAAGTGCGTAAGCGCCCTCAACCACGAAGTCCGTACAAATTCACGGGGAAGCATGCCTCTCAACACTACACCTATGAGCCCATGTACACCACCAAGTCTTGCTCTCGACATGGTTTCCCCGGAGGCCGGCAGTGGCAGCGGGGCCTCGCCATGCTCGACCAGGCCGAGGAGTTGGACCTCCGGGCCCTGACGGCTGGGATCCAGGCGATCTCTCTCTCTCTCTCTCTCTCTCTCTCTCTCTCTCTCTCTTAAGGGTATATGTGGGTGTTGATATAACTCCCTTCTTACAGTCACACGAAACAGATTACTGGCTTCATTTCATGCATGTGCTTGTTCCTCTCTGCTAAGATGCTAGTATGCACTTCATCGTGTGTACCGATCAGTTCAAGAAAACACGATAGAAATTAATTTGGGAACATACTGCAAAGAGCCCTTGAAAAAAGTACCGGCAATGCTTATGTTTATAGGGTTTGTGGGTGTATAGCATCGATGCAACGAATGTTTCAATAGTATGTAAAGCACTTAGTCTTGGAAGTTTATCCGTGTTTGATCATTGTTTTTGCCTTTCAGTGCGTTATTTGTCTGCAAGAAGCACTATTTGCCCGAAATTTGCCCAGGACAAGCATTATTTGATTATAATCATACTATTGCCTGGAAAAGCCCAAAACTCAACACTTCCCCAGGGATGCTCCTGAAAAGCTTGGCTTGTTGGACTTGTTGATTCTTTTCTAGGTTTTGTCTTGCAAAAAGCGTGCTTTCAGGCATAGTAAATAGTTGGTGTTGTATATCTGACCTACTATGTAATCACATGGTTTTTGCATTCTACATTTCATATATTGGTTCATTCACGTCGTCTTTTTCAGTAGTATTTATGAGATACGGACTGATTTGTTTCGTGTTCTATTAATTTAGAGATTTGTATGCAATGAATACTTCGTTTATATGCAATGAACCTTTCATTCGCACGTGCAAATTGTATGCTTGGTGCATGGTTAGTATTTGATCACTATTTTGCTTGTGGAAGCTCTATTTGTCTAGCAGAAGCACTATCTGCCCAGAAGAAGCAAGTACATAAATGCATGTGTATATATATATATATGTTTCTATGCATATATTATGTGTGTGGATATGTATGTATTTGCTTGTTTACGCGCATATGGTTCTGCGTCGTGTGTCGGTACAACCCCAACCATCCCACGCCACCCCCCTCCCCCTCACGCCCCCAAAGCCAAAACGCTCAAACTGTTACACAAACAACGGAACCCTAGAAGCCCTAGAACTCTAAACCCTGCAACCCTAAACAAGCCGTGCCCTAAAACAAGCGCAGGTAAAACCCAACCCCACGACATTGCCTCGGACTCGCCTGCGCACATCCATGCTACCTGTATAAAGTCCCCGGCACTCAGCAGAGGCCTGCTCTTTCGGGGGCTGCTGGCAGCTGGCCCTGGAGCTGCTTCAGCGGATGGAAGGCTCGGCCACGGACTGCAAGCTGCTGGTGTGCTTAATTGTCGCTCGAAGAGGCGGCCGGAACTACGCATAATTCCGACACTTTTGCAACGCTCATTGCTTTGTTTCCAGGCCTCCGGCACACTGCAGATGCCATTGCCATCAGCGCTGCCATGGGAACATGCGAGTGCCTCGTTACAAGGTTATGCTGCTCTATGCCCCTTACTCAGTGGTGCCATTGTTTTGTGTTTTAGGGTTGCCAGCCGTCGGGGACAAGCTGTTTCGAACAACTTGTTTCGGTTATGCACTTTGGGGGTGCGGGGGTTCTGGTTACCCTACAGAGTTCAATTGCAACAAGCTGCTCTCGGAAGTTCAGCTCTGCCCGTTACCCGAAGGTCCTGAGCCCAAACCTGTATACCCTCCCCTCCCTAAACCCTAAAACCATTTCAAGTCCCAGGAAGGCCGACCAGTGGCTTCTGGCCCTGGCCCTCTTTTGTGGCCTAAGTGGCCGGGAAATTCAACCTGCAACCCGGCTGAAGCGGTGCAGGGTTCGAGGGCTTGCAGAGTTTCGGGACAGCTTTTGGGAGCTGTGAGGACGGGTGCCGCGGACCCGAGCTCATACCTGTCCAAACCCCCAGCATAGACTGAAATTCCTCGACACTGAATCAGCCCTAGAGTGACAACTCCCCCGAAACAGTTCGGCTCCTGTCCGGTCATTGCCCTGTCCAAGAGTTTGAGCCCAAAATGCCAACTTGAGGATGTCGTCAGTTTCAACTCCGCACTTAGCAGCTGTGCACGAGGAGCCTGTTCGGATTTTCGAGCATCCCCCGAGCCGTCGTGCACTGGGATCCTCTGCCCTCACCTAACAGTTGCCGTGCAGGAGAGGCATGGCAAGAAGCCTTGCAGCTCCTCCACGCGGCTTGCCACGCGCCTGGGCCTGGTTTAGAACCCTGAAATATCCTCCGAAGAGTGCAAGAGGACAAGATTTCAAGAGGGTCCCCAACAAGCCCCGTTTTTGAGGTTCACAGCGCGCCCCCCACCAAAGCATCAGGAAGTCCAGCCGGATGTGGTGACCTTCACCACTGCCATGTCCGCGGCGTCCCGGGCCCATGGCTGGGAGCAGGCGAGGCGGCGAGGAGAGACTGTAACGTTTCAGGGAGAGCTTCGAGAGAGCCGAGTCGCATCTCCAGGCCCTCGAGTTGCACAGGATCCTTCGCACAGCGGCCTGCAACCCAGATCTGAAGTTCCTGGACCTCCACAAATGGCCCCGTAGACACAGAGCCAGAATCAGTCGAGCCTCAGACATTCCGAGCGGGGGAGCTGACCGTAGAAACCATTGCGCAACTGCTCCCACATCAGAGATAGGGAAGCGGGAACGTATGCATCGGATCCACTGACTGCAGTGACTGCAGTGGGTCATCAGCATGGCATTCCAGACGCAAGATGAGACAGAACTCGTCCTGAGTAGACCCGTTGCAACTGAGGTTGAGGCCAACAGCGTAGCGCAACTAACCACCATCCAAGCCTGCGGGACACGTTTGGATTGCAAGGGTGCTCAACACCGCAAGTTACCCGCCATCACGGGCCTTTGCATGTAAAGGACCCTGGAGAACTGGCAGAAAGCGCTGTGTTTGCTGGCAGATCCAGATCCTGGTGACCTAGAGGCTTCCTGGAAGTTACAGCTGGGACTGAAGCATTTTCGTAGCCACGTGCCTCCACGTATCGTGGCACAGGTGAGCAGCTGCAACGCAGCACTCGCGGCGACGGGCTCCTGGAAGGCAGCGTTGCAGCTCACCGCCTCCATGGCCATCACAAGGACAGATGGGAACAACACGAGAGTCCGTCACGGAAGTAAATCAAGACTAACAAGCTAATCACTCGAAGCTCTTTGCTGCCAACGGCTGGCAACAACCATGCCACATAGAAGCAACCAAGAGGACAGGCGAAATCTGCCTGAAAGGATTCCTGCCACTTCGGTGACGTGCCAGAGCCTCGCACGCCACGAAGCTGCAAGAAGATACCAGAGCAGCGTCCTGCGCACAGCACGAGCCAAGTCCGAGTTTGAGGCTCGTTCGAGAGGGCTTCACGCTGGCAGCCTGCACTGGGGAGCTTGGCCTGGCTGAAGAACTTCAAAGCTTCCTGGCATGCGACCAGTCTCCAGTTGACAAAAGAGTTTGAAGACTTAACCCCAATGTTTTGACCAGGCATGAGACAGAAGGAGCTCAAGGAGATTCAGCGGCCCTGAGCTGAGGTTCCTCCAGATGACGACTCGTACAAGGCCATCGTTGCAGCCTGCCAGGCCTGTACGGCCACAGCCGCAGGCCAGGGTGGATAGGTTGGTCAATTGAGCGAGTTCCGTGCTTCAGAGTTTGTATCCCAGGCGTGGCCTTGATGTACGAGATGCAGGGGAAGGAGGCCAAGACTGGCTCTTCCACTTTGCTGTGGACCCTGGCACGGCTTCAAGTCCGGGATGCCACTCGGGGAGCATTCCGAGTCTGATTCTGCGATGGTGTGGAAAAAACGCTTTGGTTTTTGGATTCTAGGCGGAGCTCCGTGCCTTAGCTGCCACCGCTGTCGCCCCAATCCTGGAGGCACGCCGGCACTCGCCTCATTGTTTCGCATATCTCTTGGCCTTGGCATGTGCTTTCTCCGTGCTCAGGGCTCCACCTCCCCAGCGGAATTGGCAATGCTCAGAGCTCAGTGCGCAATGACCTCGAGCATTCCCAATCCAAGATCTCAGAAACCCGTAACCCACCAACCCAGCAAACACTGCTAACCTGAGCATTTTAACACTACTTCAATTTCACACTCAGCCCTCTTGGCGTTGCCGCATTTTTTCAGGATATCCTGGTCCCTCGCGACACTGGGTGCCTTGGCAGCATTCGTGTAAGCGCAAAGCTTGGGGCGGCAATGGTAGCGAAAGGCATATAAGGCTTGACAGCCCAGGGAACAGGCTTCTGGTCTTGTCCTCGTTTCGAACAGTAGCCGAGTTGACCTTGCGAGGCATCGCGAGCCCACGATTTCGGGCCGAGTGCTGCCGTCAAACACCATCTCTTCACCGCTTCACCACAGAGGCCTTCAGAGTTCAGGGGTTTGGATCCCGGCAATCTGAAGCTTCAATTGCACACTTTTCATTAAGATGTGAGCTCTTGCAGCTGCCTGCAATCTTTCTCTGGCTTCTTCTGGCGCCTCCCATGCATCCAATGTAGATTTTTTCTTTTTTGTCCTGTTGCCACACTCGGCCCTGCTCCCTTGTGCCTATGCTTCGTGGCACGTGGTTGTTTCCTCTTGCCTGCGTTCTGTGTGTGTTGCGACTTGGCCTGTTGCGACGTTGTTGGCCTGGGTTCTTGACATGCGTCCCGCCAATACGCTTTGCCTGCTTGCTTCCATCATGATTGAAGCGTTGCATGTAAGCTGGTTCCTCTTGTCGTTGCTATTGTTTCGATGTCGTGCTCGCACCCTGGCGGTTTTGTTTGCGCGTTGTCTGGTCTTGTCCTGTGGACCACCTGCATGTCTGGCATTTCCTTCATCTTCTTGGCTGCAACCGATGGCTGCACTTCTCTAACTCTTCCAACTATGGTGCCCCAACACTCCAGGCCATTGATTGTGGTTTAGTTTAGGATTGAGAAACAACAGCTACTTGCGGGGTTTTGCGAGACTATTCCTGAAGCGGGTTGGTTGGGAGTTTTTTGCCCCCAAAAGGCGGTGGTGGAAGTTTAAGGAGGTGGCCTTTGCAAGGACAGAACATGGCGGTGTGGCAAGTTTGCCTTCTGACCTAAAGCCGCAAGGGTGAACCTCAAAGGCCCGAAGAAAAGGAGAGCTGTTGGGCTACAAACAGAACAAAGATTAAATGGAAAGAACAACGCAAGCTTAAGAAAGGTCTTTGACAAAAAGAATCCCTGGCGCTCGAGGAGCTCCGGCACGTCTCCCTCGGCCTTGCCGCGGCTCCGGGCGGTCCAGAGGCCCCCGAGATGCCCCCAGAGCTCTTCGAAACGCTTTTTGACTCTCTACTCGGTTTCTCCAGTCAGCGTAGGGAAGCTTAGCAGGATGAACACAGGACCCTTGCATTTCCAGCGTGGAGGCCTTCCGCGAGTTGCAGCGGGAGGTGCGAGCCCGTGCCTGCGGCGAGATTGAGGTTGCCTTCATGGAAGTGTTCGAGGGCTGTAGAAGACGGTACGGAAGTTTTTGTTGAATCTGGAGCTTCTGCTCGCCTGGGCGATGTGAAAGAGGAGAGTGCCAAAGTACTATAGGCATGTCTACCTTGATGTCTTCTGAGCAGAGGTCTGCGAAAGCTGACCTTGACGAGCTTTGCAACGCCTCTTCGACGAAAGGCTCTGGAGGACTCGGGGCACGGCGGGCAGAGACAAGCACAACCTCAGAAGTGTCGCAGTACTCAGTTGGTGTAAGGTTAGTCCCGAAAACCTTCGGATTCCCAGCGTTGCGGGCTCTTGTGTGGGTGAGGACGACCTTCTCAGCATTCTTTGGGCCTGCAGCTTCGCAGGCCTGATCAGCCCTACTCTCTTTCGGGGAGTCTCGCAGCATATTTCCGTCAATGCGATCGTTGACGTCTGATCGCTGTGCCGTTGTCCTACCTCCTCGCGCTCACGTCCGCGTTTTCGCAAGAACCCTGCAAGCCCGGGCTCCAAGCAAAGCGCGACCGGATCCGCTGGACACTGTGCGTAGACCGCGTGTCCCATCCCGACAATCAAAAACTGAGCCAGGGAGGTGACGGCAATGGGGAGAGGAGCTCTTAGACGACAAGCCACCTTAAAACCCTACAGCCCCAACCCCGAAACCCCAAACTGCTTGCGAGCTTTCAGGCGCCGTGCACCCGACGCTGCGCTGGGCGCTTGGTGACTGCTTCCGAGAGCTTGGCGCCAGCTTGGATCAGAGGCGCCTGCACAAGAGGAATCGTGTGAATTATGTCAGTGTAAGTAAATGCATGCATATGTATATCTCATGAAAATAAGAAGAAAATTACAGTTTTCGGTTTTGCCAGGTCTGGGTACATGTGACTCAATGGCATAATGTTCTCGGGCCCACGTGTGGAAGACGGGCGGGCTTGAGGCTTGGGAGTCATGGGGGCTTTGAACATCTTTTCGCGGCTTCGGGCTCCTCTTCCATCACAGAAGAAGCACAAGGAAAGAGAGCATACCCTTCAAACCTCCCTTAGACACTTCAGGTCCCGATCGCTGCCTCAGCCACTGCACAGCAAGCGCCCGCTGCTGGGGCCGTCTGTGCGGCTGGAGCTGGAGGATCGAACCTGGGCGAGACACAAGCGATGCATCTGAGTTCAGTACTTTTCAAAGATGGGGGAAAAAGGACATTCCCAAAAGAAGACAAGACATTCCCCACATCTTTCAAGATACTGATCTCCCGCAACTGAGGGATGGTGATCCTCAAGCCTCTCGGCCCAAGAATCTTTCCTCGTTTCTCATGAGAAAGCCTTAGAAGTGCCTTGTGTCTTTTTCCGTTGCGTCTCTTAGGCCAGTGGGCTGGGAGGTTTGTGACGGGAACCTTCAGCGACAGCTTCGACACTTCGTGGGCTCTTGGAAAGGCGGCAACTGGCCGATCTTGCAGAGCACCTCAGAGCCCAGCAGAGGGCTCCTTTCTTTATAGGGCTCCTTATTATCGGGCGTCCCTTCTCTTCGTGGGTACCACGTAATGCAGGGCCCTTCTGTTTGAGGTGAGCGAAGGTCAGAATTTGATGAACACCCTTGTCCTACTCGCCTCCTGGCTCAGGCACGCAACACGATCATGGCTTTCTGCACCGCGTTGATGTTCCGTGCTCTGGGTTGATTCTCTTTGCGAAGAGCTTTGAAGCATACTACGACTTGCAGGTGCTCCAGCTGAAGTCCGTACTAGCTTCAGACTGAATGCTTGCAAGCTGTAAGTTCGTAGTTCACAGTCCCCTGCGGCAAAGGTGCAGTTGCGAGCTGGAGCTGCTTGGCAAAAGACAGATGCCAAGGAGGTCTAGCATGAGGTCGACCACGCCTGACAAGCTGCGATACCCTAACATTCAGCTCTACCCGGCAAGAGGAATTCACAGTGCTACAGCTGTTGCAGTCGCACCGTTCAGCGCTTGGGCAAGCTCACAATGAGTTCCGCAACGTCTCTAATCGTCAGCATTGTCATCAGGGCACCGCATCATGACGCAGCCAAGTAACCACGTAACATACCATCATGCTCAGGCTGTCGAACAGCCGCTTGAGCCACCCTAATCCGATCTCCAAACCAAAGCAGCCCAAGCAATCAACTTTAGAAAAGAAGGCGAAGAAAGTCAAAATCTGCAATCAGAAATGGACAGGGTGACTTCGATCAAAGAAGCTGAATCCGTATTGTTCCGTACTAGTAGGATTGGCGAAAACCTCAAAGCAGAGATGTCAGCTCAGGAGATTCGGCGCGATTATACCGTCTTGTGCCGTAGCCCCGGCTTGGACATGGAGAAATATTGGCAATGGGGTAGTCAGCCGACAGACTCGCATTCATGGGTTTGCACCTAGGTCATGGGTGGATGGCCCAGCGGCAACGCAGGGTGGATGCACACGTCACATGGCAAGGACTGCCGCGTCCAGTCAGCCATGTAGCACACTGCTGCGTCAATCGTTCCAGTGCATTACCCATGCGGGGAACACCGACGCGCTAAGACTTGAACCACAGGAGACGGACCAACTCACTCCAGCTGTGTCGGAAAGCCTGCACGCACGGAATTCAAGGTCGGCGACAAATGCGTGCTACGCTGGGCTTCTGAGGCAGACATGAGCTTAGTTGAGCCTTGCAATACGCATCTGTGGGAGGTCCTGGCACACATTCTGCTCGCTGTTGGCACGGCGACTTTGACAGTGGCAGCTTTGCGACAAATGTTGGACGCAACCTCTGACAACGCAGCACATGGGCCGCGGCATTTTGAAGACCCGTCGCTAGCATACCTTCATGTTGCACGAGGTGCGGATCACGACTGGCCGCCGCCACCAGATTCGCAGCCACTGCTCGTTTACGGGGCACGCAGTCGTGCGGGACGAGAAGTACACAGCAACTTGCCAGCCTCGCATGGACACCGTATGCGCAATTGTTTCACATATCTCGGGACTCGGAAGAGCACCTACAATTACGTGCGACCAGGCTCTACAGACGCAGCAGTTGGACTTCAGCGTTTGCGAGTCGATCTTTTTGCATCGCCACTGCCTGATCTTCAACGGCATGACCGGAGAACATGCTGCTCGGAGCGCAAGTGAGGCGAGCTTTCTGGTTGTCTGCTTCTCTGCTTGTCCCGAATGCGGCACTCACTTTCTCTAAGGAGGTGGTGGATCGTTTGCCTGCGGACCTCACTGCCGCCCTGACCACCGCAGTTGGCAAGGATTCCGCTTCTGCTGTCGCGCTGGGCCGTTGCCTGACAGACTTTCAGCACTACATTTTGCAGATTCCTCAATGAGAGGTAGCTCATCGGCGTGCAGGTCGGCAAAGGGGTTCCTGTCTTTCGCTCTACAAACGAGGCGTGATCCATCATGATCTCAAGAATTGGGACCTGTCACTTGGCTGAGAAGATTCTTCGATGTCTCGGGCATTGACGCTGCAAGAAGAAGTCCAAGTCTGAGGTCGATACCGCTCCCCAAACCGTGCAACGTGAGAAATGCAAGTGCCGCGACCGCCTGCCCGGGTTGAAAATCGCATGAGGCAAGCTTGCTTCGGTCCCAGCTGTGGGCACCGGGATGCAATGCTATCATGCTTTGGAATCGCTCACAACAATCGGTTGCCGCTCGCATCTCTTTCATCGATCATGTCAACACAATGGCATGCAGCAGCTTTTGTGCCTAGGAAGAGGATGGGAACGATCGAAGTGGTACCATACATTGTCTTCTTGTGTACGTGCGAGGTAGGTGATGGTACCACGTGTCTCAGGCAAAAGTACGTATTTTGGGGAACCCCCCCCACCCCAGCTCAGGCTCGGATAGAGCTGAGTCCCCAACTTTGCTTGACCTTTCGCCATGTGGCAGCGGCAGCCATGTTGAGCCTGGACCGCTACTGGACCAGGTAGATCCGCTCAGTGCGGCTTTGCAAGGAGCAGGTGTTTGTGCACCTTGTGTCTGCTTTTTGTGTGCAGAAGCTGAGTGGGAGCCAGTGGCAAATGAAGATGCTACATAGCCGTAAGGGGCTGAGTTTTGATCAAAAACCTTGGTCTCTGGACCAAACTGAATGCCCTTGTCAGCTTCTTGTCTACTTCCTAGGTTTCTTCTCCGACCTCCCTGGCATGTGCGTAGGCCGAGCAGGCAGGGCTGTGAGTTTTTTTGGGACATTCAGTGTTCATAGGTAGGGTTTACATTGCATGCAGGCTTCAAGACTTTGCGAGACTTCAGGCTTCTGTCCTGGTTTTTCAGACACATGAGATGCATAACGGGTTGTTGTTTACTTCTCCTGCGTCAGACTGGCTGCAGACATATCCTATGTCTTGCAGCATCCATCTGCACCTCGCAACTAGCACAGCTCTTGCACCGGAACCTTGCATCCGTACTGAATCGAGGACGCGAGCTGTGTTCGGGGGTTGGAAGAAAGCATGGATTGTGTCAACTTCTTCTGCAGCTATGCTTGGTTTTAGCTTGGCCCCCGTCCAGGCAGGACCATCACACATGCAAATCAGGATCACACGTCCAAATCGTACCGCGCTTCAGCAAGGCACGATGGTCCACAACAGCAGTGTCATCAGAGGTCATGCCAAACTTGGAAAAACTGGTTCGCATGATGTAGCATGATGGTAGCTTGATGAAGCCATGGCTGAACCAGGTCACAAGCGTCACGCGCCGCTGGCAAAGCCCGCTTCAGACTTGTCGCCCGACCTTTCGTCTCTGGTCGGTCGGGCATGGCCTCAAATCTTTGAAGCCATGAACAAGTCCCAGGTAACAATCCTCGTGGCTCCTACAGGCTCAGGCAAGTCCACAGACCTTCCACAAATGCTGCTGGCAGAGGCGCAGATGCGCGCGCCTGCAACAAAGATTCTGTGCGCCCAGCCGCGACGCATTGCAGCCACTACCTTGGCAGCGTACGTGGCGCGGCGAACGAAGACAAACCTTGGGGACCTTGTTGGCTATGAGATTGGTGGCTGCAAAGTGCGTTCAGACAAAACTCGCCTGACCTATGTTGTTGCGGGCATTGCGCTTCTCAACTGTTTGGACTGTAGCCCCGACTTCGATGTCATCATTGTTGATGAGGCTCCCACTATCCATTAGTTGCGGTCAACACTGAAATCAAAACGGGAGCTGTCGGTAAGATAAGCAGATAAGCAGAGCACAAGGCCATCCTTAGGTCCTTAGGTCGAGGGGAGCAACACATCCAAAAACTAAGCCCCAGCACCACCCGGCAGCACCCGCCTTGGCGAGCTCACGCCTCGCGAAATCGGTGGATGGACCGGAGGGTCCCACCAGGAAAAGGGCAAAGCCCGGAGCAGTTCGGATGATGGTCTTTGGGCCAGGTGGGTTCTCAGCCCCCTACACCCAAATCCACGCCCTGGGCTCGACATATTTGCTGTTGTGACACGTTGTGACCTTAAAAACCCTTCCTCAGGTGCACACCCGTGACACTCTGATTGACCTGTTGTTGGCGGTGGTGTGCCATACAGTTCTGAAAAAGTTGCCTGCGCTGAAGCTCGTGTTAATGTCTGCGGCTATGGACAAGGAGCACATGAAGGGCTAATCCGAAGCTTCTTGTGGTCAGGGAGTTGCCTTTATTGACCTTCAAGATGAGAGGCCATTCACGATCAACGAGCACTTCCTAGACAAGGGGGCGCTGCTTCCTAAAGTGCCACAGCATTTGTTTGGTTCATGGGAGCAGGTGCTTGCCACCACGACAGGCAGGGCTCGCTGGGAGTTGTTGGCAACATTTATCATTGAGCTTCACCGCACCTGCAACCAAGCCTCCTCGTTTCTGGTCTTCCTTCCGGGCAGAGGTGAGCTGTACCAGCTGCGGGGGAGCTTGGAGAAAGAGCCGGAGCTCAAGGTGAGCATCCTGCATGCAACCATAGCAATGGAAGTGCAAATGTCCATTCTGAAAGCTGCGGGGAAGAAAGCAGGTGAGAAGTGGAGGCGTCGTGTCATCTTGGCAACGGATGTGGCCGAGTCGTCCGTGACAATCCATGATGTGGATGTTGTCATTGATCTTTGTGAGCACAAGCGTCCACGGTGGAATGCCAATTCGAAGCAAAGCTTCTTGACAACCTTGAAGATCAGCAAAGATGAGGCCGCACAGCGCGCGGGTCGCACTGGGCGGCTGCGCGAAGGAAACGTCATACGGATGCTGACACAGGCGGCGTACGAGGACCTCAAGCAGCACGTGGATCCTGGCATGAAGCACGCTCGCTTGGAAGATGTGATCCTCACCATCTTTGAGCACTGGAAAGTTGTTGGCACACCAGAGCAGTTTCTGAACAAGTTGCCGGACCCTCCTCAAGCTGAGCAGGCCTCCTCGGGGTCTCTGGCTTGAGAGTTGAGCGCTTCATCGGTCTGAGAAGGTTCCCAGATGTAGTTAAGGCTGTGGACCAGTTGGGGCGGTAAGTCTCAACGTCGCCTCCACCCTAAACACTCTTCAAGAACCAGGTGCTAGCGGCCGCCAAGAGGTTGCTTGAGCTGCGCGCCGTGGACAAAGAAGAGGATGGAACACCGAAGCTCACCGAGTTCGGGCGGCTCCTTCAAAGGCTGGGCTTTGGGGCATTCGGGAGTTTTTTTGTCTGGTTTTCGGCAATGGCCTGTTTATTGCATGAAAGCTGAGCGGAAAAAACAATGGAGGGCTCAAGATTTTGTAGTGGTGTAATGAGCGCTGGCCTGCCCAGGATGCCCGTGGATCCAGAGGTGGGCATCCTGGTCATGAACGGAGTTTCTCGGACCAAGCTATAGCTTCAGGACAAACCCCAAACCTGCTGTACGTTTCAGTGTATGAAGAATTTGGGCAGGTTTGGGCAGCACGAGTTGCAAGAGAGCCTTACACCAGCAGCGCGTTTGCTGTTGGAGAAGAACTTTTGCATCATCAAGTTCTTTCAACACATCGCAACCCTCAAGCTGATGACAAGTTCCATAACTGACTGCGCAGGCACATGCATCACCGGGATGGAGTCGCATGCTTCCTGCCCGGAGCTGAGGTTCATTTTGGCGTGGTCCATGACTGCTGCGTCATGGCCAGCATCATTCAGCGGGGCTTGCCTTTCCTGGAGAACCCCAACTGGAGTTTGAAGGAGACTTGTGGCCGAGGGTTTCATGCAGGGGTCCTGGCTATGGCCTTCTTGAAGTGTAAGCAGGAAGGAGGCCCCAGAAAGCTTAACAGGCTTAACAGTCTGAAAGCCCATTGCTTGCGTCCAGGAAAGCCAGCGATTTGTGGCAGTGCGGGACGTGTGTGTACAGGATCTTCCTCCCCACCCTGGGCTAGCTTGCAATGCGTATCCAAGTGACCTCATCGCCGGCTTACAAGCATACCGTGCCTGGCAGCAACAGCAAGTTCAGGATCCCGGTTGGAGTTTGCATGAAGAGTGGTCATGGTGTCTGGGACACTTCTTCAGCCTCCAACGCTTGCATGAGATCGAGGAGACGGTCGTCCAGCTGAGGTCCGTCTTACATCAGCTGAAGCTGGCGCCAGAGATGCCAGCCGAAACCATTCGTCACGTGCGGGAAAGACGCAAGCAAATGCTGACTCCTGACTTGGAACCTCCGGAGGCGTGCCCCGCCGCAGCGCCGGATTGTGACATCAAGGCCTTGCTTGGAATGTGCACTCCCGACCCGAAGAGACAATGGCTGCTCCGGTGGTGCATAGCCTCAGCATTTACCACGGGAACGCTTGAGGTGGTCGGAGGTGATTGCGCAGCGGCAATGGAGGTGCGGTTTATTCCGAAATCGCCAGAGATAACCTCGTCGTTTTTGCACGCTTACTTGCGAAAGCACTCGGACGCAATCCAGAGCGTGTCCAGTGGTAATCATGGGAAAGGCGATGTCTTCGCTCGATTTCACTACGGTGCCCCGGCACGGCAGCTGGTGCAAGCAATCGAGTACGCCCACGAAGTTCCGTGGAAGCAGGCCACTTTATGGCAGCATGGCAGATACAACACTCCCAAATGGTATGCTCGAGAATGCTACTCGAGGCATGGCAGCGAATTCAAGATCATTCCTACATCTGCTGCCAGCCCATTGCTTGTCAACAAGTGCACAGTGATCTCAGCAGGCATCTTGCCGGTAGCGAACCCTGATGGGAGATTTCTCTTTTCGTGCAATCTTTGTTCGGTCATGCCGCCGGGCGTCGTACCGGCAGTTCTTGAAGCAATGTACCCCTGCATTCGCAGGCATGACAAAGTCAGAGGCACATACGAGCTTTTGTGTGCCGGGTTTCGGGAGGAGCTGAAAAGCTTGGAGAAAGTCTTGAAAGGCACCGATCCAGCGACTGTGCGTGACTTGACTGGCAAGCTTTCATCGATCCGTGCCAGCATTGGCAAAGAGACGGGCGCAGACTACAGAGATGTGCAGCGCATTGTGAAGAAACGCGCTGGCGAGGCGGTCAGCATCATGGAGACCTTGGCAAGCTTGGCGCAGCCAAATAGCACAACCTCGGCAGGCCTCGGTGAGACGCTGCCCAGCCTCGACCAGCCCAGCTTGGATGTCTTTTCTTTCATCCCTATCTAGGCAGGCCGGAGTGCCTGAAATTCCCTTAAATTCGTTCTCCCCAATAGTTACAACATCAGTTCTGTTAGTTCTGTGAGGGGCTTCAAGGCCAGGCCACAAGCATCTGCCTGAGCATCCTCACGGCGCGCCCTCACCCTGAGTGACAGCGCATGCCGTACACAGATGTCTTTAAGTTTTAGTCTTCGTGGAAGGACCCATGGGAATGAATACCAAAAAGAAGCTGCCAGGATAAGGCTCATGAATCGACATCCTTGCCGGCTTCTAGAAGGCAAGACAACAGCCCCAAATCCATCAACAAAGCTTAGCCAGCGGTCCGCATCAAGAAGGTCAAGTGTCGAGCATCGAGCCAGTCCTGCAATGGTTTTGCAACCCGACTTCCTAAACCCGTACCCGAAGCTGTGAGCCTCAGAGCCATTTAAAAGTATGAACTCCAGATCCAACCCCAACCAATGACGCCATGAGCTTTTGCGCGGTTGTGCCCAAAAACCTAAACCTCAGTTTTTTTTTAGAGGTCTGCAATTACATGTTGAACTCTAAATTGAACCCCGAATACCTTCAGCCCTCAAACCCAAAGTTTCAGGCCCTTCGCCCTCAGTGCGGGCTGAACCGCTCCACCTGTACCCAAACCTGAAATCAAGAAGCATAGCTCCTGTTGCTTTTCGATGCCACATGATGATGCTCACTTTCTCTGCTCTTCAAAACTGCATCTTTCCGTGCAGCATCAACAACCCTGAACTCCTCAGTGCTTGCTGGACACAGGCGTGCTGTCTCCGCAGCCCGTCGAAGTCTTGGACGGCAAGCATGGACACGATGCGCGGTCTTCAACCCAGAGAAGCTGCCCAGGCGCACTTGGGCTTCAGACTCGGCGGGGACTCATTGGGGCCCGAGGGTTTTTGATCTGCCAGGCCAGCCGCAGTCTTGCACAACAGCGGAAGCTGCAGCAAGCGCTGAACTTGCTCAGCTCGCTGAGCAGTCGTGCCAAGGCAGCTAGGCAAGCACGAGAGGCACTGCGCAACATGGATGTGGTCTGTCCCAACGCCTTGCATGCAAGTACACTGTGAGTCCAGGCAGCTGATGCCATCACCTTCAACGTGGCCATCAACTCCTGCTCGAAGGTTGCGGTTCAGAGCTACGCCGAATGAAACTGCTCAGGCATGTTGGACAAGTGCTCTCCCTGAGGTCAGCAATTGGGCATCGGCCGAGGAGTTCTACAACATCATGTGCAGGAGCCACGTTCGCGCCACGACGGTGACATTGAACAGCGTATCCGGTTCGAACTTCATGGGGCTGCGCACTCTGCTTTCAGTTCCGCCCCAAAAAGTTGTCCCAAGGCTCGTAACCCTCGTCCCGAGCTGCAGGTAATGAAGGCCTACGAGCGTGCTGGCCACTGGCGGAGCACATTAAGTCGTCTTGCCACCTTCCAGTCCCTGGGCATGCTTGCGGACGCGCCTGGGCCAACACTCCCCCACCTTCCCTCCGGCGTTCCCGACAAGATTTTCTTGCTTTCGATGCCAGCCTGCATCTCAACCAGAGCAGCTTGAGGCGATCAGCTACAACACGGGGACCGCGGCATGCGCTCGCGTCAACAGATGGAACTCTGCATTGCACCTCCTTTCCCGCAACGAGGCCTCACGTGTCACATCTTGAATCTGTGTCGAACATTGGGGCGCGCCGGGAAGCCAACCAATGCCCCCGCAAGTTTCAAGAACCACAAATTTCAATGGCCGAAAGCACAGGGCTTCATGGAGGACAATGTTGGCTGCAATGCCGCTGCGAGCGCCTGCGGGAAGCCTGGCAATACTTCAGTCGATCAGCGTGCCGGTTTTCGGCTGGGCCAGAAACGCCCAAGGACGCCCTGAGCACAATCCTAAGCCCACAAGTTCAAAAACCGAAAACAAAAACCCTGAATCCTGAACCCGAAGCCCTGAAACCTAAGAAGGGGGCGGGGCGAGGGGATGTTGGGGTGGGAATGCCCTGAAAATCATGAAAATCAGGGGCGGGGGAGGGTAGGACTGCTTAGGAAGCATCAACTGAAACGGGGGAGCGTTGATTGGGCACGCCATGCACAAGAATCGCAGCCCTGAACCATAGAAAAGGAACACGGTTTCTGTCAAAAACCTGCAAAAACCTAGGCGCTGTGCTTAAATCTGGAGAGCAGTTGCTAGGCTTGAACATGGTATCCATTTTTCCTGTGGTGCACACGCAGCCGCACGGTTGTGCTAGATCCAGGAAAGTCAGTCTCTGGCACAGCGCACTCCACGTCCTTCAGTCAATGAAGCCTGGCTGCACAGTTCCGATGTCAAAAAAATCGGACAAGCACCCAGCTGCGTTGCTCACGTTGTTCAGGTGGATCAGCCACATTCAGAGCGATCACTTCACGTTAAGTACAATACTGTCCTCACTTTCTGGAGCTGATCGTTGGCAGCACGTTTTCGCTTGCCTTGAAGGCACGCAGGCGCGGTGACTGCAGCTGTTCAGACTCGTTTGCTGCACTTTCCTTGCAGTGGCGGTGGTCGCACGGGGTCCTGTCAGCGTATGCAGAGGCGGATATCCAACCGGACAGCTTCGTGCTCAGTTCCTTGGAGCAGAGAGCGGAACAGTGCCTTGACGTCGGTGTGCCTCGTCCTCTCTTTGCTCCTTTGCTCCATGCCCTCACTTGCAGGTGCGATTATCAAGGCATGCGAAGCAAGCGCGCAATGGCCTTTGGCGCTTCACTATCTCTCCGACATGGAGGCATGGCACACACGTGCACTCCACAGCATCTCAGCAGAAGGGCAGTCATTTTCACAAATTGGTCCATGTCGGAATCTTGCAGGTCCAGCGAGTTCAGCTTGACATTGCCTTGTTCAACAGCGCGATTAGCGCTGCTGCCAAAGCTGGTGAGTGGGAACTGGCCTTCGCATTGTTCCGCAGCTTGCCGAAACAAGTCCTGTTCGTACAGCACAAGGCGTGCACAGGCGAGGATGAATGCATCAGGCCGTAACCACCGCGCGGGCACAGGTTTCGCTGTTAAGCCTTAGAGCTTGTAACGGGAGACGAGTCATCATCCTGAGCCTGAAAGCTGCGTTTCGGAACCAAACCCACCCAAGACCTTGCCAGCAAAATTGCCGACTGAACCCCAAACCCCCGGTTAGAAGCCTTAACCCACACGCCTAAGCTTCGAGCCAGCTGCATTCTCAAAGCTGAAGTTTAAGGCTCTTACTCACACCGGCAACTCCAACCTTCAATCAGAATCAGATGGTGTCACTGAGACTTTTGATCTTTTTTGAGCATCACCGCTCCAACTTTACGCCAAAGCCTCACGTCAAACTCATGAGCGGTGTTAATCACCAGGCTCCCAAAGCAAAACCCGAGGAGACTCTATCGTCACCCCGAACCCCCAACAACCACAAAAAGCTGAAGCTAAGAGCTCCCTCGTGCCGTCTGCAAGGCTCTCTCCAGCAAACTTCCCTTCAAGCAGCACCACGGCGGAACCTAGTTAGTGCTCTTAAGGCCAGCACGTAGATCCCATCCCCCGCTCCCAACTTCATCAGGATGTGATCACGTGGGGCGCGGCCGCATCCGCATGTGAGCGAGCTGCATATCATTCACCATCACTTGCGGACGTGACTACAAACAAGTTTTTGTCTGGATGATTGGGTGCTTCCATGACGAGACAGCTGCAAGGTGAAAGAGCCGCGCAGTGGCGAGTTGCCATGGCGTTGCTCAGAAACATGACGTATCACTCTCAGCATCAGCCCTTGCGAGGCATCTACCAAGCAAGGTCATGCGTAGATTCATTTGGCAGTGCTGGTTCTTGTGAGGCAGCTTGGAGCGGAGCCCAACGTATTGGTTTGCAATGCCGTCCTCAGCTCTTGCGAGAAGGGTGGACAGTGGGAGCAGGCTGTGCATGTTCTGAGCATCATGAGTCTTATCTTCAAGTGTCATTCATGACTTAGACATCACAGTGCCCAACATGGCGAAACTGCCAGAATCGGCCAGAGTTTGCAAGTTCACTCAGGAACCTCATGCGGATTCTGCCTGACCAGATTACCTACAACGCCGTCATCAGCGCTTGCAGCCGAAGCTTGGCAGCGGCACAGATTGCATGCGTATGCTGCAAATGCGTGTAGCAGTCCAGCCAGAAACAGTGTTGCTTGCACTGGGTTGGCACACTTGCCCAGGCAGCCTTGTATGGACCAGTGTTGCTCGATTCAAGGGGCTCTTTCATCTAAGGTACGTATTGGCAAATGTCCCTGCAGCTGCTGGATATGATGGGTGTTGCTTTGGTAGAATGCGTGGCGTGGTGGCACACCAGCCGTCATGACGTGCAACCGCATGGCCTCGCGTGTGCACCGTTCCGCTATGGTCAGGACGCTATATCATTCAATTCTTGCATCACTGCCTGCGAGCGTGGAAGCCTTTGGCAAGAAGCACTCGCCTGTTTGCACGCGGGTTCCTCAGTCTGTTGCATGAAGAGGACAAGTCCATTGCTCCTCTTGTGATCTCTTGTGCTTTAGTCGACCATGCAAGGTCAGTTGTCTTTCACGTGCCTGTTTGTGTCAGTTTTGCTTTGTTTTCCTGCGTGTTGCTAGTCGTACATAAGCACGGAACCTCGCTCACAACCAGGCAGTTCTGAGTGAAACAACGAAATCCCCCAAAAGAAGTCAAGTGCAGCGATCAGTGACCCCAAAGCATTGTAGAGCGACAAGCTTGCTGATTGAGTGGCAATGCTTGGGCCCTAAACGAAAAACGAGAAACCATGGCGTGCAAATCGGAATGTCGAAAGAATGATCCGGTCCAACCCAGAACACGCTGAAAAGAACCACTTCCTGAATGGTTTTTGGAGACCCTCGCAGATGAACATGCAAATCATTGATACTGAGAAAGGGATGCAAGTGATTGTAGAGTTCTCAGGCCATGTGGTCCCACCGCATCCTGTGCACCAGCGTGGGTTACAATGCTGTGCCTCGGCTTGACTTTTTCCAAGGCGGATGATGCGGGAGATGTTGGTGTTTGTCATGGACCCCATGCTGCGCGCTGCAACTAGAACACCCAGGCCATTGCAGCATGTGGGAACCAGTTCTACTGGAAGGAGGCTTTGCGCCTTATTTGCGACATGCATTGGACTCGGCTCTGCCCAGACGTGGCTGTCCTGCACAATCAGCAAAGAGTGCCTGCATAGCTACGTGTGCAGAGAATTGGGTTAGGCTGATTAGACACAGCTTCTCGCTGTGTAGGTGATCACATACAATGCTGCAGTTGCAGCTCTAGATGATCAGCAATGGGAGACCACTTTCATCCTGCTCGAAGAGATGCATCGGCAAGCCCTTCAACCAGCGACTTGCCTGCCAGAGTGCTTGGAAAGTGTTTCAACCTTCAAAAATCACAAGCTGTTCACTAAGGACCTCATTACGTTCAACTCCACACTCAATGCATGTGCGCACTGGCAAGCTGCGCTCGTGATCCTTCATCTTCTCCTGAAGGACCATTTACCAGCTCCAAGACTCAAATGGTTCAATCTTGCAAGCGCATGTAGCCACAGTTGTACGAGTTTGGTTCTGTCATCGGGCCACCGAGGATATCTTCACATATAATTCAATATTCCGTCTGCTTCGATCTCAGCGAAGATGGCAAGTTGCTTCATCCATCTTCGAGCAAATGAAGTCGACAGCTGCTCACAAACACTTGGCTCTGCTCCGGTAAGCCAAGAAGCACGGTTCTTTTTATGTTCTTTTGCTTGTCAAGTTCGCATCGAAACCGTCTGCGGCAACTTCTGGGTTCTAAGGTTTGCAATCCCTCAGCAATCACCTTTGAAGCAATCCTTTGTTCTGGCATTTCAGGCGCTTGTCCATTCTTGCACTGTGTTGTTGCTCAGTAGTTTCGGCGTTGTTGGTACTGGCATCTTGTTGAGGCAAGCATCTATCTTCATATCTCGAGGCTGCCCAGGCGCAGATCATGGATGAATTGGCACACGGAGCTTGCGCCTTCTCGTTCCAAGACTAACGACTCGCGTGGGCGGAAAGATGCAAAAAGCCAATCGTCCGCAGTGAAGATCCAAGAAAACTAGGTGTGTTCCATGGCTGCTTCCTGGCAGATTTGTTGACTGAAGTTGGTTATGGTAAATTTCGCATAGAAAAAACTCTTATCGTACTCAGCATCAGACGAGAAAGGACCTGTGATTTTCATGCAGTCGAAACAATGGCATCTCATCTGGAAGTGCAGGGTTGGGTCTTCAGTGTAATATAGCACGGTACAGTGAAGCATAGAACACTAGTATAGAGTAGCATAGATCATGTCTGGGGGGCTGGCCGTTCAGCCCGTTCCGCTGTTTCTGCTCATTTAGACCCTGCTTGCAAGGCTCCTGGCTGTTTGATGCAGGCGGTACCGTTCTAACGTTGCACACGCCTGCTTAAACGTCAAAGTCTCCATTGTGGGCACCCCTTCTTTCAAGCCTCATGAGCTCTGGGGACTCCTTCTGCTGTAGGCCATAGCAAAGTGGAGTTCTTGTGACCCCAATCTGACTCCGGACCCCTTGCTTTTGGGGTTCCTGGGCTTCGCACTCAGGGTGTGGGGCAATCAGACGATTGATGCTGCCTAGCACGCAGAGATCGTCTGGGGTTTTTTGTCGCACACCCTAGCAGGTGTCCCATACCAATCACAAGCGGACCATCAATCTTCAGTTCTGAACTCTCGGCATGTGCAGCAAGCTAGGTGCAATGCACAAGGAACGCGGAAATCGTAGTGGCCGCTGCATGGGAAGGCAAGGGGGAGAAAAGGCGCTCTTGGAATGATTTCAAAGTGGCTTCGGAACGCTGATCAAAAGCCGGGCCGTCCTATGCTCACTTTGAAACGCTGAATGCTGCAGCACTTGATTTCAAGACCTCTTTGAGTTCTTCCTGTAGCGAGACGATCTTTCTTTTGTCTGAGGCCTGCTCTTCCTTCAGTCCTTTGACCAACTCACGAAGCTGGGTCATTTCAATCCTCAAGCTCTCGTTCTCCTCTTCCTTTCCTTTTCCTGCTGCTGCTCCTTGCTCTTCTCCTCTTCTTCTTCGTGGGAAGCCATGGCGGGTGCCGGCCTCAAACAGTTCCTCGAGTCGCAAGGCTTCGCCCTGGCGAAAGGCGCTTGCTTTGGTGCATGTCTAAAGTCCAGGGTTGCTTGCTGAGCCTGGGGTGGGTTCACTGTGGCTTTGTTATTGTATGGATATGTGGTGATGTTATGATGTCATGAGGTTGTTTTTCTGATACGTTCTTATTTGTTATATGTTTATGCTTTTGTATTTTGCAAGTCTTTTGGTTTTTTTGGTTTTGTGAGCTGGAGTCTCGATTTTTGGGCTGCTCCCCATGTGCCACTCGGGCGCCCGCCCGCACACCTTTTCCGAGCACAGTACAACAGACACGCACCTGCGCGCGCGCACACACACACACCCACGCACCCACGCACGCACGCACGCACGCATGCCCGCCCGCACGCCCGCACCCACCCACCCACCCACACCCGCACACACACACACACACACACACAGACACACACACACACACACACACAAGCACACACAAGCACACACAAGCACACACAAGCACGCCCAAGCACGCAAAAGCACGCACAAGCACGCACAAGCACGCACAAGCACGCACAAGCACGCACAAGCACGCACAAGCACGCACAAGCACGCACAAGCACGCACAAGCACGCACAAGCACGCACAAGCACGCAGAAGCACGCAGAAGCACGCACAAGCACGCATAAGCACGCACAAGCAGGCACAAGCACGCACAAGCACGCACAAGCACGCACAAGCAGGCACAAGCACGCACAAGCACGCACAAGCAGCACAAGCACGCACAGCACAAGCACAGCAAGCACAAGCACGCACGCACAAGCACGACAAGCACGTACAAGGCACGCGCGCACACACACACAATCACACAGCACACACACACACCCACAACACACATCCGCACACGCCCACACACACACACACACACACACACACACCACACCACACACACACACCACACACACACACACACACACACACACACACGCCACACACACAACACACACACACACACACACACACAACACATCACACACACACACACACACACACCACACACCACACACACACCACACACACACACACACACACCACCACACACACACACACACACACGCACACGCACACACACACCCTCACACGCACACTACACACGTCCACACACACCACCCACACTTCACACACTCACACGAACACCAACGCACACGGCACACGCACACGCACGCACCGCACACAGCACACGCACAGACACACACCCACACGCAACGCACACCCACCGCTCACGCACACCCGCACTCTCACAGCCACACTCACACCACGTCGCCACGCACACAACGCAACACCACACGCACCACACGCACCACATCCAACACACAAGCTCACAACACCCCCCCAACCACCCTCACCAACTCACACCCGCACCTCACTCACTCACTCACTACGCACCAACGCACCTACGCACCACCACTCACGCACGCAACACGCACACACACACCCACCACACACACACACACACACACACACACACACACACACACACACACACACACACACACACACACACACACACACACACACACACACACACACACACACACACACACCACACACACACACACACACACACACAGACACGACACACCGCACACTCACTCACTCACGCCACCCCGCAACCACAACCGCAACCACTGCAAGCACGCCCACCCACCACCCACCCACCCCACCCTCACACGCACGCACCCACCCCACCCACCACCCACCCACCACCACCCCCCACCCACCCACCCACCCACCCACCCACCCACCCCCCCCCCCCCACACACACACACACACACACACACACACACACACACACACACACCACACACACACACACACACACCACACACACACACACACACACACACCACACACACACACACACACACACACACACACACACACACACACGCCGACGCGCGCGCCCGCACGCACGCACGCCCGCACGCACGCCCACCCGCCCACCCGCCCGCCCACCCACCCACCTACCTACGTCGCTCCCGCAAGATCCCACACTTGGAGGGGTAGAGAGGTGGCCCCAAAAGTGGGAGAGGGCGGATAGCCAACAAGTGGGAGCTAGTGGGCAGTAGTTCACCCGTATCATAAATGTGTGCGTCTTCTCACTCCCTATCATGGAGTTTCTAGGGGCGTACAGATGAACAAGCAACGTCACCATGAAAGGTTCCAGCCCCCGAGTCGTTCAATAGTCTTTCCACGCTTAACCTTGTTCAAATTCATCAGCTCTCTGACAGTTAGATGACTCATGAACTTACCCTTGTTCACAGCTTCTACGGAGTTAGTTCCAGCCCAAAAGCAGATTAGATCCCAAGTGAAGACAGGTTAGAGACACATACCGTCATGAACGCGGTTAAGGGTTCTCTCCCTGTCACACCTGCAGAGCACCCCCAGACATAACCGTTAGTACCAAAATCCTATTGACTTTCTATCCCAATCTCATGACACCTGAATTGCCCAAGAAACCGGACCACCTAAGCGCTCCAGAACCCGGAGAACACAGCAAGCCACCGAAACAGGGGCAAGCTCGTGAGTCATCCAATTGTCCAGCAGCTGATGAACTAGGAATTTTCGCGAAGGACTGGGGCTGGAACGTTTCGTGGGCGCTCTTCATTCACACTCTTTATACTGCGCCACCAAGGTGCGTTTGCGCACGCACAATTACAATGCAGCGAATCAGAAAAGGAAGGCCCTCATAAATGGCATGACACGCGTGAACTTGCCGTACAGTTTATTGGGCTTTTGCACCAGGCTGTTTCCAAAGGCTTGAGTTCCACATTCAAGCACAGAAAATACCAGTTTTCCTTCTAAAGGACTCTGAAGAACATAAAGAGAAAATATCGGTTTGCTTGTTGAGAAAACAGCTTCCCATTAAAATAAACAGAAACTTCGAGCCACAGCTCCGTGCACGTGCCCGCGGCTCGAAAACCGGGCTACGCAAACCCTGAAAAACAAATCCCAAAAAGATCCCAAATGAGTTTTCCTCTACGATTAATACCCCTTACATTACATCTCCCGATTGTCACTTAGGGCTCACAGCACCCCACCCATCCCATTCTTTTGGCACAGGCGACCCTGTCACTCTCCCGACGGATCTGTGGGCACCTTAAAGTGGGCCATGTTTTCACAGTGGGTGCGAGATTGGTGTTTGGGATGACGGTGTTTGACCGAGGATTCCGAGACCTCGACAGCCCCAGGCCTCAAGACGAAGTAGACTACGTACCAGTCCATCAAATGCCTCAGAGACCACCTGAAAGTGCAGTCTCTGCCGAGACCCTCATTGCTCTCCATGGCCTTCCATTGGGGGCTTTATTTTTTTTGGTTTCAAGTTTCTGTAGGTTTTCGTTATTATTGAACATCACATCCATGTTTCTGGGACGTCGGGCGTTCAACGCACCAGATTACAGGAGGCACAACCTCAAGTTCGGAGCAGAAGGAGCAAAAGTAACAGGAGCAGCAGTAGTAGCAGCAGTAGCAGCCGTCGAGGCAATAGTACTGGTAGCAGCGACAAGCATCGTTTCTGAGTCATCCGGCTTTCAGGCATCTTCACAGAAACCTCCCCACCTGCAGCACCTGCATCTGAGATGTTATATCTCGAGTTCGCGTATGTACATGGACAGGTGGGACAGTTAGTTGGGAACGGACCTGGGTCCTTCAGGGCTTCGGTGGCTACGCATTCGGGAACAAGAAGCATGAATCAAAGGTTCCTCACTGTCGGTTTCCTGTTCAAGTGCCTGGGTTCGCCCCCCCCCCCCCCGCCCCGCGGTACTCATTCAGAGACTGCGTAAGGCCTACAAATGCTGCTCGGGTACAGGTATTGGAAACTGAAGATTGTTGGGGAGATTGCTGTGCCGGGTTCAGGCTGCGTTGGCTTTCCAAACACTGTAGAAGTAAGAACATATCCGTTCGAGCTTTGTCGTATGTCCCCCCCTTTGTGCTCGTAGGGTTTGGTGACGGCCCTCGAAGTTTGTCGCGTGTCCCCTGCTTCGCGCTCGTAGGGTGACATCGTAAGCGACTAGCAGTCCATCTGCGCCCTGATGACCAAATAGCTCGTTCTGCGCCCCTCACCATGCGAGCACGAAGAAACATGCGACAAACTTCGAGGGCCCTCACCAAACCCTAGCACGAACGGAGGGGACTTACGACAAACCTTAGGGGATATGTTTTGACTTCTTCAGTGTTCTGAAAGTGCAAATGTTAGAGAAAAACGTAGGATGTTAGAGAAAAACATAGCATGCTTTCTGCACTTACGTTGCCAGCACACAAGAGATAAACATCTCTATTTACTTAAACCAGCTTTTTTGGGGGGCTCTGAAACCTTTTCGCAGAGCTAGCAGAGTTGGGTAAAACCCTGCTTGCTCTGCGAAAAGGTTCTCTATACAAGCGCAAGAAGCATCCTATGTTGTTCCTAACGTTTGCACTTTGAGAACATCTGTAGAAGTAAAAGCGTATCCCTTGGAGGTTTGTCGTTGATGAGGGCCCTAGAAGTTTCTCGCATGTCCCCTCCCTTCGTGCTCGTAGGGTGAGGACCCCCAAGGCTTGAAGGGCCCAGCGTGCGAGGTTTGAAGGTTTCAAGGATGTGTTTTGGTTGGTCCTTGCGTGCGCGAAAAGACTGCGTGTTCAACTAGCATCCTGCTTTTGGGGACCAAGCGTAATCAATTTCCACTCAATTTTGGGAACCGAGTGTGTTCAACTAACATCCTGCTTTTTGGGGACCGAACGTACTGAAATAGCACCCAAGGTTTGGGGACCGCACTTTCAGAACACTGTAGAAGTAAAAACATATCCCTTCGGGTTTGGTGACGGCCCTCGAAGTTTGTCGTTTGTCTCCTGCCTTCGCGCTCATAGGGTGACATCGTAAGCAACTAGCACCCCATCTGCGCCCAAATGAGCTATTTGGTCGCCGGGGAAACATCTACGGTGTGTTAACATGTTAAAACACGTTTTCTGGGCCAGTGCTCTTCGCCCAAAAGCCAATCGTGGCCCTAGAGCCTGCCTGCATTTTACTCCGGTTCCAAAAGACCGTGCTGGTAACGTACTCTCGTGGCCCCATAACCCGCACTTTAAAACGGTTATATAAGCCTCTAGGGCCCTCACGCTACGAGCACGAAGGGACAGGCGACAAGCGTCTAGGGCCCTCACCAAACGGGAGGGGACACACGACAAACCTCTAAGGGATGCGTTTTTGCTTCTACACTGTTCTGAAAGTGCAAATGTTAGGAAAAACATAGGATGTTTTTGCGCTTGCACACCCTACGGAGCCGCGATTACGTTACCAGCACACAAGGGATAAACATCTCTATTTACTTGAACCACCACTCTTTTGGGGGCTTTTCTGCAAAAACCTGCTCTGCGAAAAGGTTTTCTATACATGCGCAAGAAACATCCTACGTTGTTCCTAACACTTGCACTTTCAGAACACTGTAGAAGTAAGAGATATCCTTTAGAGGTTCGTCGGATGTCCCTTCGTGCTCGTAAGGTTTGGTGAGGGCCCTAGCTGTTTGGTCAGGGGAAACATCCATGGTGTTTTAGCACGTTGACCACAAGTTTTCAGGGCTCGTCGCAGGGGCATATTTACAAACCTTATGGAGCCGCGTTTTCGTTACCAGCACAGGGATACACGTCTCAATGTACTTAAACCACCTCTTTTAGGGAACGTGTTTTACTGGTCGCAAGGGCACATTCACAACCCGTAAGAGCCACGATTGCGTTACCAGTACATGTTTTTGGGTTTCATCGTGAGCAACTAGCACCCCATCTGCGCCCTGAGACCAAATAGCTCGCGCCAGAGCTCCCCCTTACTTCCAGCCCATACAATGGCAAACTTGCAAGGAGAAGTTTGCCACGCGAGGCTCCGAGGCATGACATCTTTTGTTTCATGGAAACCTTTGCATTTCCCAAATGCTCGGAAACCAATCCGTGCACGCTTTCTCGATGTTTTCCACGTTGGGGTCCGCGCAGGTCAGTGCCCGTTATATACCCAACTCTGCTTGCTCTGCGAAAAGGTTCTAGAACATGTTGACACCCCAGGCGCGAGCTATTTGGTCGTTGGCCCGAGCTACTTGAGCGTAGTCAAATAGCACCCAAGTCTTGGGGACCGACCGTGTTCAACTAGCATCCTGCTTTTTGGAGACCGAGCGTACTCAAATAGCACCCAAGCCATGGGGACCGAGAGCGTGTTCAACTAGCATCCTGCTTTTTGGAGACCGAGCGTACTCAAATAGCACCCAAGTCTTGGGGACCGAGAGCGTATTCAACTAGCATCCTGCTTTCGGGGACCGAGCATACTCAAATGGACCCAAGTTTTGGGAACCGAGCGTGTTCAACTAGTATCCTGTTTTGTGGGGGGACCGAGCGTACTCCAATAGCACCCAAGTTTTGGGGACCGAGTGTGTTCAACTAGCATCCTGCTTTTTGAGGACAGAACGTACTGAAATAGCAACCAAGGTTTGGGGGCCGGATTTTCACAACACTCTAGAAGTAAAAACATATCCCCTCGAGGTTTGTCGTATGCCCCCTCCCTCTGTGCTCGTAGGGTTTGGTGTCGGCCCACGACGCTTGTCGTTTGTCTCCTGCCTTCGCGCTCATAGGGTGACATCGTAAGCAACTAGCACCCCATCTGCGCCCTAATGACCAAATAGCTCGCGGCATGGCGCGAGCTATTTGGTCGCCGGGGAAACATCTACGGTGGTTTAACATGTTAAAACACGTTTTCAGGGCTAGTGCTCTTCGCCCAAAAGCCTGTGCTGGCAGCGTAATCGTGGCCCTAGAGCCCGCCTGCAATTGAAACCGGTTCCAAAAGACCGTGCTGGTAGCATAATCGTGGCCCCATAACCCGCTTGCACTTTAAATTGGTTGCATTAAGTAACCTCTAGGGCCCTGATCCTACGAGCACGAAGGAACATGCGACAAACTTCTAGGGCCCTCACCAAACCCTAGCACGAAGGGAGGGGACATAAGACAAACCGCCAAGGGATATGTTTTGACTTTTTCAATGTTCTGAAAGTGCAAACGTTAGGGAAGACATAGGATGTTTGTGCGCTTGTACACCCTATGGAGCCGCAAGTACGTCACCAGCACACAAGGGACAAACATCTCTATTTACTTAAACCACCTTTCTTTCGGTTTCGTGCTTTGTTCACTCTGTTCACTTCATTACAAATTAATATCAATATTCTCTTCACTTGTAATACTATTACTACGGGGCAAATAAGAAGTCTGTTAGTAAGTCCCGTTCTGCGTTCATATAATCATTACGGCCTTCATGCTTCATTTCCTTCATTATAAGGCCTTCTGCTTATATTCTCTTCGTACTATTATTCACACGTCATGCGTTCGTTCATTACATTCACTCGCTTACATACTAAGTTCGTTCTCTCTTCACGTTATATTGGTATTTTACTGGCGGCCAAATAGTAATTCATGATAAGGCCGCAATAAAGTTCTTGTTTCGTTCATAACATTATTACTGCGGCCCGTGCATCTTTCACTTCGTTCTTTCCTTACGCACTCATTAGGATATTCTCTCTACGTCCTTTAGTACTAATTCCGTGAAGAGACTGGTGATGGGGCCTTAACCTCGCGAAAACAATATTAAATGCAGTACGTAGAATGAATGGGGCTACAACATCATATTTAAGAGTTTGGTAAAAAAACCTGCTCGCTCTGCGAAAAGATTCTGTACACAAGCGCCAAAAACATCCTATGTTGTTCCTAACGTTTGCACTTTTAGAACACTGTAGAAGTCGTATCCCTCAGAGGTTAGTCGTATGTCCCCTCGCTTCGTGCTCGTACGGTTTGGTGAGGGCCCTAGAAGTGTCTCGCATAGTTTTGGCTAAACCGTTTATATAGCTATGAGTGATGTAGATGATGATGAAGTTGGCAACGCGATTTCAAAAGATTCTAGAGAAGTTTTAACTAGTTGATCAAAAAAATAGATGACTTGTTCAAACCTAAACAATACAATAAAACACTTGCGAAAGATGATAACTTTAAAAATAGAGAAAGACTTATATCATATATCAATTTTTTAATTCAGAAAGAAACATGCCGAAGCAAGAAACATTAAATTATCATGATGTTAAATACGATTGAGAAAAGAAACGTTATTCATGAAATAAAACATTATGAAACAAAATATTATCTTTTAGAAAAATACATATTTTACGGAAAATGTTTAAAGACATATTATGTATAGATATTGGATCATGATTTCGGACCATGACATTAACCCATCAAAAGATAAAAAAAGATACGGCAATGTTGAAGAAAATAAACGAATATTTAAACTTAGTCAATGATGAAGTTATGAACGCTTTAACCGATGTACACTACATTGAAGACAGATGTACGGTTGTGACTTATGTAAGAGAAGGAAAAATTATTGTTGAAAGTACAGGCAAAAGAACGGAACCACAAGGATTAGCAACGCTTTACACAATAATGAATGAATCAAGTTGAAATCTTCAACATAGATAGCGGTAAAAACTCTACGAAGACACATCCCGAAAGTTTAATTATAGATAATTGTAAAAATTCTATCAGGGAGCATTCCGAAAGTTGGAATATTGTGAAAAGGGGTTTAAGGGGTAGTTGTGTAGACTTATATATGTAGTCATGGAGAAAAATATTGTTCTGAATGTCAGTGTAATCGGGAATGATTTTTCCGAACCTTTATAAGAGTTGTGTTAGATGCCGTGAAAAATCTAAACGACAACATACTACCGTATATCATTGTGAAGTCTGTGACGTTCACATGAAGCAACAACATAGATCAATACATGAAAGAACATATAGGCATATAGACAATTTTTCAAAAAGAATGAGGTTAAAGATCGTTAAATTGGTTTAAGAAATGAGTACTAGAAGGCATTTGTTCGGTGGATAGATTTTTGGTAATATTTTTTTTGGCGACACTGTTGGGAAATTAATATGGCGATTTTGTGGGCGGCTGTGATGAAAAACATATTGGCGAATTTTGGGGCGATTGTGATGAACAAATATTGCGAATTTTGGGGGTTTTACGCTTGTAGGCACATGGAGGAAGGGCTGCAACTCCAAAACCCGCCTTGAAAGGATGCACGAGTCATTGCCGTTGAAGCAGAAGAACGCTTTCAGGGGGTGGGGGTGGGTTGATTCCGCGCAGGTACGAACGAAGCAAAACAACGCTTTCAGGGGGGAGATGGGGGGAAGGGGGAACGTGGGTGCTGGGTTTTAGGATTTAGGGGGCAGGGCATGGTTTTTGGGTAAGAGGTGAGGGGGGGGAGGGCGGGGGGGGGGGACGAGGGGATGCCTGTTTAGTGAGTCTCACACTCCTATGGCCCGGGGCCTCGGAACCGGGGCAAAGGGACAAATAGCAAGCTCAGGCAGTACAACTGCAGAGGGCAGATTTGGTTGAGCCGCGCAGCTGCAACATCGGCGAGCCCTAGAACCCAAACTTACCTCGAAGCGGCATTTCCCAAATAGGGGTCCCATACACCCCCGAAACACTATAGAAATGTCTCTCTCCTATTTTCGGAAACCCCCAAGTCGCCCCCTGACAACCTTGAAGTCCGCGCATCCGATCTGAGGCCATCCGTCTGGGCGATGCTTCTGGGCGACTGCTGTCCGGTTGCAAACATATAGGGTTTAGGGTTTAGGGTTTAGGTGCACTGATTTCGACATTCCTGACCTGGAGTAACCTATATGCCGCATGCCTCTAAAGCAAAGATTTGCAGCTCTATTATTGGTATACCTCCCAATGTTCTAGATTAAGGTAAGCCCAAAGACGAAAAGCCGATTCTCGGACTCGCACCCTAAACCCTAAACCCCAAACCCTAAGCCTTAACCCCTAAACCCCAAACCCCATACCCTAACCCCCTAAACCCCAAAACCCTAACCCTTAAATTCCCACCCAGCCTTCTCAGGCCGTACCCACCCTTTTCGCGGCCGGACCCAGAACTATAAAAACAGCCAGAAACACCTTTACTGATGGACAATGAGTGGTGCCGGCTGCGTGGGCCATCCAGCCACAGGAGTATTCTGCTACTCCCCATTGATGGGAATGGTGCAAACCTTGAAACGTCACCCCCCAAAAGCCCCCCTGGAAGGCCCCTGGACGCTGGCCTCAAAATGTTGAAATCTGGGGTCTCCCATGGGGTGTTACCCCACTTGCAGATGATGAAATTGTTGTCGGGGCGCCATTTCCACATGATATGGCGAGACGCCTTCAAGCCCTAAGCCCTAAAGCACCAAGGACCCAGAGTGGGAGCGATACCAGGCCTGGGGGGGGGGGGGGGGCATCAGCGCTACATGACTCAAACGCTGAACGCTGGAACATCTGAGAGGGCCGCGCTTTCCGGTTCTGGCAGCCCCCAACCCTAAACCCTTAAGTTCAAAACCTTAAACCATAAACGCCATAAACCCTTAGCCGCAAAGCGTGCTCAAATAGCACCCAAGACTTGGGGACCCAGCGTGTTCGGCTAGCATCCTTCTTGGGGACCGAGCGTACTCAAATGGCGCCCAAGTTTTGGGAACCGAGCGTGCTCAAGTAGCATCCTGTTTTTGGGGACCGAGCGAGAGAGAGAGAGAGAGAGAGAGAGAGTCAAGGGTGAAAGACAGTGAGAGAAAGAGAAAGCAGGCAGCCGCTGGAGTGTACACTCTGGAGGAGCTGAAGCAATTTTCATTGGAAGCGAGAATCAGAAAGAGTGAGAAAGAAAGAGAGAGAGAGAGAGAGAGAGACGGACAAAATTGCGCAGGAGCACCTCGAGTGGTGGGGCTGCACGCGGAAGGAGTATGAGGTGTCATTAGAAGCAAGAAGCAAGAAGCAGAAAGAGTGAGAGAGAGAGAGAGAGAGAGAGAGAGAGAGAGAGAGAGCGAGATAGAAACGGACAAAGCGAGCACAGGAGTGGCTGGCTGGCTTGCGAAGGCTGCTGGGAAGAGGAGGCAGTAAGAGAGGGAGAGGGAGAGGGAGGGAGGGAGGGAGAGAGAGAGAGGGAGAGAGAGAGAGAGAGAGAGAGAGAGAGAGAGAGAGAGAGAGAGAGAGAGAGAGAGAGAGAGAGAGAGAGAGAGGGAGAGGGAGAGAGAGAGAGAGAGAGAGAGAGAGAGAGAAAGAAAAAGACAAAGAAAGATAAAAAAGCAGAAGCACAAACAAGAAAGAACGACAGGCAGAGGAGGAGGAGCCGCTGGAGGTCAACCCTGTGGTGGCGGTTCGGCCGGTTCGGGGCTTACTGTATGTGAGCGAGAGTTTGGGCTTCTTTGTGCAGGCCTTGGAGGCAGCGGCTGCAGCTGCGTCATCGCCCGCAGATGCTTGCGCTTCTGCGTTTTGGCGTTTATCGATTTAGTGTTAGGGTTTACGGCGTATGGCCCAGAGACATTCAATACAAATGAGGACAGTTCCGTAGAGCATACACTGATCCCCATTACAGGAGCAAGGGCATTCTCTAGTCAAGGGGTAGACCCGAATCCCTAAACAATTTAGCTCGCGGGGAGGGGGAGGTGCAAACACAAGTGTTTCTTCGCACCTTTTCGAACAAATCCATGGAAGGGACGCAGGAAGGTTAAAGCCCTAGCCTAAGCCGAGGTTAAAACAACATCTTAGGCATCCAGGTTGACTCCTAGGGTGATTTGGGCGCGAATATGCCGCTGAATTGAATGGGGACGCCAGCTGCGCTGGCGAACCCTGAGCCCCAAGCCTCCCTCAAGACAAAATACAGCGAAACGTATGTGGTTACTTTGCCATGCGGCTCGAACACTGTTGATCAAACAGATAAGCGCATGAAGCTTAAAGCTCATGCTTGCGGGTTCTGTGTGCTTTTTTGATTTTGTCTCAGTTGGTCATCTTCATGTGGTCACACTCTTGTGTCCTGGGTCCTTGTTTGTTCTGTGTTATGTTGTCAGACTCACGCGGTCACACTCCTGTGTTGGGTTCTCGCCCGTTTTGTCCTATGTCAATTATGCCAAACTCATGCGGCCACTCTCCTGTGTCCAAGAGTCCTTGCTTGTTAAAAACTGCACTATCCAAAAGACAAGAAATATACAGTAATCCTTTTAAAGTAAATGGCAACCTGACAGACACCCTGAACTGAATAGTTGTGTGAGAGAAGAAATTTTCTCGTGGCTTTGTCAACACGGGGGACAGGAGCTTGCACACTCGACGACTATCATCAGCCCCACCCTAAATCACATGCCTCTGCTACACTTGCAGCAGGAAGGCCTCCAGATTCCATTCCATATTGGATCCATGTTCAAAGCGCCAGTGCACCATGTCATTATCGACCTCTTTGCGGGGTCAGCCCTTTACAGACCCATCGCGACCCCTAAGGTCGATGCCCTGCTTCTGGAGGCGCAGGCAGGTTCTTCTAAGCAAACAAATCTTCGTTTTCACGCATGGACACTTTGTCCTGGAACAAAAGGCTTCAGTGATTTGCATCAGGGCTTTCTGCTGGTAACGATAACCTTGGTGCACATGTGCTGTAAACCCGCGGCTGAGGGCGCTTCAGCAGCCGCTCTGCAGCGCCTGCGCCACCCCCAGCTTGAAAGTCATGGCACTGAGTTCCAGAACTAACATGTAGAGGGGACATCATGCACCCCGCCTTAGGTTAGATATCTGTAAACACCTGAAGAGCCCGTTTGTCCCCTTTCAACTGGCATGGCTCAACCCGAAATGTGGCGCCATAAGACAAAGTCAGTGGCACTGCAAAGCAGACAAGATCTCCAAACCTTTGCCGCTGGACCTGAGCAGCCCTAAATCTTCACAACACTGCTGGAGAACCTGACTGTGCAAGGACCGATGCAGCACTTTCGGGCAATGGGGAAATACCTTCAACCACAACTGACCTAGACACACTCTAAACCCAGAGCGAGATCCTGCAGCCTGTGTTCCAGGATGAGTCATTCAGCTCTCCAACTAGGGCAAGCCCCTACTGTTTGCAAAACGCACAAGACACCCAAGCATTCCAAAGGTACTTACTCTTCGCCCTTGCATAGAGCACTCATGGCAGAGGACCTCACTTGGAATAGCTTGGTGCAGAGCAGGCTCAACATGCAAGCCACCACAAGCCTGACACCCCGTAACAACTTGAAACTACTGAAGCCCTCTTGTGAAGAAGTGCGCTTGCACTGGAGGGTGAAATGGGGCTGAGGAACGTACCGTGTCCTGGTCGCGCCAGGCCACAGAGGTGAGCATCTCATGCTACAGACTGGCATGGGCAAGGCATCCTTTGCCCAGCTTCTAGCCTGAGGCCGATCTGGACAAGTGGCAGGAGACTAGGCGGGCAAAGCTGTGTGCCATTTCTCCCATCGGGTGATGAGGCTTCCATGTCCCCTGTTGTCTCACCCCAGAGACTCCCAGAAGGCAAAAGGCTGATGCCACGGATGCGCCGGCCTCCCAGCCAGTGGGACAGACATCAGCACAGTAATGCAGTGTACCCGAACAAAGGGTAGTTGTACCGAATCTGTTCGGGACGTTTCCCTTGTTAAATATCTAGGGTGCTCTAAATATAGACCCTAATTCGCCCCTGAACCCCATAAAGACCGAACCCACGAACGCTAAACCCTAATCTTTAGTCAGCCCTCAAGGCCGGGAACCCAATGCAAAGTCCGCAGCAGAGTGGTTCAGCAGCGCTCCCCTCCCATATCGGCTGGCAGGCCTCAAGCCCCCTCAAACCCTCAAACCCTAAACCCACTGCATTGTCTATGTTGCCCAGCCACACGGCCACACCGGACGCTAACCCCGTGGTGGAAGCCGGCAGACGCACGAGAAGGAGAGCAGAACGCAAGTGCCCAGGCGTGCAAACGAACAGCTGACACCCCTCTCAAAGCGCCCGCTCAGAGGGTTGACTATTGGAATTTTAAGCCGCAGCTTTAGACCCAGGTCACATGCAGGTACTACGTCGGGGCAGCCGGCCTCCCAGCAGACCGGACCTCAGCGCGGAGACACGCAGGACTTGAGGAGTTGCAAGATCTCGCTCGGGGTTCCTAATATTCAAGAGCTTTGATTGCGATTGTCGGCTCCGACTGAGGACCGTCCACGATTCCATGCGGCCCGGAACTCAATGTATAGTCTGCGGTATGGTGGCTTGGCAGTGTTCCATGTCGCACTTCACCTCGCTGCTTTTCCAGGGGGGGCTATTCTGCCCTGTAATCCCTGAAGAAAAGCCCCTTGTAGGATTGATTCTGGGGCCATGCCATAAGGGCTGTTTGACGTTGCGAATGGGGCCAAGCTTGGGGCTGAGCATGTTCATTGAAATTAGATGGCCTTTGGAAATGTTTTAAGGGTGTGGGAGTTTTGGAGACCCAGGGTACCGGGCCAGAATGGGCGCGTTTTGCTCCAAATGTTAGGGCCTGTAAACTTTCTCGTGACTTTGTCATGCAATCAAACATTAACTCAACAGGGAAGAATTTTGCGGCCTCGGTAAGCCGGTGTCATCTTGCAAATATGCTCCTACAACCCACAACATCGCTGGTGATGGAAGCTCGAGGGCGCTCCAAAGCTTCGGCCTTACAGTCCCTGCAATCAACCCTATTAGAGGGCAGTTTTGAAGGGAACATAGGCAATTCGTTTGCACGGCCTGGAAGCCTACGTTCTCGCACGTCTGCCAATTTCCGCCCCAGGGTTTCCGTCTAGTAGTATAGCCGTATGGCTACGCAACATAAACAATTCAGGGGGCTTAAGGTTTGGCCTACCAGCCAACATCTGGGAACCTCTATCCCTGGTCTTCTGTGCTGGGTGTGCCTTGCATCCTTTCTATGAAGCTAACCTCATGAGTTTTTTGCAGATGCCTGCACCTGTAACCTGAGCAAGGAGCCCTGAGCAAGGAATCTAAGCAACACAGAAGCGGGATGGATGAAATACAATGATCTAACAAACCTCCGTCATACAGTTTCAGGGCCCGACACCTCAAAGCCCTGACAACCCTTCTGATGCCCTTAACCTAGTCCCGACCAACAGGTTGCAGAGCGCCGTGGCAACAGAAAGCTCCGTGCGCCTCTCAGAAAGTCTCAGAAGATTCGGTGTTCAGGAGTGTAGGATGTGAAGCTGCTCGAGGGGGCAATGGGCGCCGTGAGAGTGGAAAGGATTTATAGGGTACGTAATGTGTATAAGGTCTAAATTGTATATACACTGCATTAGGAGCGCAGGCTATGTCGGGCATATAGTATATATAGAGCATACAGGGTATCTTGGCTGGCTCTTGAGACCAGATCGCGTCTGTTCTTTGAACCGTGTGTTTTACGAGCGTATGTTTGTATGTCTGTTTCTCTCAATCACGAACCCTAGAACCTACAGGATCACTTTTCACATGAAAGAATTATTGTCTTGTTTCTTGGTTACCTCAGTAAGCAGGAGTGCCAGTTGGAATTATACTGGGACTCTACTAATCGCGGATCACATTCAAAGCCTGAACGGCCCAGGCGATCGCAGAGGGCGAGAAAGCCTCCTCATCGTCGAATCGAGCGCTTCGCTGCAATGTTCAGGGTTTGGGCAGTTTTGGGGCTTGAGACAATGCCCCTCGGTAACCACAACGAGGCCACAGAACAAATCAAGATCTTTCGGGTTCGCAGGAGCTGGGCAGCTGTTGATGCCCTAGAAACCCTCAAGCCCGAAACCTTCAGGTCGCGGTGCCAGACAGAGCAGACACAGCAGCAGCTTCGGGAGTGGTGTTCACTCCCCCCCGCGCCGATCTCGGTAGACTGTCGGCTCAAGCATTATACTTTTGTCCCGCCGCAGTCTCTTTTGGAAGGATGGCCCCGAAGGCCGCATCGGCAGTCTTGCATCATAATTTATCCTGCATCTGCATTCCCTTGTAGGTGTCGAAGAACCAGCTCAAAAAGGCCCGTATGAGCTCCAACCGGGCGGCGAATTCCGTTGTGCCCAAGCTGGCACCTGCCTTAGCTTAGCCCGTTTGTCCCCGTTCAACTGGCATGGCTCAACCCCGAAATTTGGCGCCATAAGACAAAGTCAGTGGCACTGCAAAGCAGACAAGATCTCCAAACGTTAGCCGCTGGACCTGAGCAGCCCCAAATCCTCACAACACTGCTGGAGAACCTGACCGTAAGCTGTCCACCCCGTGTGCGCAAGCTTCCGTAGCAAATTCAATGTTGGCCCAACTGCCCGATGCCCTGATCCCTAAACTTATAAAACCGATGCGAGTCCCCAAGGCCCAAGCCTTAAAGACTTGAAAAACCCTAAATCTATTCCCTAACTTCCTAAACCCCCTGACCTGAAACCGACACCCAGGTGTCAGCCATGAAGCTGATCCGAACCGCAGAGCGCCGAATGGGCCTGGGGACCCCAGATCCAAGCGCCGGCTAAGATTAAGAGAGGTGGCGGCGTGAAGTTTTAGGGTTCGGGGCTTCGGGTTTGTGTAGGGTTTAGTCAGGGCTTAGAGTTACCGCCTTAGGGTTCAGGGAACCCTCAACCCCAAGCTAACAAAGCCCAGGTGCCCCAAAGTCCCTACAAAGGCACAAGCCAAAAGCACCTACACAAAACAAGAAAAACACAAAGCCTGATTGGTCTTGAACGCCATCATACTTGAGGTCCTTGAGGAGAAGTGTTCGCATTCGGTTTCTGTTGGAGGGTTGGAGGCACAGGAGACTCAGCGCGTAGGATTACTCCTGGGCTTCGGTGCGCCTTTTTTCCAGGCTGGTGACCTCAACCCCAAACCCCCAAACCCTGAAGTTTTCATTGTGCTGATTGAGAGCCACGATGACAAGAAGACCTCCACCACCGGTGCCAAATTCAGGTGATTCAAGTGCATGCTGGGGCAGAACGGAATCTGGGGGAAAAGAAGTCCAAGACAGATTCGTGGCATCAATCTGTTGGTGGAGCTCTCGACTGTTGTGGACATGAGCGAAGCTAGTTTTCCAGCCCGCGATACTCTAAGCCCATCACTCAGCATCCCAGTAGGTGAGCTACAAGTCGGAGGCTGTTCTTTTTGTTGCGGCCTGGTGGCCCCTGGTCTGCTGATACCCTAATACTAAAACCCCCTCAGCCCCCCTGAGCTCTCCTAAACGCTCAGCTTGCGCCGCTTCCTTGAAGGCTCAATTTGCTACTACTGCTTCTTGACTTGCCCCACCAGGACTTCCTGCCACTCTATCACCCTGGCAAAAGTTCAAAGCCCACTCAATCAGAACACCATTCCGACTTTGCTATGACAGTACCTGGTTTCATAGAGTACTAGTACAAGAAGTGTACCCATGGCAATACAGTAATCATTTGAGAATCGCACAAAAAACTGTATTGCAGATTGATTGGTGTAGTACTGTATCACAGAGTTAGGACACCTACGTCTCCCTCACTGCACCAGCACTACGAGCCTGGGATCTGTTTTGGGTTTGCCCTACAACCTGCTCTTTCGTGTCTGATCAGCGCCAGAGGCCCAGCTCCTTTCCGAGTCGGCCCCCGCCACTGTAAAGCCTAAAAGGCCCCTGTTGTGACAAGGATGCCATTGGGGGGTTGAATCTTCCAAAGGCATCCTTCGAGGGCTGCTAGAATAGAAGCGATGAAGGTAAACCGGGCGGTTTTCTGGAACATCGTCAGGGAGGCGCAACTGCGTGGGGCGCGAAGCAGGAGGATGGCTGCTTGAAGAAGGCTGAGGTTAGCAAAAAGCAAGCAGAGCCAGCACGAAAGGAGTTACGAGTTATGACCTTAATTTGATGAAGTACTTTGTGAATTTGAGGGTAGAGGTTGTAGAGGGCTTAGTCCCTAGCCCTAGGCCAAAACCTTCAACCCTATCCGGAAGCCTGGTGCATCCTCAGGCTTGAGACACGTCAAGAGCCCTTTGCCCCCGCCCTCAACCTTGCAAAGCACTTGAGGGACGGTAGAGTTCAGGGCTCCAGGTATTGCTGCGGCTCCGGCCCTCAACCACATGAACCCTAAAAACTTTTGCCGGGCAAATGACCGATGCGGATCTCCAAAGCCTCAACCCAAAGACCCCGAACCAACTGCCTCAATCCTAAGCTCCCTGAACCACAAACTTCCTAAGCCCAACTTCCTAAACTTCAAACTCCTTGAACCCTACACCCAGGCAAACATGAAGCCGATCCAGACCTCAGAGCGCCGAATGGGCCTGGGGCCCCCAGATCCAAGCGCCGAAACGCCCCACATAGGCTTAGGGGGGCTAAGATTGAGAGAGTGAGGGTGAGGTGTTAAGTGTCAGGTTCGGGACTCTTGGTTTGTTCGGGCTTTTAGCCCACAGCTAGGAGT
This sequence comes from Symbiodinium natans, assembly GCA_905221605.1. Taxonomy (NCBI): domain Eukaryota; class Dinophyceae; order Suessiales; family Symbiodiniaceae; genus Symbiodinium; species Symbiodinium natans. The sequence continues at coordinate 15,189 of CAJNDS010002173.1, read as the reverse complement.
TTAGGGAATCCTCAACCCCAAACTGCTCAACCCCTTACCTCACATGCACACACCCATTACATGAACTGTTCTTGGAACGCCTTTGAACATGTACTTGTTGTAAATACAGCCAATCAAGACGAATTACCACGCCTGAAACAGGGCCAGGTCGTAGCTCCCTATTCGTCAATCCCCCTTGTGTTTTTTCAATCCAGCAATTCAGCGAATATTTGCAGCAATCTGAACCCCATCCTTTGCAATAGCTTTAGCTTAAAAAATGTGTTGTCAATTGAATTAATTGTTTTTTATACAAGTCTTTCTCCGTTACTTTTTCATTATCTTATATGTTCGTTAATACTCATATGATTGGAGCACTTTTTAAGTAATGTTGAAACAATTTTTCAAATTGTTATTTAAAACCATTAAGTTCTACTTTTCATTAATTATAACCATCAGTCTTTATTGATCCTAATCTTTTTTATTTTAGTGAGTTTTGAAACTAATTAATCAATGCTGATTGATTTGAAATCACTGTGTGTATTTAAATTGATTCTAATTTATTCGTACGTTCACATTTTTTGTGTTTTTTCTTTCAAACAAATTTTACAGAACTGCTAAAAGTGCTGTTAGTTAATTTTCATTAAATTTGTGTTATCGAAAATATTGATATTTAATCTGCGCGGTACACAGGCGAGCAAAGCTCCGCACTCACTTCTCACCGCCACGGGCAAAACAACTGCTGTACTGAAAACGTCTTAGAGCTACTTTGAAACCTGTGTAATTTGTACATAGACGTGTGTGTGTTTCTTTCATGGGGTTTGAGCCCCATGCCTATACATCTACGCGGTTCTCAAGGCTCTTAGTATGCGTACCTAGGGGTCACGATGCCTAGAGGGATCCCCGGGGCTTTTTGCCGCAGCGTGCTGGTTCAATCTGAAGTTTTACGGTTCAGGGTTTGGGATTTAGGGGTTGAGGGTTTAGGGTTTGGAAGAAGAAACGCTTTGGAGCTAGGGTCTTACCTGCAGATTCCTCAAACGTTCCTGATATGGCGCTGCACCAAACCCTGAGCGAACCTTGCCTCTTCAAGCGGTCTAGCGCGAGAAGGGCTCTTCGAAGTCTAGGGTGAGCTCGGCTTCGGACGTGATAGGTCAGACTGAGCCTTCAACTGGCTTTGAGACCCTGAACCCTACAGCCTCAAACCCTAAATTCAATTCGGGATCTGAGGCTGTTGTTGTTTTTGTCGTCAAAAGACTCCTTCAGGTAGCTAGTACGGGCGTCCGGTTGTAAGCCACTGCAACCCTGAGCCGTGGATCAGAACTCTCAACCCTAAGGCCCTCTACTCTTGTGAAAACCCTCAAGAACCGACAGCAAGGTCAAGCTCTCCCGCCATGCGGATGCTGCCAGCACTTGGGGCCAGCAGCCGCTCTGCCCACATGCAGCTTTGCCAACCTTCAATCCCAAACCCTAAACCTCAAGATACATTGAAGCTCCTAATTGGTACTCAGGTGGGGGTAGAGTTTGGACAGTTTTCCCCGCTGCGCCAAGATTCAACCTGACATGCGCACCCCTAAGTCGCACATCAGACAAGATTTGTGCAACTTGGGCCCAACCACGAACTGGATCGAGGTCGGCTGAAATCAGCAACTTCAGCTCAAGTACAGAAAGAAGTTTATTGTGAACTACGGCAATGGCTGTAGCGTGCTTGTCGCACTCGCTAAGCCCGAAACCGTCGAGGCATAATGTCAGATCAAAGCAGACCCTTGATGCCTTCTCCCGGTCATGCTAACACCTGAAGGGCCCGAAGGGTGTTGGGTTTTAGAATTCGGGGTTAGGTCGGATGACGTCAGAAGCGCAGGTTTCAAGCCGATCCCAAAGTGAAACGCCTTCGGTGCGGTTGTTTTGGGGGCCCTACAGCCTAAACCAGGGCTTTTTCAGCCTGCATAGGCAGATGACTTGGCGAAGCGGGTGATCTAGCTGCAGATTTCCCCGAGTTTGTTTTGTGTTTAGGGTGCCTAGGCTTGGATGGCGACGGGCAAACCGGCGACACGTTTGGTAAAGTAGTTCTCGGGGCGGGCAAACCGGGCGACACATTTGGCAAGTAGTTCTTGGGACGGGCAAGCCGGGCGACATATTTGGTAAAGTAGTTCTTGCTTACGGCGCGGTTAGCGACCCCGCCGAATATGCGTGTTTTTGGGGTTTCGGGTTTAGGGATGCTACTTGGGAGGGGGGGGGGCATGGTTACGACACTTGGCCTGCGTGCAAGGAAAGGTCAAAAGGTCTCTGCTTCACGGATTACCCATACCCTGTAGGAGGATCCAAAAAGTACAACCCCCACATAGTACCCTATACTAGTTTTGGGTCATTCTTCGGAGCCCTGAATCTACTTGTTTCATCCTTCAGGGGTCTGGGTAGGGTTTCGGACGGGACTCTCTCTGCTCTGCAACCAGGCCCCGGGATCAACCGCTCTGCCCTCAACCCTAAACCCTAAGCCCGAAACCCTGTTTCGGTTTGTTTGGTTTAAGATTTAGGGTTTTTCCTGAAACCGTCTTGCCTATATACCCTTAAATACACAGGACAGTGCACGCCCCAAGCTCTCCTGTATGCAAACCTCAACAATGTCCTGCAAGCCCAAATAATTTGACTCTGTCGAATTTAGAGTTGAGGGTTTCAGGTTCACGGTTAAGGCTTAAACCGTTATGCCCATGAACCCAAAACCATACACCACACACTGCAAGCCCGAAGCTATAGCACTGAATTAAACTGAACTTGCAAGTTCGCTGTAAATACCTACATTTCCATACAAGCGGACAGCCTTGAACCCTTGCTTGTCTACTCGTCCAGAAACCTAAAGGCTTTCAAAAAGAAACGTCTCACAAAACCTGTCTTAACATGCAAATTCGCTGTAATTCCGAAAAAAGGACTTCTCCAATAAAGCGACTTCTGAAAGTCGAAAAATTGTGGATGCACGAAAACACTGCTATTTACAGTGAATTCGGCCGAAATTATCAAAACCCTCGTTAATAATGGGGTTTTCGGACATGCGCTACTGAACAACCACGCACGGAAACATCGAAAAAACCAAGGATTTACACTTCAACCCCCTCAACACAATGTGTTTTTTTGGCAGGGTCGTTAACCGCGCCGTAACCTTCTTCTTGGGGCGGGCAAACCGGGCGACACATTTGGTTAAGTAGTTCTTGAGGCAGGCAAACCGGGCGTAAAGTAGTTCTTGGGGTGGGCAAACCGGGCCACACGTTGATAAAGTAGTTTTTGGGACGGGCAAACCGGCGACACATTTGGTAAAGTAGTTTTTGGGACGGGCAAACCGGCGACACGTTTGGTAAAGTAGTTCTTGGGGCGGGCAAACCGGGCGACACATTTGTAAAGTACTTCTTGGGGCGGGCAAACCGGGCCACACATTGATAAAGTAGTTCTTCGGGGCGGGCAAACCGCGCAACATATTTGGTAAAGTAGTTCTTGGGGCGGGCAAACCGGACGACACATTTGGTAAGGTACTTCTTGGGCGACACACTTGTTAAAGTAGCTCTTGGGGCGGGCAAACCCCTCGACACATTTGGTAAAGTAGTTCTTGGGGCGGGCAAGCCGGACGACACATTTGGTGAAGTAGTTCTTGGGGCGGGCAAGCCGGGCGACACACTTGGTAAAGTAGTCCTTGGGGCGGGCAAACCGGGCGACACATTTAGTAAAGTAGTTCTTGGGGCGGGCAAACTGGGCCACACATTTAGTAAAGTAGTTCTTGGGGCGGGGAGGCGTTGTTTTGGCGGTGCAGGGGCTTTGGGTTTTGGGAAGTGAAGGAAGGGCGGCCTCTTGGGTTTGCAAGAGCGAATATGAGCGACATAGCATCCAGGGCATCCGGCTAAGTTCCTCTTGGCTCAGGCTCCAATCACATCGGCCGGCTGCAGTTTCTTTCAGGTGCGCTCGCAGCAGCTTGGTTCGGATTTAGGATTTAGGGTTAAGGGTTTCGGGTTTAGGGTTTAGGGTTTCGCGCTTAGCTTTTTTGGATGTAAGTCCATGCAACTGTCGTCGTGCCAGCTGACGTAAAGAGTCTGGGTTCAAGAAGGGTTTAGGGTTTAGGGTTGAGGTTGACTTTGCCTACCGCTTTTGGGCCCACGGGCAGATCGTCCTACGATGCATGCACCAATTCAGCCCAGCCCAAAATGCGCGCCAAGCGGTAGAGCACTTCATGCGCATATTGTATGATTGCATTGATGCAGCATTCGCACATGAGAGACAATTTATCATTTTAGAACCAAATTCTAACAAGATTGTGCCAACACGTGCAGTGCATGACAATTTCGAGTCTGGGCGGCTCCTCAAGCAGCAGCAAGCGTCCTTAGCAGAGGCAAACCTCAGGAAGTCCACAGCAAAGTTGGGTGCCAATTAGGAGAGTTCACTGTTTGCAGGTGGCAGCGCCTCTCTCGCATTGCAGAAACAATCATTGGAGAGGCCTGTGCACTGCCACAAGTTGATGGTCATTGCATTTCTAAACCCTAGACCCTAAACCCTAAACTCTAAAGTCCTGAGTGGCAAAACTGCCAACCCAGGCCTGATGGAGCTGGGGCCACTAGGCAAGCCTTTCCCTAGAGCCTCCCTTTCTCTTTGTATCCTCCGCTTTTGGTTTGTGAAATTTACAGGGCAAAAGTCTAGGGCTGCCTTGGGGGGTGAGAGTGGTTTAGTCTTCTGTTATCCCCGTTTGGTTGCCCCCCGTATAGGGTTTAGGGTTTGGGGCTTGGGGTGATGCAGCCTCAGGGGTCTAAACCCGAGTCCCGAAGCCCGAAAAGTTTCGCTCCCTCGAGCCGGGCACCCGAATTCCTCAACAACTTCGCTTCTTAGATCTGCGCTGAAGGGTTTAGGATTTAGGGTTCAGGGTTTAGAGGCCTTCTCAGATCATGATGGCAGCTACGATGGGGCCCCGGTCTGCAACAAACGGGGCCATAAACTGTTACGGCCTGCACCCAAAGTTGGGTCCTCTCTTGCCCCCGTTTTGTGTTTAGGATAAAGGCGAACACTAAACCTTAAACTTCAGATGGGTAGGTCTGTAAATTAGAGTCCTTTTTTGGGGTCCTATATATGCAGTGTATACATATACATATATATATGTATAAAGTACAGCACCCTTCAAGCAAGGACCCAGAAAGGGACCCAAATATCTAACAAGACAGAATTACGTGTTTTCTCCCAGGCTACTGGGGACCCTACTTGGAGGCTCATGGTACTTCTTAGCCAACTCTACCTGTACTGATAGCTGTACTTCTATCCATGTTGGGGAACTTAAGGGGGTTATCATTGGTTAATAAGTACCATGCACCTCCAAGAAAGCCCTAAACCCTTAGCCCCTAAGCCCCTAAACCCCTAAATCCCTAAACCCTAAACCCCTAAACCTTAAACCCTAAACCCTTGGGGAAAGCGAGGTCAAAATCATGTACACCCACACGGACGAAGCCCCGATGCTGGCGACCTACTCGCCCCTTGTCACCTGATGCGGCTCAGGGTCTCTAGGGTTTACGGTTTAGGGTTTAGGGTTTAGGGTTTAGGGGATTCAAATTAGGGTTTATTGTCTCTGTGAGTTTGAAGGTCCAGAGCGTGTGCTGTGTGTTCTGGCTTGCTGGTTCAGACGTACGGTGGCTGCGATTCTAGGGCGCTCCATTGGTCATTCCTAAACCGAAGTATGGTGTGCACACATATGTATATATATAATATATAATATATACACACATCGGTAAGCAGGTTTGCGATTTGCCCCCCAGCAGCATGCACGCACCCTCATATCACCCAACCCTGGAGAGAGGTCGTGCCCATCTACCTTAAAACTTTAAAACCCTAAACCCTCAACCCTAAACCCTAAACCAGTTGTTCGCCTGCTCCATGATCCTGTGACGCAGCGCCCTTTTGAAGAGGCTGCAGTGCAAGGTGCGTGCACTGACAGCAGTGGGCGGCTGCAAAAACACAGAGAGCAGGTAAATTAGCGCGGCGGCAGGTCCTATCTGCTGTGGCGTCAGTCACCTCTGTCACATGTGAGCTCGCTCGCTGGCACGTGGTATTTACGCTTTGCTCTGGCAATTCAGCGTTCGGAGTTTTGAGTGTAGACATAGGCATTCGGAACAGAAGCAGCAAATGATGGCATCACTTCTTCCCGCATGTTCTATTCCCTGTGCCCCAACCCCCTCCCAGTCCCCCCAGCATGGGTTCACAATGTTGACTGGAAGCTCTATCCTCATAGGTCCTCATCTCAAGTCCAAAGGCTTGTGCTTGAGCAACTTGAAGCCCGACTAGCGAACCGGGCAAACGCATCTCTGAAGGCCTCTGTTTGGTGGCGCTGGTGGCCGTGATCCATGTCCGGAGCTCACATCAGACCAATTGCGGATGAACCATGTGTAGTGGGTGCATACGAGTATGTGAACATTCCAGCTCGATGATGAACCCAATCGCTGCGCTCCTCATCTCAGCACGACCTAGCTCAATGTTGGCCACAATAGCAATCACCATAGAAGCTGCGCGCTAAGAAGAATACAGCACATGCTGGCTGGAGTCATGCTCTCGGACACTCCACGAGAAGACCTGGGTTCCATATTGTAGGGCTTGGGTTTGAGGGTCCATTTCAAGATGAAGCGCCCGGCGCCTACAGGCCATGGCGCGAAGCGACTGAGGGTCGAAGAGCCGTCATCGTCCCAGAGTACAGCCGCGCCCTCCACCCAAGGGACGCTTTCTCAGTTTTCTCAAGGCTGGGATGGCGAGGATGCTCAGTTTTCTCAAGGCTGGGATGGCGAGGATGCTCAATTTCCTCAAGGCTGGGATGGCGAGGATGCTCAATTTCCTCAAGGCTGGGATGGCGAGGATGCTCAATTTCCTCAAGGCTGGGATGGCGAGGATGCTCAGTTTTCTCAAGGCCGGGATGGCGAGGATGCTCAGTTTGCTCAAGGTGGGGATGGCGAGGATGCTGTGCAAGGGCAAGTGCAGCATCTCACTAAGATTGAGACAAACGGAGCCGACATTGTTGAGTGGCTCAAGACTGGGGTTTTTGAGAGACTTGCGGAAAGGCTAGATGGCAAGATAGGTATCAAAGATGCAGAATGGGCAAATATGGGCCCCAAGGAAGCTGTTAGAGTTTTCCTCATTCGGTACAACTTCGACTCCAAGGAGTGCCTGTACCATTTCGAGCTTGAGCGATCTGGCCGCGGCTGGTCTGCCACTTTGGTGACAACAGGATTCCGCGGCCGAAGCTTCACAGGTTGGGCAGCAGGTTATGGGGGCACGTGCAAGCGAGAGGCCGAGAATGATGCTTGCCGAGCCTTTAAAGCAGACAAGGAGGTCAACGAAGCGAGGCGGCGCCTCCCACCAACCATGTCGACAATTCGCCAGTACTTCACTATCAGCCGAGCCCAAAGGGACCAGCTGAGAGCACTTGGCATGGAGCCGGGAACTGTACAGAAGGACGTCTCCACATGTATTTACAATGGTTTCCGAAGGCTTGGCTGTCGCACTGCCTTTTGGGAGGATTGATCACAGATCGCCGGTGCGGGACAAGGCGTCAGTGAACTCGGTCCAGACGGGGAAAAAGCCCTGGGATCCGGTCGGATGACATGAAGGGCGCGCAATCACCTAGAACAGGATGTTCGGGGTGGGGAAGCCTTAAAGCCTTGAGCACCAAAACCAAGGATCACAGGCCTTAGACGGCGAAGGTCCGAGAACCCCGCCCCCCCCCCTAGCAAGCAGTCAAGCCCCACCCGATAGTCAGTTTGGGACTTTGGGCTATAGGCACCCTATTTTCAGCATCTTTTTGAGTTCGCCCCCCCCCCCCCCCCAACTGTAAACCGTAAAGGCCTCTGTCGTCCCAAGGGTTTCTAGAAGTGATCGGTAAATCGGGCGGTCTTCTCGAATGTCGTCAGGGATGCGAAATCGGCGCGGCACGAAGCAGGAGGAAGAAGGGCCTGGGCTAGCAAGTCTAATCGAGCCAGCATGAAGGGCGTTCTGACTTGAATCTGACCTGAATCTGGTTCATTTGAGGGTCGAGGATGTACGGCGGCTCTAAGCCCTGAAGCCCTTCCACCTATCCGGAGTAGTCCCGAATCCCTAAGCCTAAACTTCTTCGACTGACACGAAGCAAAGTGCGCGAGATAGAAGGCCCGCAAGCAGTCTGAAGGCTAGCTACTTGGAGGTTCAGGGTACTTAGTAGGCCGATTTTTAGTGTAGCTAGAACCCACTTATAACCCCCTTACGTACCCGAATAAGGGTTCTAATTGGGTTATAAGTACATGTAGAATTGGGTTACGAAGTAAGAATTGGGTTACGAAGTACCATGAAGCTCCAAGTATACTACTCTCTCAAACCAAGCCATGTAGTCTGGACAGGGTTTCTCAGAAGGCTCCAAAACCCCTTAACTAAGGACTATTTCTTAAGTTGTAATAAACCCCAAAATTAAGGAATAGGAACCCGTGGACTGTTGTCTGAGTTTAGGCCTAAACCCTAAAAGGAAAAGGTTTGGGTGGCTTTGCCGCCTTGGACGGTATGGGTGGGAAAAAGGTGTTAGATGGCCCTCCACAATCGGGTCAAAGCTGCTCTTCGCACCTCACGAAGCTTTCGAGCTTGTTCCGAAACCTAACCTTCACAGCATCTACGCCCTATCACAGCAAACCCTAAACCCTAAACCCTACACCCTAAACCCTAAACCCTAAACCCTAAACGTAAACCCTAAACTCTCACATGCCCTTGCTGTGGCCTAGATGATGTTCGGCTGCGACCCTCAAGGGATGAGTACAACGAGGCGTGCTCAAATGTGACGCTGTCGTGACGCTTTTTTCATTGATGCTGGACTGTCAGAGTCATAGGGCTGTAATGCGGGATGCACCGGTCTTGTCTTCAAACATGCACTTTCACATGCTGCTGTAGCCATGTTCAACAGGTTGGTAACGCTGATGGTGATTTGGGGATGACGCGACTCTCAGGGGTGCAGGTTAGTTACGCCTTTGGGGCGATGATGCGTCATCGGAGGGGCCTTCTTCGGCCCAACTTTGACATTTTCGGGGGACTTGCTTGCCCTAGACCCTGAACTCGGTTTCTCGATTTTCGGATGAAGTGATTCAACCAAGAACTCAAACGTGAAGCCCGAGCCAACAAACAAAGGCGGACAGGGGAGGTGCTCAGCTGTTTTTGGGCGTGTTCCCATACTCATGCCGTCCCTCATCGGACTTGAAGACCTGAAGAGCCAAAGCGATTTGACACCTCACCCCCAAAGCCTGAACCTTAACCAAGCAAAGCGTCATCAGGCTGTCAGTGGCTTTGGCCCATGCAGCCCTAGAGCTGCGAGATGACAAGGACAAGTTTTGGGGTTTGTGGGTTTGTGGGTTTAGGGATTCAGGGCTTTAGTTTGTTAGGTTCAAGGCTTTAGGGCTTTGACTCCACAATGGTACCTTCCTTCGAAGCAAGTCGTTCTTGATCTTCCCTTTTCGGCATCCGGAGGGATCTGATGAGTATGCATTGGGATAATCCCCTTTGTACTAACAGTCCTTAACAGGGATTACAATAATAGAGTGTACTATAATTCCCTGTTAAGGAATGTTAGTATAAAGGGGAGCATCCCAAAGCATGCAACATTTGTTGAATCCAATGCTGCGTATCATTGTCCACGTCGAACGTTTTCTTCCGATTTTTGCCGGGCTAGCTGCATCCGGGTCCTGGTAGGAATTTTAGCATCCAGGATCGCTAGCCCGTTCTTTGATTCTGGGAGGGTTTCAGGGCTTTAGGGTCTAGAGTTTGGAGCTTAGCTGCAGTTGTTCATGTTGTTTGGCGTTCTAGTGGTACCAAACAAATGCTCTGTCAGGTTTCTGCATTCTGTTGATGGGGTACCCTGTCCCTCTCACGAAGGGGCCCTGTTCGACAGACATCCAGACTCTTCAATCGAGTGTTGCCCTACGTTATGAGCTCTCCCTGCTGTCGGTATCCTAAGTTTTTGGGAGTACATGCCTTAATTACTGCAGACCCCCCAAAGGGACAGAGTTTCGAACAAGCCCCGCAGCAGGCAGTTCGGGTGGAGGCGGAGGCAAATGCCGCCAGAAGCTTACAGCCACGAAGTGCGTCGATGTTTGCAGCTTAGGGTAGTTCCTAACTCCAAACTCCGAGCCGCCTGCGCCCCCAAAATCCTACGACGATATTCTTTGTTATTGCTCGGTGTGACAACTGTGGCAACTTTGCGCAGTGCACCCTTTTCTGGTAGCATTGGTGATAGACTCACTCCCTGCATCTTGAAGCAAGCAGCACAGCAGTCTCACAAGAATTGGCAACCGCAACCGGCTTTGTTGTTGTTGGGGCCCAGGTTCTGCACAAGCGACATGGATACTAAACGGCAAGAAGATAGACGTAACATTGGTGAAGCACAAAAGAAAAGCATTGCCTTGGCATCGCTACATGAACCCTAAACCCTAATCCCTAAACCCTAAACCCAGCACTATCACGCTCCGGAAGCGACCTTGGAATGGCCTTATGCAGGTGCTTCCTTTGCCAACGAATGTGTGCTGTTGCAGCCGTGACTGCACTGACTAGCTTTGGGATACGCGAGCATGCCTTGCAAATGCTTCTGCAGAAGTTTGGCAACAGATCAGTGCCTCATTTATGTGGTGTATGCGGGCGATTGCTGCGTCGCGCCCTGCAAGCGTGTGTCCAGGTCTGCAATCGCCCGATAGCGATACACATGCTTAGCAGTGCACGGGCCTTTGCTGCCAGAGATCTTGGGCAACATTTCAGTTCCGTTCACTCTGGTGTGATTTTCCAAAAAACCTGCAGATGGGAGCCTTTGTTGGGCAGGACCGCACAGAAGGCAAGAAACGCAGTTGGAAGGGCTTCCCCGAAGCGCAAGCTTCATGCACTTTACCGCCATTATCATGTGCCCACAGGCAGGACAAAACGAATCAAGAGAAGCAAGCAGACGATCAACACCTTCGAGGAGTTGATGGGGCAATATTCCCGTTTTGCCAGGCCTTTTGTCAATCTGATGCTGGCCTCTTCAGACTGTGCTCCTGAAGTTAAAGCCCGAGCAACTCAGCATTTATCCCAGCACTGGAGCACCAGCTACGGCGGAGGCCGGGTCATAAACGGCCTTCTCTTCCGCGGAGCGCACGTAGTCCCGGAGTCGATCAATGATTGTTGGAAGAAGCAGTCTTTGAGCTCTTTCTACCGCACCACGCGCGCGAACGAGGTTTATGGCTGCATCCTTTGGGGTTCCGACTTCGGCCGGGAGATCCTAGCAACAAGCAGACTCGCCAGGAACCGTGGCATGGCAGATGCGGATGCATCATGGTGGCAGCAACACCAGCATCTCTACGACACGCCCGCCGCGCAGCTTCAGCGCTTCCTTTTTAAGCTATGTGAGCTGAGAAAGGTGAATGTGCAAGGCCGTTCCCTCTGGTATGGGATTTGGTCCGAGGTCGGTGCCAGGCTGCAGTGGAAACAACAATACCCCAATCATGTTGATGCTTTCTGGCCTGGGCCAAATCGGCGGGGTCAAATGCAGCTTCCTACGTTTGCCACAGTTGCTTGGAATGCTGCGGGGGTTCAAGAGGCGATGGCATGCCGCCGCGAAATCCTCGTATCTCTTGGCCTATGCCCTGATGCACCGCTCAAACATGTGCCCTCGGAACTTCAGGATTCTTTTGTTGAGGTTGTTTGCCTTGTGAACCAGGGACAGCTAGTTTTTTTGTTTATGAGTCCGCAAGAATGAAATGCAAAGGTGCTTTGTTCAGAGGAGTATGGTCGAGCGGTAAGGTCCTGGAAGGGAAGCAGAAGCCGCACAGAGTTTCGAACTTATCTCCCTCCACCAGCGCATGGGTCATCGCACGATTGGCAGAGCCGTTGTGCAGTTTGGCATCGGGAGCCAGGTGGAATGCCAACGGCTCCTCATGCAAGCTGCCAACGTTTTGGGAGATGAGGAAATTCTGAAGGACGGCTCGTTCGAGAACGGCAATGCGTTCAGCCGTCTGGAGGCCTTGCTGCGACGGAACATATGAGATGTCTTGCCTGCAAGACAAAGATGCTTCTCGCATGTTGATTTCAGGCTGAGGTGTTCCGGCTTCAGGCGTGCCATCTCAGGAAACTCCCCAACACCGTGGCAAGAAGGACCCCATGTCAGAGTTCCCTTGTCGTATTTGAAGGGTATTGGCATCTTAAGGGTTTTAGGTGTGCTAAGTGTTTTTTCGGTCAGTATTTAGGGCATGTTCAGTCTAAGCTTGCATGGGGGCCTTTTCTTCGGGGTTTTGCAAGTAAACGGGTAACCTACATAGCCTCGGAAAAATATGACAGTGGATGATGACGCTATCTGCTCCGAACGAGCCGAAACAAAACCAAAACTCTTCACCCCAAACCCGTTTAGGGTTTAGTTCCGAGTACCTTAGATGAGGGGGGTTGCCGCTTCGCAAAAGACGTGAACGCCAGCTTAGGCCCTTAAGCCCTCGGATGAAGCCAAAACACAATCTGATGCCAACCTTGCAGCCCAAAAAAGACTAATAAAAAAAGGAACCTTAGAACCCTGGAGCCCTAAACACCACCAAAACCCATGATCCCTAAAGCATTAGGAAAGTCCACTGCACGGACCTTGTCGGCTCGTTTGGAAGCGCAGTAGCTAGTATTATCCTGCGTAAAAGCAGGTACCCCACCTCTAGTATCCCTTCCCCGCCGCCCGGTGCGCAGATTTCACCCCCACCCCACCCGACCCTCATTGAGCGACAGATGGCCTTCAACGCCTGAAGCCGGAACACCTCAGCTCTGTCTTGCAGGCAAGACATCTCATATGTTCCGTCGCAGCAAGGCCTCCAGACGGCTGAATGCATTGCCGTTCTCGAACGAGCCGTCCTTCAGAATTTCCTCATCTCCCAAAACGTTGGCAGCTTGCATGAGGAGCCGTTGGCATTCCACCTGGCTCCCGATGCCAAACTGCACAACGGCTCTGCCAATCGTGCGATGACCCATGCGCTGGTGGAGATAAGTTCGAAACTCTGTGCGGCTTCTGCTTCCCTTCCAGGACCTTACCGCTCGACCATACTCCTCTGAACAAAGCACCTTTGCATTTCATTCTTGCGGACTCATAAACAAAAAAACTAGCTGTCCCTGGTTCACAAGGCAAACAACCTCAACAAAAGAATCCTGAAGTTCCGAGGGCACATGTTTGAGCGGTGCATCAGGGCATAGGCCAAGAGATACGAGGATTTCGCGGCGGCATGCCATCGCCTCTTGAACCCCCGCAGCATTCCAAGCAACTGTGGCAAACGTAGGAAGCTGCATTTGACCCCGCCGATTTGGCCCAGGCCAGAAAGCATCAACATGATTGGGGTATTGTTGTTTCCACTGCAGCCTGGCACCGACCTCGGACCAAATCCCATACCAGAGGGAACGGCCTTGCACATTCACCTTTCTCAGCTCACATAGCTTAAAAAGGAAGCGCTGAAGCTGCGCGGCGGGCGTGTCGTAGAGATGCTGGTGTTGCTGCCACCATGATGCATCCGCATCTGCCATGCCACGGTTCCTGGCGAGTCTGCTTGTTGCTAGGATCTCCCGGCCGAAGTCGGAACCCCAAAGGATGCAGCCATAAACCTCGTTCGCGCGCGTGGTGCGGTAGAAAGAGCTCAAAGACTGCTTCTTCCAACAATCATTGATCGACTCCGGGACTACGTGCGCTCCGCGGAAGAGAAGGCCGTTTATGACCCGGCCTCCGCCGTAGCTGGTGCTCCAGTGCTGGGATAAATGCTGAGTTGCTCGGGCTTTAACTTCAGGAGCACAGTCTGAAGAGGCCAGCATCAGATTGACAAAAGGCCTGGCAAAACGGGAATATTGCCCCATCAACTCCTCGAAGGTGTTGATCGTCTGCTTGCTTCTCTTGATTCCCGTGGGCACACGATAATGGCGGTAAAGTGCATGAAGCTTGCGCTTCGGGGTGAACTGCGTTTCTTGCCTTCTGCGCGGTCCTGCCCAACAACGGCTCCCATCTGCAGGTTTTCTGGAAAATCACACCAGAGTGAACGGAACTGAAATGTTGCCCAAGATCTCTGGGCAGCAAAGGCAGGCCATGCCAGCAGAAGCAGAGGACCCCAAAAATCCCTTGTGAAATTTAACAGGTTGTTAGGCACTGTGCGTCAATCGCCTTTTCAAGCGCCCGTTCAAGCTTTTTTAGGGTCCGCGCACGGGGATTTCCTAAAACATGATTAGGTGCTTTGTTTTTGTTATCGAGGCCTCCATGCGTTTCGGCCTTGTGTCGAAAGGTTTTAGTTTTAGTTTTAGCTTGTTTGTCATCGTGCCAGCTAACGTACAACGTGTGGGGTCAAAAAAGGGTTTTAGCTTTGTTTTGGCTCGTCCGTCCGGGAGTGCAGTAGCTATTATTATCCACGTTTATTTCATTCCCCGACAGGATATGTAGGTCAGCTTACTAGGTCCAGACAAGCCTGAAACCCCAGCATTCACCCTCTTACTCTCAACTCAAAGCCTCCAAAATCAAAACCCCACCTAAACCCTGGGGGGTGGGGGAGGGGGCGGGAGGGCGGAGGGGGGGTAGGGGGGGATTGGGAATGTCCATTCTTGGTAGCATCCATGTCGGATAGCATGTTGCGAACTGCTAACCGAAGGGTGTCGGGTCAGCATTCTTAGTCACGAAGCTTTCGGATGTTGTTTTGTTTTTTTTAAGGGTCTGTGCTTTGGTTCACACATGCAAGCCCCAACAAATAAATACGTAAAACGTCTGACAAATTTCTGTCTTCCTACATTGCAAAACAAGGCTCCCGCCCTAGGCCAAACACTCAGAAACACAAAAAACGACCGCCCTTCGAATAATCTGTGCTGTGTCTTCCTGGGTCTAAAACCGGAGTTGCTCCAAAACCTAGGTTCTCGGCACTTGTGAACTTGAGAACAACCCAAGGCATGCAAAAAAAACAAGGCACACCAGCCCGCGTGCTACCTTGTTTTTTTTTTTAGGCTTGCCAGGCGCTTCCAGAACATAGCGAAAATCTCCGGCTTGCGCGTAGGCGCAGTAGTCAGGGTATCGCCGAATTGGCTGTCTTGTCTTAAATACTGTATGAGTCCCAAAAAATCACGCCGCCTTTCAGGCATGGCGTGGTGGTCTAAATGGTGTTGGTAGTATCTGACTGCTTCCTTTGAGACTAAGTCATACCAATACCTTGCGGGGTGACCTCTTGATTTCGATTTGGTGAATTTTAT